>OX421921.1:8858232-9412955 GCA_949128165.1 Lathronympha strigana | reverse complement strand
TGATTTGACATCACTTGATTGTTGTTCATGAAGTTGGTTGCAAAAAAATCAACGCGTACACACTTTTCTTCTCCTTTGGCATTATGCACTTGACAGAGTGGTCGTAGTCGTCACATCGAGTTTAGTGACCTGGGTGCTTAACGAAATACTTCGTTCATTCCTTCATCTATTTGCCTCTCTTTCACGCTTGTCTATTTGGGTGACAAAGAGCCAAATAAACGAACTATCGAACGTTCGTGATAGGCTGTCTTCTTTACAGTGCGACGCCACTCTTCGAAGATTCCCTTATAATCAATACGGGCAGCGGAATGTCGACGTCTTTCTTTATTTGATCCTTCCGCCTTGTAGGAGGTCTTCCCAGCAGTATATATACCTACAAAACCCCGCGGTTGACGACTAACCGAAATTATTAACGGTTAATTATATGCTGATATACGACCCCTGCCCCTGCAAAACTCCGCGGTTGACGATTAACCGAAATTATTATAATAACTGGTTAATTATATGCCGATATACGACCTCTGGGTCTAGCAAAGTACGTAAAGTATGTACAGTCAACCAATTGGTACCCTAGGCCACTGTAGGACTAATGTCATAGAGACGTTATAAATCAGATTGTATGAAATATTTTACTACTTGTCATTTCACGTGATTTTAGAATTACCTAGGATTCCAATTGGTTGACTACATACATACGGTATAATATATACGGTTTATACATAAAAATTCTTTTATTTTAAAAAATATATACAGTAAGTGTAACTTACCTACTACTACTACCTAGAGGTAGGTAGACCTCTACCTACCTTAAATCTAAAATAGGTCCTTGAGCCGTTGTGCTGGCGGCATTTCCTCGTTGTATAGCAATGCTGATACGTTGTGCGAGGAAGCCACCAGCTCTTCGGTCTAACTGGTGACCCAGGTCAACCAGACCTTTCGCAATTTCTCCAAAAAACTTGCGTGCGCTGGGAACTCATGGACTATGGTTTATTATACTTTGAGAGCGTAATGTCAGATCAACATAAAATTGTTTAATAGCTCGAAAGTCGCTCTAGGTTAGTGCCTTGCGGTATACATCCACTTGCCGCCTTGAAAGCCGACTTAGAATAATTAGGAATAGTCCTATAACTTATGCAAACGGCTTAATTATGCGCTTTCCTATTAATAACGGCTAAGTTTGAGTTGTTTTTAAGGAGACACTTTTTATTTTTTGATATTGTATGCTTAACTTATGAATAGTCCACCGGAAGACTCCGAACATCGTTTTTTGTTTGACCCAAAATAGAAATTTCAAGAAAATCCTACAGAAAAAGTCGATAAATCATTTTTCTACTCGCCGACTTTAATCTGTCAATTACGAGTACATAGGCAAAACTATAAGCTCATACTTTTCGATATTAGACAGTCCAACTCAACTATAATATCTCATTTCGATACGCTGTAGGCAACTATAATAGAATTTCATACAAATTCTAAACTTATTTGTGATGCCGCCTGAGACTTTGCCGAGCGCGCGCCCCGCGCCGGCGCCGACCGCGCCCCCCGCGACTGCCCCGATCGCGCTCCCCGCGCGCAATTACATACGAGTATTTTTGTGTTACATCCGTGTTAAGTCAATGAAATTGAATGATGAAATTGTTCCTCATAGATGATGATGATGATGACTCGTAGAAAAAGTATTGTATACAATCGTAATATAATTAAGTTTTTCAATCTCGTACCTTACTTAGGCCACTCAGCAAGCTTCGTGGCCTAAACACGGTACTCGACTGAAAAACTCTTCATTATATCACGATTGTATAAAATACTATTAAGAATGATGTGCCATTCTCATAAACTAAATAAAGTCAAACCACCATCTTATATACGGACATTTTATTAGTCACTTCTTTTTGGCACGGATCCCTAAAATTAAAAACTCGTTCACGCAATTTGCTAAAACGTATTACGCGTTTGAATGCAACTAATTGTCAAATAATTAACCGAGTTGAATGAAATTAATTACAATGAATACAGTTACGTTAATTATTGTAATCCATACCGTTAATCGTTAGAAATAATAATGGAATATTTAAAAACCAGTACGCGGTTGTTGAGCTGTGAGGCTTACGAAGAATGCATTAATTGTTACGTTATGTAATTTTGGCATGATTGGCATAACGTTACTGAATTACATATAAAAAACTGTTATTTTAAGGTTAGCATTTAAACTGGACATGTGTAAACTTGATGCGTAAGCGTAAAATCTGTAATTTGTATATTTTTCACATAAATTTAAAAGTACCTATGTTAAAAACAAGTTGTATGTAGTATTACAACAGCTAATTTTTGAACATCATTTTTGTAATTTAAAATGCATACTGTAGAAATTCTACAATTGTAAAGCATAAATTAAATCATTTATTAATTATAATAAATGTTTTGTTTCATATTTTTAAGTAGTTACACTACTATGTATAAATTCTAAATTGAAAGAGATGCCATATACTACAGAAAAATTAACTAAGGCCCCCAGTGCCCAGGGCTGGAATCGAACCAGCGACCTCCTGCTTTCGCGGCAGACGCCCTAACCAGTAGGCCACCCGACCACGGCGGCCAGTGTCCGAAATTTCCTAAGTATATGCAATTCTTTCTTATTTTTGAAACGCTTAAGCTCCGCGTTCCGCCAATCCTACAGCTCAGACCTACGTCTAGTGCTGTCCTTCTAGATAATTTTTACAGATTATTTTCAACTAGATGGTCACTTTTTTGTAGTATATCAAGTATAAGCTCTTTCAATTTATAATGTATATATAGAAACTATGTTTCATAATATTGTCTTCTGTTACCACGATTGTTATTCATTGAAATTAAACACTTTAGAACGGATTAATCGCGTTTATTAACACTATGACCCTACGTTTCGAGCCCTTTACACCACTCGTTTTCACAGGGTTAAGATGATGACTGAAATGAAACGTAGGGCCATGGTGTTAATAAACGCGATGAATCCGTTCTAAAGTGTTTAATTTCAATGAATATGTTTAACATATTTTAATATAATGATTACCGATACAAATGATGTTTAAATATTCTTATTATTTTGTCAAGAAAGCTGTGGTCAACTGGTCACGTAACGTTAGCTCACGTCACTACAAGGTCCTTTGCAACACGTTACTACAACGTAGTATCATGAATGGGTGCTGACTCATGGTATCGCAAGCTCGCGTATGCGTAAACGTACGGGGATATACGATAGGTATTTGTGTCGAACTTCAAACTCGGGTAAATACATTCAATCCTCTCAGCAAAATATCTACCTGATTACCCGGGCCCTTAATATTCATGCCGTTTTCGACATAATGACGTATATAAACACACAGGATGTTTTAATACGAAATGAGTTAATGACAGATAAGGTCTATCAACGTTCGACTCTAACGTCGAACGTAATAGTTTTGACACTATTCAATGACAGCATTATTCTTTCAAACGTAAAACCTAAAACATGATGTACGAAGCTTGATGTCATTTGTCTGTCATCGGCATGAAAATTACGGGCCCTGCTGATTACCTTTTCTTAATACCATAATCGTATAATATGACAAATGGGTTTACCCGAGTTTAAAGTTAAACTAGTCATTTGTAATAAGCTGGGTCCACACTTGTATCATTTTTCCATATAGTAGATTCGTTGAGTTCGACTATAAGTTTTCTAGATTTTGATAGGACAGACTGTAAAAGTGTTAAGTAATCGTCATCATTTCATAATTTAACGTTTAGAATAACAGTTTGACAGCTAATTTGATCGGAAAAGATAACGTGATATGTCTCTATCTCCATCGCCTAGCACCGACGCGTGTCTATTGTTCCATATGACTTAAGCAGAGAGCTGGCTAATGGAAAAGGTTTCGAAGAGCTCGTGATTTTATAAGGCAGTTTTAAAACGGCTATACACTTTGTGAAGGGTTTTAGCTTTTTTTAAGACTTAAATCGTTTTAAGAGTTTCAGTCTTTATTAAGACTAGCCTTTTTAAAGCCTAAACTGCCCGTTTAACTTTTAAAGGTGATTGTAGCCTGCTTACAAATAAATTAAAAAAACAAAGGAGCTCCCATAAATAAGTATTTTGTCGCCTTCTTTTGTCGATTTCAAATACAAAAGTTGATAATTTAGTATTTGCGTTCAGAAAAAGGTCGTAATGATACAAGTGTGAACCCAGTCTTACATAGAAACTGATCAGGGATATTGATCTTATACTGATAATTATGTATATTTTTTACCGGATCTAATGCGGATTTGAATAAATACTCAGACCTGGATCCGGATCCGGACTCTATTCCACTCGAATCACACACTCCTGCATTCATTTAAATTAATAGCCGTAGAGCTGTAACAACGGGAGTACTCTTCTTTAACATGTTCTATACAAAAAAGTATCCAAATATTTGCGAAAGAGATTATAATGACGCGATATATTTTTTGTACAGAACAGGCCCAACCCTTTCAAAAATCTCCTTCTATTTATATTCAGACCCCGAAAGTTATTACGCCATTAAACAGTTAGCAGTACCTTTGTTACACCCTGTATACTTAGTTTGACATTGGCTTTGTCCACCTTTTGGACAGAAGTTTTTAAATTATTTAAAAGAAGAAGATCACCATTTGCGACAGTATGAGGCAAGTGCACCTTTACGGTGATGTAGTGCGACAGATAAAGGTAGAAATAAAAAGTGGCAACAACGTAGTTTCGTCCTGTTTTCTTACATGTTATATTGATTTGAAAGGTACAACGCTACGAAGTTGCCACTTTTTAATTTGAACCTCTTTCTGTCGCAACGTAGATAGATAGAATTTTATTTTCAAGAAAGACAATTAAATTATATTTTTGCTTTATTTTCAAACTTATAAGAATTTCCATCATGGTTGTCACAAATTGAAATAATTTACAAATAATAGTGATATCGTCATAATACATACAATGGGTTCCTTTTTTAAAGTGCCATGCGACTGGGGACAGTTTTAAGGTGCCCTGTTAAACGTAACAGTTTTCCTGGACAGTGGACCCGTGAAAATTGGGACATTGCACTGCGTATATACATAAGCAATTCAAATAGGTAAGGTGAGGATAAACAATTCAATTCAGAGTGTTCATCGTAAATCTGGAGGAACTCCTCTCATTTTCCCCTCTTGGACTGTGGACTCACAGTTGTCCACATTTGACAGCCATCACCGACACGCTATCCGTTTAACTTGTCTTTTTATCAACATTTGTGGATAACCATCTTAAACCTACAGAAGCAAATAGTTTTTTGTTTTTCCAGTCTGTATTTTCTTAAATTTGCGACACAAATCAAATCACGATAAATTGATTCATAGAATAGGTATGTTTGTTTACAGCCCAAGGTAAAAAATATTGGAAGCAGTGTTAGAAAACCCATTTCTCCGTGTCAGTAGGGCGATTGCGACACTCCTGTTTACTCCGTGTTGCGACTGTTTCGAAACTTTTCATTCATGACTACTCAGCCTTTCTTAATTCTATACTAACTCCATTAGTAGCCAATTCGATTTTAGACTCTTTGTTATTAGATTAAGGTGCATAATCTAATGAGGTCTCGAATGTAGTTACTGCATTTTAACGCGTGTGGTTATTCTAAGTTGTAACTAAACGCTGAGTCGGATGCTCGGGTGAACTGGTATAATTTGCGCTCTCTCTCTTTCTTAGTTGTTATGTATGCCGTTGTTTATGTTACGCTGGTTTTCTTTACTCTTTTTGCGAGGCCTGGGAATCGGTCAGCATCACGCCTGAGGAAATTCTACATGAACAGTGTTGTGCGAAATGATATGACTCAGCCCATTTGTGAGGTGGAGAAAATTCTACCGTGTAATAGAATTTGATGTCATAGTTTAGCAATATACGACAGTGGTGGCCTTTGAATTCTGCATCTTGGGATCCTAACAATTTAAGGGAGAAAATATTGGGCTTCAAATTCGCGGCTAATACCATTATTTAATTTACCTATCTCCGCTTAGTAGAATTGATTCTATTACATCTTAACGAATTCATCCCTTGTTTCGTATCCTCCCACATCTCTTTTTTCATAATAAACCCGGACGAGGATCACCAAACTGGTGGCCAATTTTATTTCAATATCTACCTCGCGCTAAGCTTATGCGCAGTCGCATATGCGTGAACGAAACGAAATATGATGATATCGTATTTGACGTGTCCGAATACGCCTTCTGATGCAACTACAGGTAAACAGCGATCACCTGATGTAAACGTAATCGTAATCGCCCCACTGCAGTAGGGGTTTCCTTAATGAACATTGTGTTTTCAGCCTTACTCATTATGTACCTACTACGTAGATTTGATGCATTTTCTTATGAACACTAGAATGCCATACAAATCTTTGTGACGCAATACCCTCCCAGCAGTCAGTCGGGATACCACAAGCGACGAGTTGGCGTTTGAGAACATATTTACATATGCCGCAGGTACTGTCCCCCCTGCTTTCGTTTTCCACAAGAGAGCTCCGAGTAAAAAGAGTTTGGTTTCGCGAGCCACATCAGACCATTCCATTATTCCCTTTATACTGTTAAGAGTCGCCATTGCCGGACACGGCAAGGAGGATTGATGATGATGATGAGTAATTAGAAAGTTACATAGTTATGTAACTTATGAGTTCTAAACAAACTTAAAAAAATCGACTTGGCTGTGAACTGAAGCAAAAGATAATCATTTACCCTCATATTGTCTCGGAAACACTCGTATTTGTCATGCTACAAGCTACAGGTGGATAACTACAAAATAACGGAGAAAAAAGTCTAGTTCCCATTACCAGATTTATTGTTGTAGGTATATGTGACAGCCATATTTTTTTTACTCATAATTACAATTCTAGTATTAACAACAATACCAGTATACATTTCTACCGTACCTTGTCGGTCTGTAGGTTGACACAGACGCACACATCGCAGATTCTCGTTATTTTTATAGCCTCACCGCATAGACAAACAGTCAGACTTTCGCTGCGTTTCCAAACTTTCTAGCATGCACTGGCATTGGTGGGTTAGACAATTGAAATGCATTGCTCTTTTGTTTGTACATAGACCACCAGCCAGGAGAGAATACTCAGGTTATTTGGGCATATAATGCGTTCTAACCAGCACACTCTTGGAATAAACATTATCCTCGGGAAAGTTGAAGGCCAACGCTCCAGGGGTGGAATACCGATTAGGTGGGCTGACACCATGAAGAAAGCGAGTGGTTCAATGCAGAGGACATATGGCCTT
This sequence comes from Lathronympha strigana, assembly GCA_949128165.1. Classification (NCBI taxonomy): domain Eukaryota; kingdom Metazoa; phylum Arthropoda; class Insecta; order Lepidoptera; family Tortricidae; genus Lathronympha; species Lathronympha strigana. The sequence goes on along the minus strand of OX421921.1, from coordinate 9,405,683 downwards.
AGACCGCACCAAGTGGAGGGACATCACTGTTGGTCACGATCCTCAGCCATGAGGGAGCGACTGAGAAGAAGACCACTACCAGTTACCAGTATTTTTGTTACACCCTGTATACTTAGTTACCAAGTACTAGACGGAGCGTATACCCAAGGGTTCGGCTACATGCTCAATTGGTCAAATTCCAATTAGCACGAGCAATCATGGGTCCTAAGACGGCAAAGCCGTGTACCAAGACCAAGGCCCACGGTGAGCAGAGCTGGGATCGAACCAGCGACCTCCTGCTTTCGCGGCAGAGTAGTAAGGCGACAAATTCCACGGTTTTTTTAAGTATCATATATGCACGGGTTATAAATAAACAGATTGACGTTCAAATTTAAATTATTAAATTACAATCACAAAACTGATATTTTCGACCAACCGTCTCTCGAACTTTCAAATGTATGAAATTCAAATTTGGAACGTTCGAAAATCGCCAAACGAACTTAATCGAGAGGTCGATGACCGGAGAAATGGCGGTCGATCACCTTTCACCCATTTTGCATAAAAGATAGTTATAAACCGATATAAGAGTGGATTTTGATTGAATTTCCGCAGTTAAAGATAATATGATGGGTAATTAAGAAAATTATCGGATAATTGAGCGTATGAATAAGTTAATGCATTATTTAGAAGCATCGCATTCACATTAGAGACTTGCATTAATGTATTAAAATAAATAAATATTTTTATTTACTAGCGAAAATAATACGTACTCAAAGTCGCAAGTGTTTTGTAGAAATCGCGAAACGTCTGGTTGATGTAACTGGTGACCGAAGAGTTGGTGGCTGCCTCGCACAACGTATCAGCATTGAAATACTATAGTTTAGATTTAAGGTAGGTAGAGGTAGGTAGGTAGGTGGGCCATTCTCCTTTTTAGCGATAATGAGCTATCTCCGCGCTTAAAACTGTCTGATTTAGAATTTAATTAAGTACCTATATTTTTTTTGGTTGGAGGTAAATGGCCAAAATTTTGAATTACCTTATCAGTACAGTATACTTCTTATTTCCCTGGTTAGTGACTGTTAACTTACCTACATAATTTAACTCAAAGTACCGTAACAGAGTGGTCAATCGCAAGACTGTCTCAGCTGCAAAGTGCTACACTATCGCGGTGTTTAATAGAAAACCGCTGAAAATGAAAATAGTTTACCGACATGAAAAGAACTAGTTATGAAATAGTCTACTTCAAACACATATGTTTGTTTTTTTAATAACTTCTACCGTTATCATTTTACACTTGATCAAAAATCCGAAAAATCGAGAAAATTTTAATGTCCGTAAAAAAGGAGAACGGCCCGGGTACGTTACACTTTCTGTATACATTTTGTTCGTTATAATTGTAAAGTATAAGTACACATTAAATGACAACAACACAATATTCTATTACAAACTGTTGTTCGTAGTCTCGTAGATACAGTCGTAGCGTTTTATAAACGTACAGTCAACCAATTGGAACCCTAGGCCACTGCAGGACTATGTCATAGTGACGCTATAAATCAGATTGTAAGAAATTTCTTCATCATCATCATCATCATCATTTCAGCCGAAAGACGTCCACTGCTGGACATAGGCCTCCCCCAAAGATTTCCACAATGACCGGTCCTGCGCCACCCGCATCCAGCGGACTCCTGCGACCTTCACCAGGTCATCAGTCCACCTTGCGGGGGGCCTACCCACGCTGCGCCTTCCGGTACGCGGTCGCCACTCGAGAACCTTTCCGCCCCAACGGCCATCGGTTCTACGTGCAATGTGCCCCGCCCTCTGCCACTTAAGTTTAGCGATTCGGAGAGCTATATCGGTTACTTTGGTTCTGCTGCGGATGGTCTCATTTCTGATACGATCCCGCAGAGAGACTCCTAGCATAGCTCTCTCCATTGCCCTTTGGGTGACTTTGAGCCTTCTTATGAGGCCCATTGTAAGCGACCACGTTTCAGAAATTTCTTACTGCTTGTAATTTAGACATCGTTCTAGAGTGGCCTAGGGTTCCAATTGACTGAATGTACAGTCTTTCAACTTTTTTTGTCCAGCCAGCTACGTAAAAACTCTTCTGTCCTTCGTTTAAATTTGCTAGTAAAAGACTTTGTGCCCAGCAGTATGAGTGAAGGCTTAATGATAAAGGATTTAACGATATTCAAGACATTAATATTAAATTGCAACGGTTAACACTTACGTATTGTTATCACAATAGACCTGACATATTTCGACTGCATAGGGCAGTCATCGTCGGACAGACTGAGTTGTGTTGTCACCGCGTCACCTATTGTGATAAAAATACGTGAGTGCAATTTAATACCAATATGACTCACGAAAATGTAAATTATATGATATTTAAGACGTTACGAGTAAATGCAGATTCTATATAAAAGTAATTATATCTTATAAAATATTTTATACCGCCTCACTTTGTTTCGGGTATGTAATGTCCTTACTTGTGACAGTTCTGACTTGGGTGTGCAAACCGGTTTTTATATGTATGAAACTTCGGTTAATAACCGCTTATTACCACAACCATCCATACAATTAAAACCCGATTTGCACACCGTACTTCTAACAGAGTTCGAGAAATGATACGATCGATGATACTACAGAATTCGGTGGAGTTTACCTATAACATTAAAAAATATATACTTAGGCCAAAACCTTATAAAAGTGAAAATTTTGATAACTGATTGTAAATCGATATGGTCATACAATGTCATCATACCAGTATTTATAACACTTATTACACGATACAAATAGCAACTCATTTAACTATGAAATGAGCGTAATCACTTTTTCCCCCGCTGATATATGTATGTGGTTTGTTTTTTCTATTTTCACCTTCCGCTCCAGAAGGTTTTAACTCAACCGTATCTCCCTTGAATTTTAGACTTTATTATTAGGTTTTAGAGTGTGTTTTGCACCGCGTTTGTTATTATAGTTGTTGTAGTTGTTTGTGAGGTGGTTTAGTGTGCCATGCGGATGTTCCTAAGTCCGTGTAGTGCGTTCGCAACGCATCAATACGTGGGCTTGTAGACTGCAAGATGTACACACACGAAGGGATCTTTATAGTTTTTCACCTGATAAAATATCCGTAATATTTTTACGGTGTAAGCTGGGGAAGAGGCAGACCGAAAAGAAAATGGCGAGACCTGGATGCGTTCTGCGCAGATTGGTGGGAAACATCAGACAATAAAACCGAATGGAGGAGAAGAAGGCAGGCTTTTGCCCAGCAATGGGCTACCTATTTAATCAAATAAAATCACAATTATTTTGGCGATTACTTGTTAGTTTATTATTATTAAGAGTACAACACAAGATTAGTTAAAAAACTTCGATGTGGAAATTGGTGGTATCCGAACGTACGTGCTGGGACTCAAGCTTAAGTGGTGATTAAAACTACCACGCATTCGATAGTACATCCAAAGTATAAGGAACACAATCGATTGTCTAACCATGTAGTTCCGGCTCTACGGTATGCCAATAGCCGGCCACATACGTTCAGGCAATCCGTCGGATTAAACCAGATAAATTTTCCATACAGATATAGTGCATAATGGTTTGCCCTCGTATTATCACGGAAATGCCCAAACGTGTCATGCTATTTCAGTCAGTGTCAGATATGCCTGGACGTATATGACCGGCTAATAAAACCGGCAAAGTAACTGACACAGCTAGTTATCATACTAAAATGCAAGTTATAATAGTTAATATTAGTTTTTATCTAGTTTTATATACTTTTAGACTTAAATTAGTAAAATAAGTTTTAGTATACCTAGTCTATTACATTAAAGTCCTGATAAGTTTTAATCTGAATATGTGAACTAAAGTCGCTGACATGACATTGACATTAGCATGACATTAGCATGCTGAAGTGGCAGTGGGCCGGCTACATAGCGCAAAGAAGAATCGGATCGGACGTACTAGCAAGAGCAGTGTGGGACGGCCACCTACGAGATGGACTGACGACCTGGTGAGGATCCCTGGGTCTCGTTGGATGCAGGTAGCTGTACACCGGTCGCACTGAGTTCGATTGGAGAGGCCTATGTTCAGCAGTTGACTGCTGGCTGTAATGATGATGATGATGATGAAATATGTGACCAAACGCTGGAAGTTACCTCGCTGAACGTATTAGTCTCACACGGGTCGGAATTCAACATCCATCATATCGTAATTTTGCTTAAATATCTTCATGTTGAAACGATATACCTACTATAAGCTTTTATAACGATAATACAACCGTTACAGTAGTGAATAGTGTTTCAGTGGTGTTTGATGTGGTAGTGTGAAAATACAAGGAGAAACAGTGGCAAAACATGAGACGCCTTTTGTTTATATGTTTAGGAAATTGACGGCGATTTTATGAAGGAATATCGAATTGTTTTAATGATTATTTAAAAACAACGAAACATATCTGTATGATATCGGTATTTTTAAATACCGATTTAAAGGCCTAGTCTCGCTATACAACGTGATACAGCATTTTCAATACCATGCCTAGAGGCCCTTTATTGGACCTGGCATAGATACTGTTTAGGTTTTATTGAATAAAATTCCTTAATTAGTACAAAAGTATGTGCTAGATTTAATCCAAATCGCCTCAGAAGTTTTATATGAAGAAAGAAGAAACATTAAATATTACTTCGCTCATCGCTCATTAGTTCACAAGTTGATAATCGTCCATCTTACCGTGTAGTCCCAGCTCTACCGTATGCCAATGATAACATCAGCAAAGAAACTGACCCAGCTACTTATCATACCGGAATAATGACTAATGAGTAGATTTTACTTGATATGCGTAAACATCAACAAACGTTTATGATAGATTAACTATGGAATTTATATACATTGTATTTAATAAGAATATTGGTTTTTATTCTGTATTTTATACAACTCGCGCCCTTCGCCACAATTTTGAAAAATTTTAAAAAACAAATCGATAGTAAAATTATGGATCCTCTAATAGAATTTCAAGAATGATTTATAACTAAAACAGTTTAAAACGGATTAAGTATATATTAACAACACGACCCCACGTTACGAGGCAGTTACTGCACTCGTTTTAAAGTGTGTCCACTTGGGGCCTATTTCATTCCTTTATTTATTTTCTTTCTTAGGTTAGGTTATTTACAATATGTTTATAAAAATAAAATACAAAACAATATAAAACACAAAAATATTTTGGAAATATCTAAATTTACTATCACCTATAGATGATTTGATCAAAATTAGTTTAGAGATGATTCTAAACATTCAGCTGAATGAGCCTTCCTGGTCTCAGGCGTCCATCCCTATTCGGTTCGGGGGTTTAGGAATTCGCAAAATTTCCAGTGTGACATCCCCAGCCTTTTTAGCATCCACTCATAGCACAGCCGGTCTCATAGGAAATATTTTAAGGGCTTTGCCCACAAAGTATGAGATCGCAAGCTTTGAGGATGCTAAAAATGCTTTTAAAATTGCCTGCCCGGGCAAAGACTTTCCAGACAACCCAAAATCACAAAGGAGTTAGGATAATGTTTACTGCGATTTAACTTACAATACTCTTTTAAATAACTCTACAGGTCCAGATCGCGCGAGGCTTTTGGCGGTCGGATCCCGGGAAGCTGGTTACTGGCTTCATGCCCATCCTTCGCCAAATACTGGTACTTTCTTGGATCCGGCCTCCCTTAGACTGGCGACTGGTTTGCGACTGGGGGTTTCGGTGTGTGCGCCACACTCATGTCCTTGTGGCACAGACGTGGACCGACTGGGACACCATGGATTGTGTTGCAAAAAAAGTGCAGGCCGTTTTTCGAGACATGCATCTCTTAATGACATAATCCGTCGGTCTCTTGCCACCATCAACGTGCCTGCTCTCCTTGAGCCGACTGGCATTTTCAGGGATGATGGCAAGAGACCTGATGGGGTGTCCTTGGTTCCTTGGAGTTTGGGACGGATGCTAGTATGGGATGCTACCTGTGTAGACACGCTGGCACCGTCCCATCTCCAACGAACTAATGTAAAAGCGGGCGGAGCGGCTGAATGCGCCGAAATTTTAAAACGTAATAAATATAAGAGCCTGGGCAAAGAGTACATTTTTGTACCATTCGGGGTCGAAACTCTTGGTCCATGGGGTCCCAGCGCACGCAAATTTTTCGTAGAAATCGCGAAACGTCTGGTTGATGTTACTAGTGACCGAAGAGCTGGTGGCTTCCTCGCACAACGTATCAGCATTGCGATACAACGAGGAAATGCCGCCAGCATCCTAGGTACAATGCCTCAAGGACCTACTTTAGATTTAAGGTAGGTAGAGGTAGGTAGTTAGGTAAGTTACACTTACTGTATATATTTCGAGAATAAATGTTTTTACAGATTAAACAATAAAAAAAAAAAAATTAATTTACCTGATCTAGAATACCGCCGGCCACAGTGTGCTTATGAGTTGCTCGCAACTGTATTCGATAGCGACTGCAGCGCTCAAAATTATATCCGTCTCGCTTCTACCATTACTCTGGCAGGAGCGAGACGGACATATCCCCGAACTCCGCAGTCGTTATCGAATACGGCCACGTATAACTCATGGTAAGTACACAGGTGGTTAGGGCCGCAGAGAGAGGAATCGCCGGACTATGCGCGCCTGGTTCAGGATTACAGATTTCTGCATCTAACCCTTGCCTTGATCCAACCACCTTCGTGAATCAATGTCAGTGAGAGCCTCTCGGAATATTGGTCGATACTCTTCGTTATAAGACCGTTCACCGAAACAACTATAGCTTCAATGAATCAACCTCTCACATTATTTATTTTTATTTTATTTAATTACTTAACAACTTTTACAGGGGCAACTTTTTATATCATTTTACTCTCCCATTTTAGGTACTCAGGTTTCATTATTCCCGTGTTAGTTACTCTAACACGTTGTGCAAAAGTTAAATAGCCTACTTATACTTAATCACCTCTCACAATGCAGGTAAGGTCGAACAACTAAATGAGACACCTGCAGTGTTATAATTGTAAGTAAATTCCAATTTTTTATTTATAAATATTAGCAGTTTGTATTTTCTATTACTCCATAATCGATAACTAACTCTAAGAAGGGGATGAAGCTGATAGCATTTTAGCATTGTTTTTTTCGGACCTTAGCTATTTTAGCATTGTTTAAACTATGGAAAAAACTCTACATCATAAAAAATCCTCTCTTTGCGGAACACCATCAATCTATATGTTAAAATAATGATCACCATCATTCTGTCTGCGTAGTCACATGCAGAAATTTTTGACCCAGTTCTGTATCGGTGTAATGAACTCTGGCTTCGATCCATGGAAAAATGTCACGCAAGCCTATAAATATTAAAGGCGCTTAGACCGTTTATTGCTTGACTGGCCAAAACGCCCTACCACCGCCCAAAATTTGCCTCTCACTTGTCTTTCTATCTCCTCGCATTTCTATCAACCTGGTACTTCAGCTCGGAGATTTTTTTTTGTCGAAGCTTTCGGTCATTTTCGGTCAACGTGCCAGTTGCATGTTCGGTGTCTGTACCGTTTGCCGACCTACCTTCACATGGCGGTATTTATTTTGGGTGGACAGTTAGGTTTTATGTAGCATTAAAATGTACGAGATGAGATTGGCGATAATACGGCGTGATGGGTCGAAAGGCCGTATAGGCCTGGGGCCATGTATGGAATTGAGTCTTTGTGACTTTTGTGAGTTTGCGCGTTTGATACGTAGTTGTGAACTTGTGAATGACAGGGAACTTGGATCGATTGGTTACTGACGCCACAAAATCTCTATAGTTAACTAAACTAAAATTTAAATAAATTTAAATGCAATCAACAATCAAGAACTTTATGTAAAATTAAACAATGAAACTGATTACAAAGTCGATCTGGAACGAAGATACCGATGATTTTTGACGTCATCGGCGTTACAGAGCGACGATCTATTAGGTTACACACTCGATATTCACCACAAATAACGTTACATAGTCTTTATTGTCGTTCCAGATCTACTGTGCAACCGGTGCCTTTTTTTTTAAATTCTTAGTCATTGAAAATTTGTTCACAATGCATTAGCTCGGAAAGTGCTATTTTTAAGGGTAAACTTATGCATAGAAAGTGGCTCTTTTTCGCACACGTGCGAGAAAGTAGCTATTTTTTTTTACTGTGAATTATCAAATAATTCGCACTGTCCAAACCAAGGCATTACATGAATAAAATCAATCAGATATAGATTTTTGTCTTTATTATACAATATACACATTTATAAAATATACAATCCATTAAAAGTGTAAATATCAAAACGATATTTAAATATAAATATGTATATAGGTAGTTAGATTTAATTTTTTTTAAGTTTTCAAAAGAAAATATCTTTCATATTTTAATTCATTGATTTACTTTAATATCGAAATATATACAGTAAGTGTAACTTACCTAACTACCTACCTCTACCTACCTTAAATCTAAAGTAGGTCCTTGAGGCATTGTACCTAGGATGCTGGCGGCATTTCCTCGTTGTATCGCAATGCTGATACGTTGTGCGAGGAAGGCACCAGCTCTTCGGTCACCAGTAACATCAACCAGACGAAACTACGAAAAATTTGCGTGCGCTGGGACCCCATGGACCAAGAGTTTCGACCCCGAATGGTACAAAAAGGTACTCTCTGCCCAGGCTCTTATATTTATTATATTAATTTTAATTTATCTCCATCTTGGACCAAATTGTAAATGGTCAGCATGCGTACTCGTATAATGCAGCGCTCTCATTGGTTGCTTCTAATCCGCTACTTTTTTCAGAATTATAGGTTAATATGCGTATCGGACCAGACTAAACATTATAAGTACCTTTTATAAATCCTTTTAAAATCTTTTTTTAATCTGTTTAGAATTTTCATAAACATTAAAAACAACACCCAAAAGTGAAATTATTATAGGTACTTCATTAAATGTTGGTCTCTGTAGTTAAGAAATAAAGTTTTTGTTTTCTTAATTGTTAAATAATTTCATTTTGTGACATAGCCCAAATACTGAATTCCGACCGAGCGAATGACTGGGCGCGCACTGGCTAGTTTAAGGATGACTCACACTAGCACGGGACGGGACGGGGCGGGACGGGAAAATTTGTCAATTTCTATAGAAAGAATCACGTGATAACTCGGAGCCCTCGGATGTCACGTGACGCTTTCTATAGAAATTGACCGTTCCGCCCCGTCCCGTCCCGTCCCGTTCTAGCGTGAGTCATCCTTTATTTGTAGATTTTTTCACATGTACTTGTTTTAAAAGTATTTCGTTCTGATATTAGATAATTTGGCTTGGAGTTTTATATCGCAGTGGAATTAAATAGTGAAATTCAATTGATGCCTCCAAAAATTCGTAACGAGGCGCGAATGGTAAGATTATTTTACATAAAAGCTGATTGCGAGCTATGGAAAGGGCTATGCTTGGTGTTTCTCTACGAGATCGAGTCAGAAATGAGGAGATCCGTAGAAGAACCAAAGTCGCTGACATAGTCCGTAGGATTAGCAAGCTGAAGTGCTTGAAGTGGCAATGGGCCGGCCACATAGCGCGAAGATCGGATGGCCGATGGGGCAAAAAAGTCCTTGAATGGAGACCACGTACTAGCAAGCGCAGTGTGGGACGGCCACCTACACGATGGACCGACGACCGGGTGAGGATCGCTGGGTCTCGTTGAATGCAGGTGGCTGTAGACCGGTCGCGCTGGAGTTCGATTGGAGAGGCCTATGTTCAGCAGTGGACGCTTACAGGCTGAAATGATGAAAAGCTGATTGAAATAATAATATTGCAGTTGGTTGTTTTGTCGCCACTGTGGTTTGCGTTTAGTTCCAGTTTATTTAATGTCTACCTTGTTCTGTCGCACTTGTAGACCTCCATATATTTTTTACTTTGTCAGCTGTTCTCGTGTTCCACTGTGTAACGCAGATGATCAGTATTACGTGCCAGTGTCACGAGTTCGACGCACGTAACGGGCCACTAACTGGGTCAGGAGGTTTCGCTAATATCACGCCGTCGGACCGTTACCATCATGTGGATACAAGTACCTACATTTTGTACGTTTGTTGCACTTTGTACCTGATAAACAAAGGACTATAATAAATTGATAGACATATCATATACTACAGAAAAAGTGACCAGGGCCCTTAACATGACGTCTTAACGCGATTCAGTTTAAGTTCTTAACTGTGTTCAGTTGTGTCGCATCGACGCGATTAAGCGATTTTAAGTATGGAAATTGACAGCTTAACTCCGAGTTAGCAAGACGCATGTAGCGCTAGTAGTACAGTTAACACCCAACCCAACCAAATTTACTTGCTACATTTTATTTTACACAAATCGTGTGACCCATTAGGGGGAAAGGTGTGTCGAAAATATATCACGAATGATCACAATCAGCCCTGAAGGCAGGCCGTCCCGCCCGTCCCAAACCGTCCCTTCGAGTTCTAATGTGAGTCATCCCTTATCAGATTTTTATTAAGGCACGCAAGTTTTTTGAAGAAATCACGAAACGTCTGGTTGGTGTTAATGGTGGCCGAAGACCTGGTGGCCTTGCGTTCCTTGCCACTTGTGCCGCTGATGTTTGCGCCAAATTCCTAGAAGTTGCAGACTTGCACGACTCCGCCTCAGCCGGGTTGCTCGCGGCTGGTTCAGATTCCTGAGAAGGTTCAATCTGGACCTAGGCAACTTCATTTGCTTCCACATTGCCCCCCGGTAAGTCCGTAGGAGCACCAATGACACCCAGCACATGAAGGGAAGAAGTGGGGTGCTTGACAATCAACTTATTCAGCTGTTCAGAGGTGGTCAGCTTTTCAATCCGGCCCGAGTCCAACTTGACATATATGTTGCAATCAAGTGACCAGACATTCCGCATCCCAAAATGCTTGCGGGCTTCGATGAAAACATTCTACCGCTGCCGAGTTAGAAACTCTGATATAAAAAAAAACCACTTATGCTCTTTTAACAATAGATGACTAATTAGCTTATCTTTATGGCTTTTGGCTCTTACGCCGCCGGACGAACTATACAGATGAGCCCTTAAGAGCTGTTTTCTTGCGCCAAATGTTGTTCTTTGTGGATATGTCCCTACATCGCACTTAGATTGGCCTGGCCTAATCCGTCCTGTATTGACTGCTCCTACTCTATAGCAGACTGAAAAGCTAGAAGAATTTACTTCGGCCATCTGCATGTGATCACAACAGATATTTGCCGCAATATCTTCATTGATGGATTCTTGTATACCGCCAAATAACGAATACATCCTTCTATGCCGAATCTCCAAAACATCCAAAGAACCCGCCAGGGCCGAGATCTGCAGCCTTATGGCAGCCAGGGTGGAGAAAGTGGCTGTCTTGAACTGCAGCTCTGAGCATAGACTTGTGACAGTTTCAGTCTTGCTGTCTGGAGCCAAAGACTGTAAGGCTACCTCCAACTGGGCAAACTTGCAGGACACAGAGGCTTCTCAGAAAGTTTTGCTCCGCCACAATGGACTCTAAATTCTCCATGGTGTGTTGTGATTTAGCAGTGCTTGTGTAGTGAGAGAGTGGTAGCTGCCGGTAGGTGCAGATAGGTATTGCTGCTTAGATCTGCATGAACAGCGTTGCCCATACAGTATATATAATTGCACTATTATTAAATTAATCTAACACTAAAAATAACTTTTATTTATTTAAAATTAAATTAAGATCAAAATTAGCTTCAAAGATGACTTGTAATTTTTTGACGGGTAGCTGTCCCTACACCAAACATGACGAGGTGATTCGGTAATGTTATGAATTGAACAGGTCAAAGACTACGAACTACGTCTAAATATAATTCGAAAACAGAACGCAAACAAATCATAACTCATTTTATTTTATTATTAGCTCCAAGTGGAACATGGAATGTACCAGTTATCCAGCATAATTTGGTCTCCGAAATCACCTTATCATTATGAGTCTCAGTAGATAGTTTGGCATGATACAGTTCAATGTAGCTGGTAGTAAATGTGTAATCTAAGAAGGTTGTTGAATGAGGTTGTATAACTGTCCGTAAAACACGTGCTTGCAGTGATACATGGAAAAAAACTTAAAGCTTCGATATGTTGCAAGTATTTTGATGCAGGAATTGGGTCGGTTTATTGACTTGCTAGTTCGACATGGTACTCGCAAAAGACAATGCGTACACGCATGACGGTGTACGGCTGGTTTTTACGATTAACATATGCCATCTTAGTTCATATCTGGTCTTAAGGATTAGTCACTTAGGATAGGATATGTCAACTTCTATACGAGTAGAAAGCATTACGTGATAAACTATTATTTTTAAGCAGAAAGCCTGCCTGCGCACGACCAAATTTCTTAAAAATAATGTAAAAGTGGAAAAATTCATGACCTCGAGCGGGACTCGAACCCGCGACTCTGGAATACACGCCCATCGCCCGAGGAAATGGAGATTTCCACGGTTCGTGATAGTTTAAAGATCATAACTGTTTAATTCAAAAATTCCTCCGGGAGTCAAAAATTGAACATATTTCGGACGACATTTGTATCACAGGAAATCTTCTACAGTACATACATACATATTACATACATGCATACATACACATTAGTGGAATAACACAAAGGTGTCTAAGTTACTAAAAAAACGTTACAATTTTTCTCGAACAACACGGGGTGAGTGCAAGTTGACATGATGATGATGACAATTCCTCTTTGATGATGACAACTTCTCAAAAATGGAATATGTTCCGGACCACATTTCTAACATAGGAAATCTATAGTAACTTTATCTCGTGATATTATGATACATAGCGAAACCTTCTGACCCAGATAATGTTCCGTTACGGACATCGAACCCGTGACACCGTCACGTAATATTGATCACTTGCGTACAGATAAATCAATGCCTCGAAGAGCACTCGCTCAATTCAAGTTTGAGGCGCATTGGAACTCATTTATTTAATCTCATTTTGACGTGACGCGCTGTTCATTTCAGTCGTACTTGTGGGTCAAACGCGTTTTAGAAATAAGTCTCGTCTGATGACAAACAATACTAATAGTAACTCATTTAAATGTCAAGTACTTACTGAAAAACATGTATCCCACTTGTAAAGTTGGACATGTTTTAGTTATCATATCTTATTTTTCTACTATCCTGCAGCAAACTAATAGTTTCAGTTTAGCCCGATGGTTGAGTGGTAGAAAATGCCGTAAGGCGTTAAGTCCGCCATTTGTACATTAATTTCATTGTGAATAAAGGCTAAATAAATAAAGGTGACGCGCAATGCAATTAGAAGAAAATTATTTTGTTATGTAGATGTAGGTGTGTACGACTCTTATTTATATATAGGATCTGGTAGCTGTTTTCAATGACATATGTACAGAATCCACGCTATATCAGTATAAAGAAATCATTAACTTGATAGTATAGGGCAGGGGTTCCCAATATGTGCACCGGGGCGCCAAGTATATAGGGGCACCACGCCGCGAATCGCGATCCTTATCTAATAGGCTAGACGACTAAAAAAATCTATTTCCGTCTTTTATGTACATTATGAAAAAATATTGTACATGTATTTTTTCTTTTGTTCGTCAAATCAAAAATGACGAAAATACAGTGCGTTCAAGTTTCGCGTAACGTCACTATTAGGTGTACATATTTGTATTTGTAAAAAGGAAAAAATACGTCTCTAATCATTTTCGATAATCTAACTGACGGACTTATTAGAATGATAGCTTTTCAACCTAGTCTTCATCCCCATTGTAACAGCGTAGCTAGGTTGGGACGCCGTAACAAAATTTTTAAGTTACAAGTGCGCGGCGGACTATTATATAAAGATTGAGAACCCCTGATTTGGTGGAGCAATGAGTGGGTAGGACTATAAACTAGATAATGGCGACAAGGACAGTCTCAAAAAATAGGTATATACTTATGACTGATAAATAAAATTAGTAAAAAACAACCTTGATAACATAAATCAATATTTCATTTATGTTATCAAGCTGGTTAGCATCATTAGCTGGGTCTCTTTCTTAAAGCCGAGTGTCTTCACAATTTTTTTGATAAGGTTGCAAAAAATACCAGAATGCCTAACCCACGATAAAAGCAGCGACGATGCCGATATTATTCAACAAACCATTCAACAAATATATTCAATGTAACTCGTATCCATACAAATAAAGCAAAAACCAAACAGTCGTTTGTTATCCAACATTGACTGCACCGTTGCTTGACCCACTGTGCAGCTAATTTTAACGACCATAATCAAAATAACTGCATCGATTTTAGGTCGCCAGGATTTTGTCCCGTTACGACGCAGTTTGGCCCAGTGGGCGGTCGGAGGTTTAGAATGACGTGTTGGCATAATTTCGCTCGCATACTTGCAACCTTATAGTGATGCAAAATTTTGTTTCCGAATTGCTTGATGACTCATCTGATTTGATTGTAATAACATCCTTGTGAAGTTTTGAAAGTGGTGAATAATGACGTATTCAGAGCTTGCGAATGAATCATTGGCGAGTCGAGGTATCTTGTTCAATAGGTATTTGACATTTCCAAAGATATTGACACTGTTGGCGGTTTTATTAAGTTCAAGAAAAAAAAATCGCCTTTGTAATTTTATATTTTTGAAGAACATTTTTGGTTTAATTTAAACCATATTGGTGATCGACACCGGGTCAGATCAAGGGTTAGGTGCTGAAGGGTTGAACAAAGAATGTTCAGGTGTTTCCTGTGTTAAGGGTTAGAAAAATAAGTTTTCATATACAACCCTTATCCACATGAAAGGGTACTCCTCTTCAATTGAGCTGTTTGATAAAAATCATTACTAGGTATATGAATATAAGCTGTTAACTATCCCATATCCACAGGAGTTAACAGTTTCTGCCCACAAACTGTTAACTGAAAACTGTAGTAAAGAAAACTACTTAAGGCCGGTAACGCACTTACCCTGGTATTGTGAGTGTCCATGGGCGACGATAATTGCTTACCACCAGGCGAGCAGTCTGAGTTGGACATCAATAATGTTACCCTAAATAATAACAATTAATAAACGTTCTTTATAATATGTACTACAAATTGGTATTTCCAAAAATAGTTTTAAGTTGTCACCAAGTTTCTCATTATTACATTTTGCGGTTACAAAAATGTGAAATGTATGGTGTCACACCTGGGGCCTTACCAAGCTTACCATGTTCTCCTTAACCGTGCTCAGTTATATCAGTTATATGGCATCGATTCAGTTTAGGACCTAAACTGAATCGCGTTAAGACGTCATGTTAAGAGCCCTGATGCCAGACGTTAGCTTGGTATGGTCATAGTATGGTAGTTATATATTCCCATGAGGATTTTGAGACTTCGAGGACTTTTATTTTAATATGAATATAAAGAAACGTGGCATGTACGTCGTACGAGAATCCAATCAAAATTACATTTTTTTAAACTGTATCTGACACCAACAAAATTTGTATTTTACAATTTTATAACGAGAAATAGAGGAATAATCTATGCCTTACCAACTCGGTAATGCATTATCAAAAAATCATTTAATTTAAGCATTTTGACCCTTTAACACAAAGAAGACAAAGCTAAAAGTCACAAATCAAAATATTATCAAACACACCCGGAAGTATTTACCGTTCTCACGATGAAGTAAACGTACCTACACTCATTCACTAAATAAGGGCTGGCAAAATTGAAACGATATCGACATAGCTACTATGATTCCCATAGACATTCCGGACGCTTATTACGCTTAATGACACCCCGGGATAGCCGCAAAGAAAGATATCGCCATAGGCGTAAAGATCCGCGAACGTATCTGGTAAAGAGGTAATAGTTGACTGAATAGGACAAGCGGACGTTGATATAGAGATAACATTGTGGTGTCATCATCATCATCATCATTTTAGCCGTTTATCGCCTATTGCTGAGCATAGACTACCCTGACTCGTACTTTTTGCGAATATCGTCCACCCATTGAGCCGACGGACCCCAAGCGCTTCTTCCATCTCTTATCATCTGAAAGCGACCACCAATATGTTAACATTTGGTCCACCTGCCATCACTCTCCCTGGTCACATATCCCGCCCAGCTCCACTTTAGTTTTGTAATGACATATCCAAGACTCCGAACATAAGTAGTTTTGGAAGCCATCGGAAGAATTAAGTGAATTGTATATTCTCAAACATTATTTTTAAGTATTCGTACATGTGAGAAGGCCTGTGCCTACCATTCGAAAGCATACGTACAGGATGCATTGGTATTATTGGTAGAGGAGATAATAATGTAAATTCCCTATTTATCACTAACATATCCAGCACATCTAACTCTCTAACCTAAGGCCGTGTCCAGACAGTTATCTGTCCCAAGTTCCTAGAGAGCCCATATCAGGCGGTGTAACTGTAGCTTAACTCGTTAACTGCTAGTGGGTGAAGTGGGTCAACCGTTAAGATACTGGCAGTTTGCTTATAACTTATTATGGATATTCTGGCATGTGGCTCGAGGTGGTCGCGGATGTGGGGGTAACGGTTGTGGTTCACAGGTTGTGTGGGGCATTGGTATTGCGGAAAAAAGTATGTCTGGAAGAGATCGCGGACATCTTTAGCGATAAGACCGACCTTTGTTTTACCAACTATAGATTGAACCAACCATTTTTTTTTTGGAATGGTTGAAGTTCAAACTAAGGGTTGCGGTCAAAACTTATTTTAAAAGGATTCATGTGACGTTTGAAATCTACAATATTGCTGTGGCTGTTTTTGATAAATTGACTGACGTTACAGCAATATCGTCAGGTTTATAACTCGCCATGGCTTTTCGGTCGGCAGCATCACTCAATTTCTTAAGAGAATTAACATGCAATGCAATGCAATGCAATGCATGCATGGCAATGTCGTTAGCTTCCGAATGCTACCTGAAGTCTTTGCGTTCACATGGCAGAATTATACCTTGAGCTAACGTTTCAAAGTTTAGAATGTAATAGAGCCTTTCGGCACACTACCAAATAACATCGACATATATAGAGGACATCTGTAGATATAGCTTAGGCCCCCATAGGTTCTTATTTTCTTTTTCAATTGACTTCAATTTACTTACATTTGTCTGTTATTTTTGTTTAATTTTTTTAGTGTTAATGTATATTCTTATGTTTTGTTCTTTTATTTAAATAAATGCATCGCATAGGTGGCACAGCGGTAAAAGCGTGTGACTACAGTCACTTCTATAAATATGTTTACACTTCGGAACTTATTACCGGGGAAGAAGGTTTAAAATTGAATACCAATCCGAAGGCTGCAGGTTCAAACCCTGGTTTGTACCAATAAGTTTCTCGGAACCTATTGTACGAAATATCATGCTTTTCGGTGAAGGAGAACATCGTGAGGAAACCGGACTAATCTCAATAAGGCCTAGTTTACCCTCTGGGTTAGAAGGTCCGATGGCAGTTACCTTCGTAAAACTAGCGCCTACATGTATTCTTGGGATTAGCTGCCAAAGCAGACCCCAGGCAGACTCCCTGAGCCGTGCCATAAGCCGGGAAAACGCTAGGAAGATGAAGATTTAAAAAAAATGCAACGAAGATTTAAATAAATGTATACAGCTGTATGAACATAAAAGTAGTAGGAATATTTCAAAAATCCTCATAGTGTTGTGTTTCTGTTGGTGAGTAAGGTCGCCAGAGCTCCAAGAGGATTCACTGTGTTGACAGCTGGGGACCAAAGCAAAGCAAAGCACTAATGCTTTGCTTTTTTAAAAAAAGGAGGATTCGGTGTGTTGACAGCTAACTGTCAACACACCGAATCCTCCTTTTTTTAAAGGGTCGGCAACGCCCATGTAACACCCCTGGAGTTGCAGGCATCCATAGGCTACGGTGACCGCTTACCATCAGGCGGGCCGTATGCTTGTTTGTCACCGTCGTAATATTTAAAAAATGCTCAGCATGGACAAAATACATTTATTGACAGATCCGGCGGATATGCCTTAACGTATATGGCCCGCTTTAAAAGTTGACCCAAGGAACATTGCTTACGATTATTTAATTAGTCGTATATAACAGTTACGTTCGCTTACATAACGATAAGTTTGTCACCAACGTCACCGGTAACTGTGAGGCCTCGTTAGTAAGACCTTTGTGGGGCGACCGTTACCAGGTATTCTTGATGCTTACCTAGCCTGTGTAAGGTGAATACTCAGGTGGACTAATATAAGAACAGTTCCATAGACCACAGAAAGAAAGAAAGAGTATAAAAAAGTTAACAACCGGTTAATATTTGGGCCATGCTCAGTGTAGGGTTCTATAATTAACCGTCTGTAATAATAAGTGAACCTAAAAGGGGTTTTAGTAGATACCATGATCATAAGTATCATATATAAAGGAGTATATTTGCAGCACTTACCTATTATGACTCATATTATACATAGGCTAGGTATAGGCCTAGGCTTATACCTAGGCTCTTTTTCTAAAAAAACTAAAAATGGTTTAACTGACCAGCCATGATCAAAATAATTCTCCTTGAATGTTTTTATAAAGCTCTATTTTCATGATTTCATAATTTTTGGACTTGTGTTTCAATAAGAAATAAATAATATGAATACAGAACAAATGCATTTATTTTTTTATGGAGAGTAATGAAGAAGGGTAATCTTCTAGCAACATTTGTACTTACGGCTTGGGGTTATGAAGAGTACTGCTTTTAACATGCGCTTCTTTTAAGTCGGTCCCTCACTGCCGAGGATCGTGACTCTGCCGATTAATATTTTTGAGGGCCGCTCTCTATTTCTCCCTGACGATTGCTTTACGGAGCGCGCTGCTAAGAGTTATATCCAGTTAGTCGGATATCAGATTGCACCATCGTATTGAGCTTCTTCCCCGTGGTCTAGAACCGTCCTGTCTCCCCAAGATGCCAGGGTCTTCGCGAGCTATGTGGTACGGTCGGCTTCATGAATATGTATACACCTGTATTGAATTTTGAACCTTGTTTCCCAGTAATAAATTTCGCAGTGTATACATATTTATAGACGTGACTCTACAAAGTATTGTAGTACACGTTGGAGACAGATAGTGATTAGTGACTAGCCTAAAAGCTGACTTCCCAGTTTCAGTTCGGCTGTTATCGAGATATTAGTGCGGCGTGCGGTTCATGCTATACGGAGCATTTTTCACCACACCCACATCCCATCTCTAAAGGCTGTTAAAATACCAGTCTGAATAATTTAAATATTTGTCCAGTTCAGAATGTTTCTGTCCTTCCACATTCTCTCAAATTGAGGCATTGCCGATTTTGCCATGCCGATTCTTCGTCGGATCACCGCTTCACGGTCGCCCTTGTTGTACGCCGTCGTCGTTTTTATTACCCGTTTACACGCTGATACTGTACATTGCCCTAGTGCAATTTCTCATCAAATCTTTTGGCTTAGTCTTTTGAGGATGAGTCTGTAGCTATTATTCACAAGAATTATGGATGGCTCACACTAGAACGGGACGGGACGGGACGGGAAAATCTGTCAATTTCTATAGAAAGCATCACGTGATAGCTCGGAGCTCTCGGATGCCTCGGATGTTTAGACTTAAGAGATAATTTCGCCATTGTTAATGCGAGAAATCTTTTGCTCGCTATGTGTGCTCCAGCTCCACCAAGTACCAGTACAGTACATGACTCGCCACATGGAAGGTGAAACCCAATACACAAAACAAGACTCATAAGCTTTGATCCGCAATTGTATCCTTTGTTGAATCAGTACATACCTACCATTCATTAGACATCACAGATCGTTTCAAAACATCCGAAGAAATGTACACAAAAATGCACTTCAGCCGTTTTAGAAACGATCATTTCAATTAGAATACTACCACAATCCAGTCGCACTATCTGCACTTCAAGATAAGAAGGTAGTAAATGATTCATGTTCTTCAAATTTTAGTGACCTTATGTGCTATAATGTCATTGTTAAGAACTATGACTCATTTTTCAGATCGTGTTCTAGTTGCTTAAATATGACCTAGCTTTCGGGGAACATTGCGTTTGGGTATTTCTTCTAGGTAATGGAGTGACCTTAACGTAAGATTTAAGTAGGTCAATTGCTTTTTTTTGTTCTCAGATTTCTGGTACCCTTGTATTACTCGATCGTCACTGCGTACGAGTTCCGTACGAGTATGGATGTGATAGGTCCTTGGATGAAACGAAACATTTTTTTTTAAATATTGATATTGGAGCTCATTCTCCAAGTGTTAATTTTAACGTCCAACTTCTAACATTTTACTTAACACTTTCAGAGTCTGTGCTATCAAAATCGATACAAGCTTAGTCCGATTCTATGTTCAAATATTTCCGTATTGCTTCAGATTTGTATGATGTTTAAGTAAAAATAGCTCTAGATCTCCTTCGGAATCGTATAACGTTTGCCACTAGAGAAAAGAGAGACTTTCTAAGAGAAAAAAGCCTGATCAAGTATGGCACCGAACTGAATGACTATTTTGCTGCGTCACGCAATATGTAGGTACTACCCGAATCATGAAGCTATGTTGCATTCATTTAAGATGACAACCCTCAGGGTATCCTACCTTTTCTCCGAATTTCATTTTGCCGAATATAAGTTGGCAACCAAATTTCTACCGATGATTCACTTGGTGTACCAAAATTTACCAAATTATTATTTGCCAACTTTAATTTGGCCGAATTCTCATTTACCAACTAGGATTATGATAATATGCGAAAGATACATCTAAAAAACGTTACAGTTAGCAACTGATCTTTCGGTGAAATAAAATTCTGTAATAAGTTAGTTGGGAAGCTTTGCGACGTTTCTGTTTCGGATGTAGAGGGAAATTAATCATTGCACCTGTCAATTCCTTACTCGTAATGCAGTTTCAGAGTGTCAGTTCCTTTATATACCCACTACATAAGCCTTATTGAGCTTATTGAGCGAGAGTAGATCGATTTGTACAAGATTGTACCATAAGATGTAGACATTATTTATTTTATTATAATTAAGTGCAACTTTGCCCCTACCTGACCTTTGTATACCCGACCTAACCAGGAAAGTTAGCGCTGACATTCAACTTGAACTTAAGACTAGAGGAATGTAGGTCAACCGTTGGACGTCTGTGCTAAGAGTTAGCTATCTCCGGCTTAAGGCTATATTCTACTTGGGAAAACCTTACGGTGCAGTATCGACAGTTCTGCATATTGCGGAAAATTGACAAATTCACTGATAAATTTAGTGATAGATTTAAACATTAAATTAGCGCATGTCCATGACAATGAAGCTTCAGTGGCCCAGCGGTAAGGTAACTTTCAATCCGAAGGTAGCGGGTTCAAACCCCGGCTCGTACTAATGAGTTTCTCGGAATGTATGTACTAAATATCATTTGGTAATTACCAATCGCTTTTCGGAGAAGGAAAACATCGTGAGAAATTCGGACTAATCGCAATAAGGCCTAGTTTACCCTCTGGATTGGAAGGTCAGATACCAGATGCTTTCGTAAAACAGTGCCTACGCCAAATCATGGGATTAGTTGTCAAAGGGGACCCGAAGCTCTCAAGAAAAACGCTATGAAGAAGAACAGCGGCAACAGATATGAGCGGCCTCTATGAAGATATGATGGCTGCAGGGCAGAAGGAAGGGAGAAAGTGCTCCGACAATGTTCAAGACCGTTCTTCGGAAGATCAGCTCTGGAAGGCCTGGAACCTGGTAGTTACCAGCATTAAGTACGAGTCACACTAGAACGGCTCGAGACGTGATGGGCCCGGGCCGATCTGTCAGTTTCTATAGAAATCGTCACGTGACCTCCGAGGGCTCCGAGCTATCACGTGACTCTTTCTATAGAAATTGACAGATCGTCCCGTCCCGTTCTAGTGTGAGTCATCTTTTATGCAGAGAGAGTCCATTTCGCGATTTTCGTAGCACTTCTCTTATAATGTTTTTCTTATATGATATTTGTATTGTGTGTGTGAATTATTTTATTTCAATAAGACAGGACGTTTCTTGTTCCATGTTGTTTTGATAATCCTTTGTCCACTCCACTGGCCTTATTTTGGAGGGTAATGTGATAATACTTATGTATACAGGGTGTAATCAGCAGAGTTAGTATTGGCATTAAACTTGGTCGGCGGTATGTGGGTCGACCGTTGTACGCCTCCACGGAGCCTTATTCTGGGATCTGTCTGCTTTTATGACTCACTGAGAGTTTTTGTCAACATCGAAAGAAACAAAAATGGTAAATATGGGACAGACTTACACAAATCGACTGAGGCCAAAAATTAGTTGAATGAGACTTGTGTTGTGAATAGACGACGACATATATGTATAATAGATAGGTATGGATAATATATGGAACTCAGCAGAAAATATTTAGTATTAACACAAATAAATGCTCCAGGATTCGAACCCGGGAACTCCTGCTTTACAGGCCAGGTTACTATGGCCTATACTTAGAAAGCTTATTAGCTGGTCTTAATCAATATATGTTAAAATTGGAGACACACTCAGGTCAATACGTGTAGGTACCATTTTTTGTAAAGTACGAGCGATACGCACGAAATATTATACACAAGGCATTACAACAAGACAAGGCATTTATAAAACCGTTTATTCAGTATATTTTTAGAAAAAGTACAGATATATATGAAAAACGTAAAAAACTAACTGACATCAAGATGCAAATTCAAATTGGTCCCAAGCCAATGCTAAAAACACGCCATCCAAGGTTTAAGATGCTTTTAATGTTGACATTATACGACTTTAAGCTAACATGATTTACCATGTATATTTGTTTGTGCGAGCTCCCGATATTTCGACACTGTTACAAGCGCCATGTTCATAATGTAACTGCTTGCTCGGGTGGCTGTTCTTCTCGCAAAAAACAAATATACCTACATGGTGGGTAAATACCTCATTGTAAACAATAATTACAATTTTGACATTAAGCATAGGACTCGCAAACTAAGGAGAATCGTATAAAAATCGGTCACAAAACGCTGATCAGAATACGCCCGCCAATGTATCACTAAAGTAAAATGGCATCTCACTATTTGCGTACCACTTTGAGCTATTCAGCGAAGTCTAGAGGAGTCCATTTCTCTTCGCCAACCGAGAACAGCTTAAATACATTACAGCTTCAAGCACATGCGATATTTCAGAATCGAATAACGTTATACTAGAAAAGACGAGAGATTAATAGAGATTGAAACATTACAGAAAATTGTCGAGCTAAGTCGCTGTCTTCGTTGTATGAAATAATGTAACACATTGCAGTTTGTTTGAAGAATTGATTGACAACGCGAAATTGACGCCTATTTTCTTCATCGTATCTCTTCTTAGTCATTTTTTACAGTGTGAAATTAAATATCTATAGCGTTATTCATAAACGCAGACCAAGCACAGTTAAGCTAAATTATTGACACATATTACAAAACATTACAAATATTTCGCACGTTACAAATATTGAGAGCGTAAAGTTCGTCTTTGTGGTAGGATAAGATAAAGCTAGTGTAAGTGTAATATTATGTTTAATACTATAGATATAGTCTTCTGTTACCGCGATTGTTATTCATTGAAATTAAACACTTTAGAACGGATTAATCGCGTTTATTAACACCATAAGTGTTTAATTTCAACTATACAGTGTGTAAGTTTAATACGGGCGATAAATTCAACCAAACATAGAATTCATTAGTGTTATCAATAATTAAAACATATTTTTAAGTTACACTTAATTATGACCTCATTATTAATTTTTTTATAATATTTTCAGCAGCAATGTACTGTAAAATATTTGACGCTGACAGTTGTCAACGAATGTTTAACGCGAGTGTGTTTGCATTACATTGCGGGCCGAATTATTTTCTATGGATAAAATTTTAATTGCAATTCCATTTAAAAGTTACCTAATTACATTTCGCCCGTATTAGATTTACACACTGTAGATATAGATTAATACTTTTTTTTGCTAATATGAATCTACGATAGTGGATATATTTATCGGTTCGAGAGCGGTAATCGTTTTTTTTATTCACCCGTATATATATTGCACACAATAACCGATTGCTGCAGTAAACAAAGTCGCAGTGAATATTATAGCTAGTATAGGTTTAGGGACATCAATATAAGACGTTGTTACATTTTACCCAAAGCAACTTTAAATGGAAATTAACATACTTTTTATTAACTCGTCTCTATTTCTACTCACAATCGCAAATCTGGGTCAAATTTCATTTCCTATTCAGAGTTCCTTGAACCTTGGAAGTGTTAAATCCTGTCATTATGGAAGTAGGTGAACGAACAAAGGTTTTTCGGACGCTAAAATTATACTTGAATAAGTAATACCTAGCGTGTCACGGTTTTTTGGCATTTTTTGAAACGGGGACATTATTTGCATACAAATAATTGACGTGAATAGATACTGTACCTACACATTTTTTTAAGTGACGCGGAAAAATGGTTTTTCGGTTGTTTATCATGAAACTTTACGCCGAACAGGTAAATTCAAAATAAACAAATATTATGATATATTTTTTTCAAATCGATGGTTTTACGAATACTTGATAATAACCTAAATTAGACTTCAGGTAATTGTATGAAGTCTAATGTTTCGTTTATTTCTTTTCCCGACCTTTGATCAATAATGAGTTAAAGGTCATACACGTTTAACTGTTTGTTGTTTAACTTATAATTTTCTGTAGAAATGGCAAAGTTAAAACAATAATTTTAAGTGACCCCCTTACCTACAAGCGGGTTATTTTTTTAAATATCTCACACTTAAATGAGGAAAACTTAGTTAATAATCATGCAATTGCACCCGAAGTACTTTCAGTGTATTGCCCACAGAACAAAAAAAAACTGCAATATGTTTAACTTGAAATATATTACTTGAAATTTTCCCTGAATGTGGTTAACCTACCACAGATAGGAAAAAAGGAGACATAATGTAACTTTCAAAAAAGTTATATTATGACAACTGCAAAAAACCGCTACGTGCATAATAATTACCTACGTATGAATGAAGTGACATAATGGGGAAATGGAGGTATTTGGTGTAAGGATGCATCATTATTACTGTGTATAAATTATGTATTTGCATGAATGCCTCATGAGGAATTTTGATTTACCTTGAGACAAGACCCTCATGAGTTAGTCAGGAGACTACCTGGTTTGACATCAGGTCCACATAGCTTTCTCACTGGACTTATCCCAATACACGGCGCTCAATAGTTACTCACGAGAAACTTAATTTATCCTAACATTCCAAACACCAGGGCCTGGGGGGTCCTTTGGGACTTCGAATTCGGACTTATCCCAATACACAGCTCTCATGAGTTTATAAACCGGACTAATGCACAAAAATGTGTTCCAGAACTACGCCATCATGAGTTTTTCACCTAGAAGCCAGACTTGTATATTACCAGGTCCTCATTAGGACTAGGGTGTGCAAACCGGTTTTACCGGTTAATAACAACAACAAATAACCGGCTATAAACCGAAATTTCAAACAAAGAAAAACCGGTTTGCACACTCTAATTAGCACCCTACAAGGACTAACACTATCCCAAGATCGTACTCTCCTCTCTTCATGAAAACCGAAACCACCAAAATGCCAGTCCATATTGTTAAATTTGATATACCTTCTGCCTATAACATCACACAGACCTATTCAACATAACCTAGCCTAACGACATCCGGAAGCGTAGACAACCATAAATAAACCATATAAAGACCACGGACTCGGGGGAAATGCTCGGCAAATTAGTCGACAACTGTTGACCCCGCCTCAAATTCGTTATTTATTAACATTTTCCGCCACGAAGTTGTTTATTGTCATTTTATATATTTAGGAAGATTGTATAACAAATGCTGGTAATCCGAAAAACATTTTTTCTATAAGGCAAGTTGTGTAAAGGATGGCTCACACTAGAAGGGACGTCCCGGTCACGGTCACGTCTCGATCCGTCCGTCCGTCCGTCCGTCCCTGCTTACAGAAAAACCATATTTTTCGTGTTAATAATTTTTTTCCTACTTTATCTAGTCAGATTTTGATAGCTATTACGCCCTTTAAACGTATCAATAGATTTTAATAGAAATAGAAATTATTTATCTGATTCACAGAAAAAAACTTTATCTATTTACATCTTGTACAAAATATCAGAGAGAACCAAAATGGATGCCACTCAGCATATGCCGATAGCTAGGATACGAGATACTTAGCCATGGCGCTGGTTTTCAGGACACCAATTTTGTTACTCCTCTATAAGAACATACTGAACATGAACAACGTTTGCTATGACACCGTCTCCAACGATAAATAAGTCATATGATTTAAAAAACTGGTTATAAATATGGAACTATAAAATATTCTATTTTAAGGATGACTCATACTAGAACGGGACGGGACGTGGCGGGACGGGTCAATTTCTATAGAAAGAATCACGTGATAGCCCTGGCCGGGCCCTCGGAGGTCACGTGACGTTTTCTATAGAAACTAACAGATCGGCCCGGTACTTAATTATAGGGAAATAAACCAATGGTCTAAGACAGTGTTCCAAAGATCAATAAAGTTACAGAGCTTCTATTTTCTTAGGCCTTCAACAATCCTCGTATTTAAACGATAGATATCAAACATGAGCTAACTATATTTATTATTCCTTTTCGAAGGAGTTGACTAAATACAAGCGTAAGAAAAAGATAGTAGACTCTCATTGCCTATGCAAAGTATGCAAGAATGAGAACAAAACCTGATTATAAACGGTCAATATAAAAACGTAAGCTCATTGCACATAGTAAATATGATGATGATACGTAAAACATGTATTTTTAAACTACCAATATTTCAGTGTCTACATTAAGTGTCATGAAACTTTCCTGAACTTCAAAAAATAGACCGATGACTGAAGAGTTCGACAGCCTAGGGCAACGATCGCAGAATTAGCCCATGTGCTTGATCTGTTATTTGTAAAAACAAGAATTGGTAATTTCGCAAAATATAATTAATAGAGTAGAGCGTTTTATTTATTTTTGTTTATTTTTTATTGTTATATTTTCTGAGAATATAAGTTATTTCTACTCAAAATCATGATATGATTCCCATCCCAATATAAGGGAAAAAAGTTTCTAGAATGTCCATCCATATATTTTTGTTACTTTCCTTTTTTGTTAGCTCATAAAAAATATATGGAAAATGGTAACACAATAGGAAAAAAACTTAGGACTAACCTTTTGCGTGTGGAGTTTTAATTTACATACTGCCACTAAAAACATTGGTAATTAAAATTTTCTAGTGTCCATTACGTCTAATATCTAAATTATCTAATAAACAAGTCTATCATAGTAAGGTTCAATGGCCTAGGGCAATGTTCGCCGATTTAGCCCATCGGGGTGATTGCATGACTAGGTATGTAAATTTGTAAAAATACGAGAGTACCATTTCGTAAACATAATGGTAAAAAAGGGAAACGGAGCGGAACATTTTAAGACCACCAATATTTTAAGACCCTTTAAAATACGAGTAAATCATAATTTCTATGGGTCATCTTTTTACGTCACGAATTTTCAGACTCCTTAAGGATGACTCACACTAGAACGGGCCGGGGCGTGACCGAGCCGCGCCGATCTGTCAGTTTCATAGAGTAACTTATATATACGTCAGTTTCTATAGAAAACGTCACGTGACCTCCGAGGGCTCTAAGCTATCACGTGATTCTTTTATAGAAATTGAACGATCGTCCCGTCCCGCCCCGTTCAGACTAAATTATATTTTCCAATGACTACGTTAACATTTCCTTGTCGATTAGGAATGTCTAAGAACAGCCCAATGATTGAAGAATTCTATATCCTAGGGGATCGTCAAATTGGCCTTGATATGGATCGGTTGACTGACTGTTGATAAGGGGCCATTGAACGGCAGATATGTAAAATAAGAAGTTGATGCTCTGGTTATTAATAAATAACGCTTCAATTCAGTCTAATAATAGTCCAATGAAAGGTTGGATAGCCTAGGGCATCGCCAAATTTGCCCAACTGGCGTCCACAGACTCAACCAAAAAAGAGCGGGATAAATCTAATAGCAAGAGCACGCGAAAAATTAAAAAGCGATAGTAGGCGGGCACGTCATGGTAAGGGCCCAGTTGTATGGCAGCGACTCAGTTTCGGTCCAGAACTAAATCGCGTTAAGACGTCATGGTAAGGGCCCAGTTTCAGTAAACGGACGCTACTTTGGATACCTCAATCCGAATTTCAGACTGAAGCAATTGTAAACGAAATACTCGACATTATTAGGTATAAACATAGGACGGGTCTATCGCGAATGCATTTAATTTACCTTGTCAGTCAAGCCGAAACCATGACAAATAAAACTGTGTTGAAACGTCGGTATATTAAGGTAAATTAACTACATTCAGTAACTAATGTGTACAAAACGCGAAAGTTCAAAGTGCTCAAATACTCGGCCATTTTCAATTGCTTTTTAATTCAATGTTAATTTAATACGTGCGTCCAAATTTTATATACGTTTTGTACTGTTTTTATACGAAAATGTGTTGTTTTTCTTAAATGTCGTCCTCAAAAACTTAGATTTTTTTTTCGATTATTAGAACCAGCCTCGGTCCCAATCAGTTCGGTAGTCGAGGTTCTACTGTAGTTTTAAAACAGTTCAGTGAAAGGGACCTAAGGGACAGCCAAATTGGCCCACTTAAATTTATGTCCCAGTACCTATCATAAATGTTAGGCCATGTTAGAGTTTTACATAACTTAAACTTTCGTGAGTCATACTGACATTAAATTGCAACGGTTAAAACGCACGTATTTTTATCACAACAGGCGTGATAATTTGATAATAATAATTGATAATAACAATAATTGCAATTTAAGGTTATAGTTTGGCCAGAATCTTTTTCATTACCCCCAGGAGGGAATGATATAGTTTATTTTTTCGACTGTCCTTGACAATCCAAATTTTCCATAGAATGTGTGGATTATGTACAGTACGAGTATTTATAAAAAGGGGATAGCCAAATCGGTTGACTGACTGCGCAGATAAGGGGCCACTGAACGGCAGATATGTGATATATGGAGTTCGTGCTCTGGTTATTTATAAATAACACTTCGATTCAGAAAGTAGCTTCCTGTTTGTGTTGAATTTATAAGATGATTCGTATATAGAGAACCCATATACACATTGTTCACATTTATGCAAAATGTTGATGTTATTGTTTTATTTTGTCAGTGTCACGAATACAAAACAGGTATACATTTTTGTTTAAAAGTGCTTTGTTTACTCCACAAATTTTAAGAATTATAATGTTTTAGGATTATGATGAAAGAGAAAAGAGAGAAAGAGAGATAGAGAGAGAAAAAGGACAGCACAACTAATGTAAATAATTGAGCTGTAACTGGAAAATAACCAGTGATCGTAACTTTGTAGCAATTTCTGTGCATCATTGTTGCGTTAAAAGCATCTGTATATTCCTATTCAAGATGGGATAGCTAATAAGGGTTAATACCAGTAATATATGTACCTTAATTGATCATCTCCCTATATTTTTTCTACTATGTTGCACCGAAAATGCTACAAAATTTACTATCACTGAAAATAACTATTGCAAAACGTAAGAAGGCGATGTCCATACCGAGATATCTAAGATTGCCAATGAACGAAACATAATTTTATATTATGCAAGGAACTGTAGAATTATTATGCCAAGTCAAACTTTCGCCTAGCACCTAAAGAGTCATTTTTTAAATTTTTATCACAAGCTTTTATTGATTTCCTATCAAACTCTATTAACTACAGGTCATTGACCGTAACCCAATTCCTGCAAATAATAAAACCACATCTGGCAATATCATTCAGTTACGAGATTTAGCGAGCAATGACATTGCATTCACATCCAAAACGTTACAAAGACCATACAAAGTATACGGCGGTTACGACCTTTCTATCCCAAAGGATCGACGTTTATGGAATTGAACAGCTGTTTGCTAAGTGTCTAGTTAAAAGGGGTCGGTGAACTCGGACCTAAACAAGCCAGATTTTTCGGCGACAAATTAGAACTAGGGCCGCCGTAAGAAATATTGGGGCAGCCGAGGTGCTCGTTTATATTTGAATAGGATGCGTAGACAAGATGCTAATCGCTTACGCACCGTAGCGTAGCGTATTATCTCTCTCTATCACTTTTTTAATTAGAAAACTCCCTTGAGTATCAGACAAATTAAAATACATTTATCGGGTTACTCACGTCAATAAAGTCGAAAATAGCTCGATATGTTTCGAAACAGTCCGTGCCCCTTATTCGCGAGTCATGCGTCCAGCCGCGGCGGCTGCTCTACGCACACCCAATACCTATAAGTATTTTAATCTCTATCACTCTTCCTTCTTAGTGCGATAAATACAGTTGCGTTTCGTTATAGCTACTGAGCGTTAACGATTGGCATCTTGTCAACGCCCCTGTAGAGCCGGCTGTTAAAGTGATAGAGTATACTTAGATTTTATTGAGAATCTTGGCCGCTCTACATACGGTGATGACTGCAGGTTAGCAGTCCCGGGGAAACTGACAAGCAAACAAAAACCGGCCAAGTTCGAGTCGGACTTGTGAGCTCCATGGTGCTGAACTTTAACTTTCGCTTTACCTTTGTTTTGTCAAAAAAGGTAACTCAGCGTCACTTGCGACAACCTGGATTAGCCCCTAAGGGCACTTTCACACAGAGCTTAGACAACTAACCCGTAGTTAAGCGTCACTTCATATGTAATTTGACAGTCAACCGGCTAACCCTAGTGGGTGTACGTGGAGTTAACTTGGCGTTGAATGTCCAATTTTATACGTATTAAGGATGACTCTCACCAATCCGATCCAGTCCGATTGGGACAATCTGTCAGTTTCTATAGAAAACGATCGGATCGGATTGGGTGAATCATCTTTTAGTAGTCTTTTTCTTGGCTGACGGCCTGCAAAAATGTAGGAACGACGAACTTAGTAAAAATATCATTAAAATTAATACTTACATAGGTACGTTATCTTGTTTATTTACGAAAACACGGCAAGAATGTGTGGTAGCAACTGATAAAAATGCTATCATACTTTGACCCTCTAATACCTTCGCGTTGGTATATTCTAAACATATTTTTAACAAGTTCATACACCTTTAATAGTAGCAAAATTGAAGTCAATAGCCTTTTTCGACAGGTTCAATCTTGTACAGAGTGACAAAGCTTTTTAAACGTCGCATCACAATATCAAGTGTGACGTTGTGGTGTTAAGTGATACTGAAGTCTCATTAATCGTGACCATGACATTTATGACTGGAAACATGAATATACCATGAAACCCCTCCTCCTTCTTTTCTTGAAAGGCTACTTGTGAGAATGTGAGAACGAGACAGCTAGTTGTCAGTGACAGTATCAGTATCAGTGTCGGCAGTCGTTAAAGGAAGACACCATGGGACAGTTTACACTTTGTATCTTTCCACTTTGGGTGAGATTACGTTTTGCTGTGCTTGCTCTTTAACTTCGATTTAGCGTTCTCTCGGCTAATTGCCGGCTCAGGGAGTATGGGGTTCGCTTTGGCAACTAATCCCGAGATTTGGTGTAGGCGTAGTTATGAAAGCGGCTGCCATCTGACCTTCCAACCTAGATGGTAAACCAACCGTGCATTATTTTATTGCAAGCAGTAATGTCAATTTAATTTACAATACAAAGTAGCAAGTAGGTATTGATGGCTAGGCCATTCTAGAACCGTGTCAAAATGACAAGCAGTAAGAGATTTCTTACAATCTGATTTATAACGTCAATATGACAGAGTCCTACAGTAGCCCAGGGTTGCAATTAGTTGGTTGTAACGATTTCCTGATTTAATGCGATCGCCACACCACAGTCTCGAACGTGACATCATACTGGGGCAAGTTGAGGGCAAGCGCGCTAGAGGAAGAGCCCCTGCAAGATGGTCGGATCCTATTAGACAGGCATGTGGTTCCATGCAGAAGGCAGCCCACATAGCCCTTGATCGCGATAAATGGAGGGACATAGTTGTTGGTCACGATCCTCAGTCATGAGGGAACGATGAAGAAGAAGAGAAGAAGAACGATTTCCTAGTATACTATACAGCTGCTTGACAGATCACAACTCTTGGTGAAAGTGTATACTTAGTACCAATATACTCCTTGTCCAGTAGCGTACTTATGAAATTAATGTTTAAATAGGGTGTCTACAAACCTCGACGTAACGTCATTATGACGTTGCGGTGTGAATGGCCTCGACGTCACACGGTCAGGGTCGATTTCGGCAAGTTTGAGGTCGACGACCGGTCATGTGCTGTGGGGTGGTTGCAAGATAATTTTGCAGATTGCTGCAATAGGGTTCGCATGATGAAACGTCACATCATGTCAATTGTGACGTTGCAGTGTGAATGGATAACGTCACGCGGTCAGGGTAGATTTCGGGCATTTCGGCAAGTTTGAGGTCGACGACTGATCATTTACTGTGGGAACGCCCAAACAAAGTTTTGCAGATTGCTGCAATAGGAATTTATGAATTGACACATCGTGTCAGTTGTGGTGTAAATGGATGACGTCACGCGGTCAGGGTCGATTTTGGCAAGTTTGGGGTCGATGACCGGTCATCTGCTGTGGGGTGGCCGTTGAAGTTTTGCAGCAATAGGGTGCTAATATGATGAAATCATGGCATGTCAGATGTGGCGTTGCGGTGTGAATGTACGAAGTCACGCGGTCAGGGTCGATTTCGGCAAGCTTGAGGTCGACGACCGGTCATCTACTGTGGGGTGGCCGTTTAAGTTTTGCAGCAATAGGGTGCTTTACGACTTCACGGCTTTCCGGAACTTATGTATGAAATATCATTTTATATTCACCAATTACTTTTCGCTGAAGGAAAACATAATGAGGAAACTGGACTGGCCTAGTTTACCCTCTGGGTTGGAAGGTCAGATGGAAGTCAATTTCGTAAAATCTTGGGATTATTTACCAAAGAAGACCACAGGCTCCCTGAGCCGTGGCATTAGACGGAGAAACGCTAGAAAAAAGAAAAAGAAAATTACCTAAATCAGTAAAGAAGATATAACTTTAGGAGTCTTAAAGCAATAGGCTGTCTACAAAACTGTGTGTCACGTTATATCAACTGCCACGTCGCAGTGTAAACGGCTGTTTAATATATCTCAACAAATAAATCAAGAAGATTAAGTTAAATTCGAGTAAGTCGATAGGCCTGGATGGTAGCTACATGGTGTCTACCAAGCTATCGTCGACGTCACGTCACGTCGACTGTGACGTTGCGGTGTGAATGGTCCCTGACGTCACACGGTCAGGGTCGATTTCGGCAAGCCTCCGAGGTCGATGGCCGGTCAAATATTCCAACACAATACGAGTATGTGTACGTACTGGATCTATAGCCAAGGGATATGTTAACACTTTTTCACGTTATGCCATTGAAATAAGGTTGAAAAGTGTATACATATATATACCTGTAGGTACTAGCTTTTGACCGCAAATTTCATGTCAAATTTTGGGATCTTTTAGTTAAAGCTAGTTACTTAGCTATAGTTAGTAGACGGGTAAGTAGTGGGGCATGAGTAAATGTCTCGTACAAGGCAAAATTAAGACTCAGTTTTAACTTTCTATATTAGGTTTTACTTAGACTACGAGTAGTGAGTTAAACATAGATATTAGGTCAATTATAAGGAACATTTTTCAATATAATACGTATATTGTCCTTCTTAAAGGCATCTCAACATGTTTATTCCTTAAATACTCATGTTTGGCACTTATGAACAAAGTAAAATTGAAACTTAGGTATTAATTGCGTGGTTTTATTACAAGATTCATAAGATAGCAAGGTCCAAAATCAAGGTCAAGATTTCATGACCTGATTAGTTTATAATAATTGTACTAACATGCAATGGTATAAAGAATAAAAGCATAAAAGCAGGTAAACTTGTACTTCACTACATAGTTTAAAATATAAAACAAAGTCGTTTCCCGCTGTCTGTATGTATGTATGTATGCTTAAATCTTTAAAGCTACGCAACATATTTTGATGCGGTTTTTTTAATAGTCACTTTATTCACTTTATTGATTCAAGAGGGAAGTTTATACGTATTATAATAACCCGTGAGCCGGGGCGGGTCGCTAGTATAAAATAAATAGTGGCCCATGCCCATTTAACTCGACAACCCCTTGACCGATTTGGCTCAAAACGGATCTTAAAAACCGTTTAATGACATGTAACCACCTGCCTAACTTCAATACGATCCGATTTAGGGATAACTTACATTATAATTTATAACAGGCTGGGACGTGACATGGCCGGACTGATCTGTCAGTTTCTATAGAAAATGTCACGTGACACGGGGCACGTTCAGCCCCGCTCCGTCCCGTCCTTGTGTGAGTCGTCCTTAAAAATACCTACTACTATTTGTCACAAATATATATACACATGTTTAAAAAACATACCTACTTGAATTATCATCAAATGAACATACATACATACATACAAACGCCATTTTGTACCAGTAGAGTCAGAGAGAACAAAAAATACGAAAACCCTAGTATAGTCCCTACTTCACTTGTCGCTTGCAATAAATAACCGGCGCTCCAAAAGCTATATCTACACTGATAAGCGACAAAAGCGCCGATAACAACAGACTACAAAATCTAATACGACATGAACCGTGATCGGCAAGTTATATAATAAATAAAAAATAAAAAATAAAAATTATTTATTTCAGAATACTGGTTCCATATTTCATTAGTATAACTTACAGGCTACGTTAGTATGCTAATTGCTACGCTTATATTTACAACAAGCCCCCCTCCCCCGCTTCATCGATCCCCTTCCCCTCTCTTCACATGCAGATCTATGAAGCGGCCAAGGACGGGCGAGTCCCACCTGTCCGCGATCATTTGCAGGATTCTGTTGCCACTCCCTCGCACACGTCTTATAAGGGACGCCGACTTTTTGCGAATTATGGCATAGAAATCATCCACGGCCGCGTCCGCAAACATCCCAGACGCACTGCAGTAGCGAGGGAGCCGCAACAGTGCCCTGAAAACATTATTATACTGCACTCTGAGTGCATTAAATGATCGCTGCGTATAACTGACCCATAGACCACTCGTGTAAAAACTTTGGCAGTATGCTTTAAACAAAGACATTTTAACAGGCACAGTACAACGAGTGAATCTATGAGCCAACATATTACCCCGAACGGACAATGACCTTCGCTCCCTTTCTATATCCATGTCGTCTCTAAGGTCATCAGTTAACACATGACCCAGATACTTAAATTTTGACACCTGCTTTATTGGTACATTGTTTAAAAGAAGTGAAGGAATGTTACCTGGCAGCTTATTTTTACCTTTAAATATCATGAACTCTGTCTTTTTCACATTGTACCTCAAGCCATGCGCCACAGCATACTTTTCACATGTACTAAGCAACTTCTGTAGGCCATAGAAAGACGGAGTGAGCAGCACCATGTCGTCCGCATAACTTATGTTATTAACACCAACATTATCTATTCGGCAGCCGACATGCATGCTACTCAGTTCGCCTATCAGCAGATTAACATACAAGTTAAATAGACGAGGAGATGTTACCCCTCCCTGCCTCACACCACAGCTGAGCGAGTACTCATCGGAGAAAGCATTAGCCCATCTCACTTTATTCTTTTGATTACTATACCAAAACGAAAAAATATTTACCACCTCTGGGGCTACGCCTGTCTCCCTTAGCTTAGTCCAAAGAATATCATAAGATACGAGATCAAACGCTTTTGATAAGTCAAGGAAACACGCGTATATAGGCGTCTTTCGCATGGTATAGTAATCAACAGTGTGCTTCAGTGTTAAGATGGCACTTTCAGTACCTAACCCTTCCCGGAAACCAAATTGAGCATCACATAGTTGAATATGTTGGTTAAGATGTACGTCCAGTATTCTATCAAAAACTTTCGCAATAACTGTGGCCAGTGAGATAGGTCGGTAATTTGCTATGTCAGAACTGTCACCCGTCTGATTTTTAATGAGTGGTATCACAATTGTTTTCATTAAGTCACATGGTAAATAAGAATGACGTACACAAAAGGTAAAAAACAAGGATAGGACCCGGCTAAGATGCGGGCCAGCATTTTGAAGGTGCTCTATGCTCAGCCCGTCATGCCCCGGAGACCTACCACCCTTCATGCCCTTAATTGTCTGTGACACCAATTCCTTTGTTATTACAAATTTAGGACTAACAGTACTGTCTAGTGAACCCTGCATCACCTGTGACGCCAGTGGTGAGTCTACCCTAAAAGCTTGCCCAAACATGTTGGCAATACTAACCGGATCACTTATACCATTCACACAAACCGGCAGCGAGGGTTTTCCATTTAACTTTTTAGTACTTTTCCAAAATTTATTGAACTGTTTGGCTCTATGCTGTGAGGCCAGAATATCCATGTTTATTTGTTCTTGGTTAGCTTGACATGACTTAAGTCTGGATTTAAAAATCTTTCTACTAAGGCACATGGCTTCAAAAACAGGCCCACTCTTAGGCTTTTTATGCTGAATATACAAATCGAAATCAAGCCTGGCCTGTCTATGCGCCCCTGCAACATGTTTATTCCAGCCCCGCAAACACTTGTTTTTACTGACACTTGCACTGAGATTCTTTGCACCACTATCAATTGAGGCCTGACATAGAATATCAACAATTGATTTATAATATCTGTCTATGACCTTAATATGTGTCACATCCTTACAAAAAGTATCGGCACACAGTTGGAACTCAGCAGGAAATTTCATAAGTTTTAAGTTAACATTACATATGTCATGGTAATTCATTATTTCCTCTGTGTTCCGGACTCCCCATGTTACACCATTTTTATTATGTTTATTGCTTACTTGTAGTTTATCCTTAATTATACCCATATCACACTCAACCCGCATTGGGAAATGGTCCGACCAGTAGATATCATGTAGAACTTCTATATCTTGAATAGTTTGCCAAGCCGATTTACTAACTAAACAATGGTCAAGCCATCTCCGACAACCATGGGCTTCACTGATGTAGGTATAAGTATCGGAGTCTAGGCCTCTTTTTTCAACATCGGCACAAACCCACTCATTTTCCTCACAAAAATTAAACATTTCTACACCAAAAGAAGACACAGGATGAGCGTTCAAATCACCCAATATGGCGGCTTGAATTTCGTGTGATTTTTTTAAATGACTTTAGGACGTTGATTGCAATGAGGTGATTGTCCTCTGGGCCGGGTTTTGGTGCTGCCTAGTCCGATCAACGAGGTTGATCAGTGGAGAGTACAAGGTTTTTTTTTAATAAGTTGTGCACGTTGATTGTATTGGGGTGATGGTCCTGCCTGGTTTGGGTGGTGCCCAGTCCAGTCAACGAGGTTGGTCTGTTAACAGGCAATTATGCTAAAGTACAGAAGATCACGATCGATCGCGATGGACAAGAAAACTTACGTATTTTTTATATAAAGTAATTGAACAGACTTAACAAGAAAAAAACCAACACACTCGTTTATAGGTTTGTCAAGGATCGACAATACTCATATAGCAGCCAATTACAAGCTACGATAGCCCTTTATCGTCAAGCGAGTCATGATTATTTACCACCGCCGTGGAAT
This sequence comes from Lathronympha strigana, assembly GCA_949128165.1. Lineage (NCBI taxonomy): Eukaryota > Metazoa > Arthropoda > Insecta > Lepidoptera > Tortricidae > Lathronympha > Lathronympha strigana. The sequence continues at coordinate 9,368,079 of OX421921.1, read as the reverse complement.
TAAAATACTTATTTGTATGATTCTGTAAGTGTAAAATAGCAATAGCAATAGTAGCAGCGGCAATAGTATGTTACACTTTGAAGGCCGCAAAAATATGTGACACGCTCTTAAGGCTCTACAAATAAGACCGTGTCAGATATTTTTGCGGCCTTTGTTGCGTAAGATATTAGGTATTGCCGGTGACAGTACAGCAGGGTTTACTTATAAATTACTTAATTTTTTCAATAAATTATTTGACGAATGTTCTTTTTTTTCTGTGTTAAAGGAATACCCAACGCCAACCTTCGATCGGAATCCTTTCATTTTATGATGGTTTTTAAAGCTTATCATATACACAGAAACCCCTTTAAGCGAAATCTTATCCCATAATTACTTCTCTGAGATATTTGGCATTAAAGTTGAACGATTTTAGGTCAAAAATCTGATTTTGTGGTCATAACTTTTGTCTTAATTATTTTAAAATTACTTATAATCTCTATCGAATTTTTAGAAACGTCAAAGGCGAATCAAATCGTGGCAATGTCATATATGTAAGAACTGAAATTACTTACAAAGCAAAAAAAGTGCTTTTTGTAAATTTTTTAAGTAATTATAAAGAAATCCTATTCACTACTTTTCAAATTTTGCAGACACTAATGGATAAAAAGACGAAGAACCGATGGCCGTTTGTGTTATAATTAAAATCATGTAATGCAAAATATGCAAATATAGATATAACGACTCAAACCTTCGCAAGAATCGATGAAAACTTCGGGTACCCCCTTAATTAGTTTGGTAACCTAGTTCATAAATTTCTGGACAAAAATTTCTTACAGAAAATAAATTTTATTCCTTTACTACCCTAGTTGACTGGACTACAAAGCAGTCAGGATTTAATTGGTGAAGCTCGCTTCACATCCACCGGTCATTTTCGGCATGCTTTGAGCATAGACAAGTAGGTAGCTTTTTCTTTATTGTGCAATATTTTGGGAGAAATCTTACTTGATTTGGTTACAAAGTATATGCATTTGCAGCCTTTGACCCATTCTACGTATAAATTTATAAGTAGGTACAGTCAACTACAAGGCATCGTCAATTAATATGAAGAAAAATCTGTATTCAAGTAGGTAAAGCTCCTTATTTATTAGGAGTTCCCAATCCCATGTCATTTAATTATACAAATGATTTACACGAGATGATTTACCTTCCACTCTTAAATCCACCAATCCAACCAATCACGGGAACTAACAAGAAACAATATAAAATCAAACCGAAGTATAATTGAATTAAATGACTCCTAATTAGAGCGAATTAACAGAGATAACAATAAGAATTAACATAAAACATTAATCATGGGTAAGACAATACTCAAAATGGCGCCAACGTATTTCGATCGCCGCCATTTTTGAACACATGCATGTCTCTGCTTCCTTAATGCTTTGTATTAGAGTCTACTTTGCCTTGGCTGGAGTGTAAGCGGATTGTTTGGAAGTTCGCGCCAAAATAACGAGGCGGTCGTTCGTTGAACTTTTGACGTTGTGTTGTGCGCTACGTCAGCTGACGTCACGCGAGCGAGTTGATGACTTGAGCCAGATTTGAGTTGGCATTGACAGGTGTCGTTATGGTTTTGTTTCAGCGTGGGAACCGATAAATATTTGGGGTGGTTTTAAATATGTAGAAGGAAAAGTTTTAAAGTTCGTGTAAGGAGTGTGCTATATGGTATTACGATATATCTTCTATCTAAATAATAATATATGTATGTACCTATACTTAAATCAGTCACGTTAAATCACTGGCAGATTAAACAGTTCTAACATTTTGATAGCATATATACTATGGAAGTGTTAAGTACTTAAACGTCAAAATTTCATAGCAGTGTGACGTTTAAAATAACAGTTTAAAGTTTGACAGTTAATTTGGCTGTAAGAGTTGTAAGAGTAATATAACGTGGGTTGACTCTAAAAGTGAAAGAAGCCGCGGTTATTAATAACAGCAGGGTTAGCATGGTTGCCATTTTATCGCTTATCACGCTATGCGTCACTTTCGCACATACATACTTGTTAGAACGTGACAGCAACGTCGGTAAACGATAAAAATCCGACCATCATAGACTAGCTGATAAGTTAAGTGAGGGGACATAAATGTCATCATTATCATCAGTTCAGCCAAAAGACGCCCACAACTGAACAAAGGCCGGATAATTATGATTTAAGACGAAATGGATCTCCCTCGACAGCCCTAATATCGTTTGTCCTAAAACCACTTGCCCTAACTATTTTGTCCTAATGATCATATTCCCAAACGCTCAATTGTCCTAACGATTATTTTACATAATCGAATTATTGGCCAAAAACAACTTCTCACAGAACCGAATCGCTGTTAGAAACGTCGGTTAGGTTAGGTTAGAACCGTGACCTCCCACAGAGTCGAATGGCTGCTAAAAAAATAGGTTAAAACGATGTTAGGGAAATCAATATTAGGACATGTGAGTTTAGGACATATGATCATTATGCAAACAGTATTAGGGAATGCAAAAATAGGAAAAAAAAACTATAGGGTTCCATATCGGAATATGGATCCAAAACACGTAACCTACGAGGGCTACGAATTGACGGATAGTGCCGTTCCGCGCCGTCGCGCCCCATCCCGTCCTGTTCTAGACAGTAATGCTTTACTTAGTTTAGTAGTAGTTATAGTACCTACCAAAACGACACCGTAATATCAAAATGTAAATCGGCAAATCCTTTCCACGGATTCCTTTTCCACGTACTGGCTAAAGCTTCATCATGTTAATAACAGAGCAAGCGCTTCTCATACGAGAATATGAGGAAGAAATACAGAGTGACATTGGTGATGTGACCAGAAAAAACAAAAATTAACCATTTTGATTTGATTTTTATTATAGGCTGTTGTTTTACTGATATAGCAGTATATTCAGTATTAGATTATTTGCTCATTGCCCTTTGATCTTCAAGCTTCCCGATGTTGTGTGACACATTAGTTGTTGAGAATATTAGCGCGGTCAACTCGCCATCTCCGCTTGGGCCTGCTACCTACGTTCTTCCCATGTTACTGCATCCACTTGATGACCACATTAGCCCACCCGTTCGAATCAAATCGTGGCTAACCCGATCCCACAAATAATATTCATTTATTATATCACACTGTAATGTAATAGAAACTACACACTATTAATTAATTAATTGTTACTTTATGATCATCATCATCATCATTTCAGCCGAAAGACGTCCACTGCTGGACATAGGCCTCCCCCAAAGATTTCCACAATGACCGGTCCTGCGCCACCCGCATCCAGCGGACTCCTGCGACCTTCACCAGGTCATCAGTCCACCTTGCGGGGGGCCTACCCACGCTGCGCCTTCCGGTACGCGGTCGCCACTCGAGAACCTACCCTACCCTACCTTACTTTATGATATTTTTGACAAATATCGTCAAAAACTTTTTTTTTGCGTAGCCGGGATTATTTACTTTTTTTAAACACAATAAAATAATTCGACGGTCAACAATTTGAATTCCGCAACTTACGTAACTTCTTCGTCAGGTAGGTACCGGCAATTAGCAGCAGGCGTCGTCATTTAAGTCAGAACATAATTCTGACTGTGCCCTTAAATGGATTGACGCTATATCGTCACACTCTGTATGACTTGTATGAGTGAGTTTACCTGTAACATGAGTAATCGATCACAATTATATATTCCCGTGAACTGTTTCGGGTGTACGTGACTCGGATCAGGGCGCTGGGACTGGCACTTATGACGTAACTATATAAAGTAAGTAGGTAATATCAAAATAAAAGAAAAAATACTGACTGAAATTAAACACTTTAGAACGGATTAATCGCGTTTATTAACACCATGATCCTACGTTTCGAGCCCTTTACAGCACTCGTTTTCACAGGGTTTCATTAATCCGTTCTAAAGTGTTTAATTTCAATGAATAACAATCGCGGTAACAGAAGACAATATTAAAAAATACTGACATTAAATTGCAATGGTTAAAACTCACGTATTTTTATCACAATAGGCGTGACATGTTTCGACCGCATCGGGCAGTCATCGTCGCATGTCACGCCTATTGTGATAAAATACGTGAGTTTTAATCGTTGCAATTTAATGTCAGTATGATTCACGAAAGTTTAAATTATATGGAAAAATACTGCTTTGGGTGAGACTGGGACCTACTGCTCTGGGATTGGAGAGCTATGATGCAAGAGATAGACACGCAGATAGACAAGTTAAACTTATTATATGTACTATTTGACGTCTGGTGACTTGTATAAACAAGTCACCCACCATCATTTTCATTGTGCTCATAGGAGCACAATCAGTCTCAGATTCTGTTAAAGAACAAGTAGAAAAAACAATTAAACGCGATTTTTTTGTATGGAGGATTGGTCTAACTAAATGGACGACCTCATGGCGTCATTTTTTTTCCTAATCAGACCACGATACTGATTACGTCCTACCCCGTTAATCGGATCACCAGCCTTGTCTACCGAACAGCAGCACGTAATTGCATAGTTATAGGCCCCATATTGTCCTGGGTTAGCACAACCATAGCTAAAGATTTTTTAAAGATTTTTATTGCTTCTAAATTGTTTTACCAGATCATTTACACAATATCAGGGGTCACACCGCGTGTTACGTTGACACAAAATCTTCCGCCTTCAGGTGGCATAAACGGTCAGGGCTCGCGCAACGCGGGTGCGTTCAGATGTATTTATATTTCAAAAACCGCATACTAATTTATACTTAGACTAATTAATACCGGTCTATTCTAATAAATAATCAATAAAAGCGTATTTTTATAATATAAATCAAGTTCCGATACATATTTTGCTCCTATTTATACGGTTATACAAATAAAATATTTGTACCACCATACCATCATACGCACCTGACAGCATGGTGAAAACCCTAATGGTAATGTGCATCTTGTCGTTTGCATGCTTGACAAGATAAACGTCAAATGTAGGAAAGAGACGCTTCTGTACTTTAGTACTATTACTTATTCTATTGCAATACGAGCATGTGTTCTGAATAGCACATTGTGACGAGTCCCATATGACCCTGGGATACCACAACCGGCGCCACGTGGTCAGCCCAGCAAGGCCAGCGAACTTTTTCCGGCGGGTTCGTCGCCCCGCGTAATTAAGCGACGTTTGGGTGACGCGCGCGCAGATTCTGGTGCAATCTCATATAACACTGACTAAACTTAAAACTCAGACATAATAACTATTTTTGAACGAGCGAGCAAAATTCTCCGAGACTACTGAAACAATCGGGCGTTTGTACTTACTATCGCGTTCATAATTGCATGGGCAGTTAATTAATGAATTCATTAATAAATTGCCATGCGCTATACAAATGCCAAATCGGTCAAGGGTTAACCGCGATAAAAGGGTCGCGAGTTCACGTTCGAGGAAAACTATGAAAAATAGATTGTGAAAGCCCCCACCCATCTACTTTGTCCTTACATAAGTACATACCGCTACGATAATTTCCATTCCCACTCTGATGGTCTGATGGTCTATGTAGTACTACCACTACTTAAGGAAACATCAAATTTTCCATGCATGTGCTTTTTAAAATTGTGGACGAGTTTGTCATAAAAGAGAATTCAAGTAGGATATTGTTGTTTGTCGTACATCCTATATCCGATCAGAATCACTTCTAAAGTGTGATTATGTCTTCTTTTGAACAAGAAAGTGTCACCAAGATCGATATACTATACCATTTATATTATAGTTTACAGAAATAAAGATATAAAAAACAATATACGTAATTTAAAATCATTTATTTAGGAAAGAAAAATGTTTAAAAGGAAGAATGTTTATTATATTTCATAACTTCCAACTTAAAACTTGTCAAGTTTTCATTTCAAAATGGAATACCTACTCTACAGACATAACATAACAAGGTTTCCATTTAACGACGCAGTGGCAGACGAATCGTGATATCGTTTGATCACGTGACAAGTATAAATAAACATGATATGAAATGTTTGTTATGTTAGGGTATCAGCACGGCCGTGAATAGTCAGGGTCATGTCTGTGAGCGGGCATTCACCAATTCCCCCCTCGTGGTACTGTTTTTATTAGGTACCTAATTTAGTTTATAAAGGCCCTGCGCTTACAGGACTTCTCTTCTTCAACCTTTTGCGGAACCTGATAGCATTCTGTGGTTCTCGAGGGACTATCGTCGGTTTTTGGGATACCTGGTTTACTTACCTAAAGAAGTACCCATGTAACATAGGGCGGGTGCACACTACCGTTTGAGACCGTTTTCATCCCTATAAAAAGTACATAAACGCCAACTCGCATAGTAAGTAAACACTACTGACTACTGTACAAACGACCACAACTTTAATTCATCCGTATCATAATATCAAGATCTTATAAACTTAAATCCCGGCTACAGTGTCATTTGTTTTCATGAAACTTTTTCTAACGCAGTTTTTCATCATAGTTTCTCGATCAATATTTTTTTAACACTGTTCCATGCCAGAAATCATTAGTTCCTTAAAGTTTCCTCACGATGTTTTGCTTTTCTAGAAAGTTGTTTACCACTTTCTCTGTTTATTCGATAGTTTTTCGTACTTTTTCTTTGCTGGAAAGGTGTTTACTACTTTCATCGTTCATTGGATCATTCATCGTGCATTCTGTACTTATGATAAGAAACTTTTGTACAAATCAGTGTTTAAACCAGCATCTCCATTTTGACAGTCGTACAGTCGTGACAGTAGAATAAGACAATTACACGTGACGTAATCCAATAAGGTGTACCAGCAGATCACCAGCAATGTGGCTTGCGCCAGCGCATCACCATGCTGAGCCACCTTTTCTCTGCCATGTCTTAAGATACCAATGTGCAAATTATTGTAATGATTTTTGGTTTTTAACTTATATCCTTTCTGATATGTTCTTTTAGTTTTGTTTCCTGTTGATGCCATGTACGAGTATGTTGTGGAAATGAATATTATATATTTATCAAAGTGTTCCATCCAACAAAACTCTATCAAATAGAAGCGCAAGATCACGCGTTTAGGAATTATAAATAAACATGTGATCAAAAGTGGTATGTGATGATGCGAATACGTGAATAGACAGTCAAGGTTAGGTTTGTTTGCGGTCATTCACCAAATACAGGTCACTCACCATTGATAATTATTTATTATACAAGAGAGCAAACTTGTTGTTTTCCTCTCGTGATTATATTGAGAAGCTAGAAAGCGATGTTTCCAAAATTTAAGCATGTGCGTAACAAGTGGTGTTAAGTTTTTAGTGATATTAAAAAACCATCCAACGGCGAGACGGGCTCGCCCAACACCCATAGTGATACAAGGGATACAACGAATGCTTCCCCACATACATAATGATACGGTTTTCAGATTTCTTCCTGTATTTGTGCCACAAGCTCTTGCTTTATGCCGAATTTTGTGATTCTAGGTGAACGGGAAGTACCCTATACATTTTGATTCTCATAGCAAACGTAGGGTAGGGAGGGGCATGTTGAGCAGGTGGGTAAGTTGGGCAATCGCAATATTTCAAAAACTAGTCACGCCACGCGGCAACATCTAATGGCGGAAAGTTAGGCCCCAAGTGAGTAGAATTTATTTCACAAATATCATTTGCCGTGCGGCGCCGGAGTTGGTGATAGGCATCGTTTGATTTTTTTTTTGCGCTCAAAAGTAAGAACACTAGATTGAAGTATTTTTATTTATTTTTTTGTTCGTCAAATGAAAAATGTCGAAAATACAGTGCATTAAAGTTTCGCGTAACGTCACAATTCGGTACAATTCTTACCTAATAATGACGTCACTAGCCCCCACCCCGAACCTTTAATGCTCTTCATCATCATCAATTTTAGTTATGTTGAAAACGGAAAAAAATACGTGTCTAATAATTTGGGATAATCTAACCGACTATTTTACTAATTTATCTCAGGCTACCGCGTATGTCACACCGCAGTCAATTTGTAAACTCGGAATGGCACCTAGTCAATACCCTGCACCTTCCTTAAGTCGTAATAGGTTCAATGTACGCGGCACGTGGCTGTTTGTGCAAAAAACTGGGATTGTGCTTCAATAGAACAAAGGTGATGGAGGAATTTTTCCAGATCGTTTATTGTTTATGAGACTCATTTGTCAATTTATTAATTATTGCTACTATTTTGCTAGTTCTTTTAGAATAAGAATAATTTTTAAGAAAAAAAAACCGACTTCATTTGGTTCCCGGTAAAAGTGAAATTAAGAATTTGTTTGAGTTAGCCAGTTTACTTCACAAATATCCAATACACCGCACGTGTACGATTGAAAATTGAGGAGCTTTCTTAATGTCCTAGGGCTTCCATCATTACATTTGAAGTATAATCAAACGGAACTCCCTTGTAGACCTTTAAACAAACAAAATAACAATGTGTTAAATTGGATGACAGACTGTAAATTAACGAGCATATTCATTATGCCATCCCTAATTATCAACATCAGGTCCACTCCAGCAAAATGATGGCCACAGTAAGAAAATGCCTAAGCTAATTATGAACACCCTCTAATCACAATTAACCTGCCGTTCAAATTTGAGGAGTTCTCTGAATTCTTCTAGAACTCCATCATCAGAATATAAATCAAATCAAAAAGATGAATGTCACAACTAGGATAATAAGTAGAGCTAGGTTTATTAACCAGTTCCACTTTGCGATCCCTGGTCTTCATCATCAGATCCAGTTCATCAAAATTTTGGCTCCGCCAAAACACCGTTTTAGTTACTTAAGGAAACCCTCAAATCAGAATGCATGTGCCGTTAAAATTTGAGGAGTTCTCTCAATCCCTCATGAAGCCCATCATCAAAATAGAACTATAATCAAATAGGACTATCTTGAAGGTATTTATTTACAAAGAAAAGATGAATGTCTCAAATCGGATGATAGAGCTGGGAATTAACAAGCAGTTCCACTTTGCCATCCCTGGTCTTCATCATCAGGTCCACTCCACCAAATTGATGATGTTCGTAAAGAAATGCTCGAGTGTCTTAAGAAACTACCCAAATCATCATGCATGTGCCTTTCAAATTTGAGGAGTTCCCTCAGTTCCTCATGGATCCCATCATCAGAAATTGATTTTGAAAAAAACGGGACAATCCTGAAACCATCTATATACAGACAAAAAAATATTTTTTAAAATCGGACGATAGTCCTGGGAATTACCAAGCAGTTCCACTTTGACATCCCTGGTCTTCATCATCAGGTCCACTCCACCAAATTGATGATGTTCGTAAAGAAATGCTCGAGTGTCTTAAGAAACTACCCAAATCATCATGCATGTGCCTTTCAAATTTGAGGAGTTCCCTCAGTTCCTCATGGATCCCATCATCAGAAATTGATTTTGAAAAAAACGGGACAATCCTGAAACCATCTATATACAGACAAAAAAATATTTTTTAAAATCGGATCATAGTCCTGAGAATTACGAAGCAGTTCCACTTTGCCATCCCTGGTCTTCATCATCAGGTCCACTCCACCAAATTGATGATTTTCGTAAAGAAATGCTCGAGTTTCTTAAGAAATCACCCAAATCAGCATGCATGTGCCTTTCAAATTTGAGGAGTTCCCTCAGTTCCTCATGGATCCCATCATCAGAAATGGATTTTGAAAAAAACGGGACCAACCAGGAACCGTCCACTTTCAGAAAACAAAAAAAAATTCAAATCGGTTCAGTAATGACGGAGTTATGAGTGAACATCCATTAAAAAAAAAAAAAAAAAAAAAATTCAGACGAATTGAGAACCTCCTCCTTTTGAAATATTGAAGTCGGTTGAAAATAACGATCGATTTCGCTGGAGTTTCTATATTTGTTTCTTCTGTTACAGAGAATTACAATACACTTAGTCTATATTAAGTACCTATTTAAAATCTGCTTAAGATAATGTCACTAATCGGTAGGCACAGACCACTTTAACTACTAGACATACCCGCGGTTGAAGAAAACCCGCGGTCGCCGCACATATGCAGTCCCGTACATGGGCATTTTCAGAAAAAAGTGCACCATTTTAATGAAAAATTCGGACCTTGACAGAACAGGAATGCGCTGATGAATTCTCTAGATTTTTTTATTCCATCTTTAGTCAGGAGCCAGCTGAGCTGGACTGTAATGCGGCGGAGGAGGCGTCGGTGCGGGAGCGAGCAGTGCAAGGGTTCACATCGATCATCTTGAGGTGAAAGATGTGAGCCGGGCACTGGCGCGACTTCCAGCTAAACGTTCAACTGGCCCAGATGGTATACCACCATTTCTCCTTAAGGATTACCGTTCAACACTAGCTGAACCTTTGTGTCATATTTATAATGTCTGCATTCGATCCGAGATATTTCCAGAAAGGTGGAAAGTGACCAGGGTGGTGCCGGTGCCGAAAGGAGGTGGTGGCCCACCTAGTGGCACTGTCAAACAATTTAGTTTTTACGCATCTTACTCCATTGTCTTTGTCAATACCGCCATTGTCAGAAAAATCGCCTAATGGGATTTGTTGATGGCAATCAAACCACAACGCTGGTTAGCATTGCAGAATCTATTCGTTAGATTACTACACAGTCTTACAAGCCTAGAATGTCTGTTACTCAACCTAGAGGGTTATATTGAAGATATAAGTATTTTTATGAAAGTCTACAGGAACGAAGGGTCATGATGTTAATAAACGCGATTTATCTGTTCTAAAGTGTTTAATTTCAATTAAATTAAAACAGTTAACAAAATAATAAAAATACACAAACGACAAATCGTTGGAATCAACTTATGAACGACTGTGGCTAAAATGGGACGGTACAGGACGGGACGGGACGACTCCTTATATAAATCTTTTAATGCATTAATTTCTATAGGGTGAGCAAGCCAACACAAATAATATGATTTTAATTTTATCGTATTCCGTATCATGCGTGGACCGTGGTAATGCTAACAAAACAACATTATCGTGGCCGGCAGTCTGTTACATTACCGTGAGAAATGTTAATTTCCTTAAAAAGTTGAGTGATGGTATCAATTGAGTGATGTAACCGTAATCAACCACAAAAACCTAAAAAAATAAGAAAATTTAATTCCTTTAATACCTACATCGCTTTACATAAATCAATCAACGGCGAACGATATTCCATGGAAATGGCGTCATTTCCTCCATTTTAATACGATACAATACTGATTATATTCAAATTATTCTAGAGTTGGTGACCCCGTCTAGATGACAGTGTTTTTATGACGGCTGCCATACAAACTAAAAAAATACAATAGTCATAGGACCTACCTAAAGTATATACCTCGGTTGAGACAGAAGTTACTTATGTACTGTACATTTTTTGTACAAACATGAAAAATTTTAGGTCAAAAATTTGGTTTTATGGCCATAACTTTTGACTTAATTACTTTGTTTTTATCTCTGAGAACCGTCAAAGGCGAACCCAATTATGTTAATTTCATATATATAATATGTAAGACTCTTTACTGAAATCATGTAACAAAGAAAATGGTTTTTAAACAGTTAAAAAAGTCATTAAAAAATGATTATTAATTTCATTTCGAATTTGGCAGACACAAATACATTACTTTTCAGAATTTTCTATATAATAGGCACCAAAGGTATGTCTTATTTTATTTATGACATTCCAAGAAAATTTACAATAGCAAACTTCGTCTGCAATTGTCTGACCTAGGACCCATGATTTCTAAACCCTTCAACGGATTTTATAAATTTTATAAAAAGGCCTATAAAAAGGCCTGATTTGTATGGCAGGCACTATGGAAATCCCAATTTCAATCAATGATCTTGTTGTAAAATTCATTGACAGTATTTTAAATGAAAAAATCTTAATATCCTTTGCATCAATGATGAATGACTGAATGACGTAAGAAAATCAAAGTCAACGCTTGGAATCATTTGAAATTGTAATGTACTTATAGCAATTATTTGAATAATTTATTCCGTTCGGTCGGTGGATGACCCTAGGGATTTACACTTTGCCTATTAAACAAATAGAAAGAGTATAAGTAAAATGTTTAGAGTGTGCATAATATGTATTTGCATGAACACATCTTTGTATATCTTTATTTTTTCTTATATTTATGGAAGATAAATACAATTACCGCTATTTGCGCCAAACCCGTTAACCATTATGGGATTTACCTATTGTCTGCATGTTAGACGGCAAACCCTGGACGGTAACAGCGGCTCTTATAAGTTTAAGCAGCTCTTTTCCTATAATATGTCATAGACTGAAGAAAAAAGACCAAGTCCATCGGACGCCAAGCTGGAGATCGAACCCGTGCAGATTACGCGGCTAACGCTATAACCACTAAGCCACAGGTCTTTACAGATTTTGGCGAATTTCTCGAGTATTTGCAATCTTTGTGAAAGGCTAGATGCCTGTGGCCGTACTCTAAGTATAAGCTACATAAATTAGCAGCTTCATGGTTTAGCCGCATAAGCTGAAGACCGAGCTTCGATCCTCGGCTTGACTTCCGCAGAGTTGGTGTTTTTTCTTTAGTGTAGATGTCATACACTGAATTTTTAATTTTGTTACTACTTTAATAACGAGTAAAAATATTTCATTATAATAATTTGACTTGTTTCAACAAAATGCTCTTGCACTACCCGGGGTTGTACCACCATACTTTTAACCGTTTAACTCCGGGTTAGTTGGCTAACCCCGAGTGGTGCAAGGAGCGCTAAGTGAGTTGCCGGCAAAAAAAATACAGTACAGGTGTAGGTAGGTACTGCCATTTCGCCGAAAATTTTCGCATAATTTCATTTTCCAACCAACTAATCCCATAAATTTTAGTTGGCATACCACCTACAATTGTAAAGCACGAATTAAATCATTAATGTATTTTTTGTTTTTCTAAGTAGTCCCACTACTGGCTAGCTGGGCTGGGCTGGGCCCCGACCCAGCTCACCGGGGGCCATGGTCACTTTTACTGTGACCAAGACATATCTTTCAATTTATAATACCACCTTATTTTACCCAATTCATATTTCTGGCAAAATGATCGTTAGGTTAGTATGCCAAAAATTGTATGCGAAAGGTTGTATGCTTTTTGATGATTCAGCCAAATGAAAATATAGGAACTGTTGTTTGGGAAGTGATAATTTGCCATTCAGCAAAACTCAATTTATTAATATAGGTACCATGTCACTGGAAAATAATCGCACAACTCATATTAGGTTACCTAGTTGGTAACGACCTCCTAGCCTATTTGGTGGTGACCCTGCCTACGAAGCAGGCGGTCCCGGGTTCGGGTCAGGGCATTTATTTGTGTGTTTATCACGAATATTTGTTCCTGAGTTATGGATGTTTTCTATGTATTTAAGTATTTATATGTATCTATCTATTATATATATCGTCGTCTAGTACCCACATCACAAGCCTTATTGAGCTTACCGTGGGACTAGGTTGATTTGTGTAAGATTGTCCCACAATTTTTTTTTTCTTTATAAGGTGTCAACAAATTGCCTAAACCTCCAAGGCCATCCCTGAAATTAAAAAAACAGACACAAGCCCAGAAATTAGGCTTTATTTAACGAAATCTCACACATTGACATACTTTTAATTGACAGATGCACTTCTTGTTTATACTGCTTTAAGGTTGTTTATGGCATTGACAACAATTTAAAAACGAGCTCTTTGAAACCATTACATTCCTTTTTTGAAGACGCATACTATAGAATCTTAAGAAAATCTCAGCAGGGAGCTCTCTCCATAGTCGGAGCGTCTGCGGGAGAAAATTCCTCTTCATTCCACCTTTGTAAATGGGCCCAGAACCATTTAGGTTTTAAAGTATGAGAATGAGCGCTTAATTTTTTTTAATATGAAGTCTTAGGTATATGTTATAATGCAAAGTCAAAACTGGTAAAAAAACATTGTTTTTCATCACTCTTGCTCGGTAATGGTGTTATAACGGGCGGTTAGAGCCGATTTAGTCGCTTCGGGAGTTATGGATTTTAGTACAATATAACTTCCGAGGAAGTTATGAGTTTAGTTTTAAAATATCGTGCATCATTTCACTTCAGACTAATTAGGTTTTGCATCAGTCATCATAAATAGATTCATTTGTTTTTTCCCTTACAAGTGTGATGAAAAACATTGTATGCATCACGGTCGGTAAGAGGATTACTAACGAGAGTCTGTTAGGAGCCAGACGCAGCAGGCGCAGGGCTTTTAATGACTCGAGTTTACCTCCCTACATGCACAATGTACCATTACAGTACACATGATGCTTCTTTACCGCCCTAGGGCGATAATGAGCACTTTACGTGCCTACGTCGAATATTCAAAGGGTACTGTAAAACGTCGTGCGATACACGTGCGAAGAGGTAATTCGCGGATATCTAATTTTTCACTCCTAAATTAATGAGATACTTTCCGCACTATCATCGAAATGTACTAATTCTATATACTAATCAATTAAAAGACGCCTAAGCGCAATTTCTTTCGCTGATTTTATTCCACTTGTTTTTAGATCCGACAATTCATTCAAAACCTCATTACCTCGATGATTAAAGTAAATAGCCGCAGGCGCAGGGAATTGTCCTGCATCGTGGGACTAAGAATAGAATGTAGGACAGGATGTGCCGGCCGCCGCATACTTTGTCTAACGAAGGCACAATACTTACCAAGTTCTTAGAAACAAACATGATTGCCATTGTTTAGAAGATTTTTAATAGCAAAATATTTTTTTTTAGTTTAGATATTTTTTTCTTTTCTGATTTATATTAAGGTGTGCAATAAAGAGTATTTGTACTTTACTGTAAAACCGAGGGCAAACATCACACATTTAAATTTCGAATCAACGTCTCCCTTTCGTCACAGAATACGAAAATCTATCCAAAAACGCATAGACATTAGGGTTGTGAACATGCTGCCATGTGCAGCGTAGTGTACAGATTAATAAATTGTTATTAAATTGTTTTTTTTAATATCATTAAAATACGTTTTTATATAGACATTTGATGCGTCGCGAAAATTATCACCCGGCAAAAATCGCTCTTATAATTGACATAGGCAAACAACCCCTCGGTCACCCCAAAGCTACCTCGTGGAGAAAACTAAAAAACGGAGTCAAGAAATGCCAGTAGTTTATCATGGCAGAGCCAAATGGCGGAAACATATAGGTACAGATGCAAATGCTTTATTGTAATGCTTACTGACTTGTAAAAGTGCCCTTGAGGCCTACTTGCAGAATAAATTTTTGAATTTGAATTTGAATTTGAGGGCCGACTCCCCAAATGAACTGGGAGGAAGCACGGAGAGAGAGCATCTTATTCCGATGTAATAAGAGCGTTGTACCATATTTATGAGACGCTTTTTTTATGGGAAAGGTAACAAACGAGCAGACGAGCCGCCTGATGGGAAACGGTCATCGCCGCCCATGGACATAAGCAACATCGGAAGAGCCACTCATGCGTTGTTGACCTTTGAGCCTTTTAAAACCCTGAACACTCGTTTCTTGAAGAACCCCATATCATATCGCAAAGGGAACACCTCAGGAGGTAGGTTGTTCCACATTTTACATGTTCTGGGTAAAAACCAGCGAGAAGCCCGTTTATTCTTGGTGTGCCATGTATCTAGGAAATGTGGGTGAACCTTATTCCTTTGGCGGGAGGTGCGATGGTAAAAACGAGACGGAGGCACCATGTCAAAGAGTTCTTCAGAGCATTCCCCATTGTACAGACGATAGAACAGGCACAGAGAGCCAACATCTCTCCGGAGGCTGAGCTGCTCTAAATTGTTAGTAAGATCGGGGTCGTCCACAACACGAACCGCCCGACACTGGATGGAGTCAAGTGGGAGAAGCTGGTACTGAGGAGCACCAGACCAGAGATGGGAACAGTACTCCATATGCGGTCGAACCTGCGCTTTGTATAACAAAAGACGGTGACTCGGTGTGAAGTACTGTTTCGCTCTGTTGAGCACTCCAAGCTTCTTAGAGGCCAGTTTGGCTTTGTGCTCCAAATGACTCCGAAAATGGACTTCGTTCGTGATTTCGACACCAAGTATCCCGATACTCTTGGAGATGGAGAGAGGGATGCTCTGAAATTTAGGCGATATGGGAAATGGGGTTTTCTTAGCAGAAAACACGCACACTTGTGTCTTACAGGGGTTGAATTCAGTTATTTATTTATTTATTTATTTATTGAACAAATATTCATTAACATTACAGTTATCTTATCACCATTTCGCTAATAAATTAAATATAAATTAACATAAGCATATAGACCTAAACCTAATATTAAATGTGACATTCACAAAAATTTAGAAAAAAGGCGTGTAGTTCACGCAACTTTAAAAAGAACAAGTCACAGTCCGGTGCAACGGATAACAACTTGTTTAGTAACTCCTGCGCGCGGACGAGTGGAGAGTGCTTGTGCGCCACAGTATGGGCTGTCACCTCCGCAAGGAGACAGTGACTACGGCCTCGGAGGTATTTATCAGGAACAAATATGTTACACATACTTGCAATCAGGTCTGAACAATCAGACTCCCCTCTTAGAAGTTGGCAAGTTGTGGAAAGAAGCTCAGTATTTCGCCTGACTTCTAACGAATTGAAGCCTAACATACCGAGTAGGTATTTAGTAGGGTAGAGGAAGGGGTAGTACCCGTACCTTTTTCTATATGAGATACGTAGAAATGCTTTTTGAATCTTTTCTAAAAGAAGGATATAAGATTTTTCATGGGGGTTCCATATAATTGAGGCTGATTCAATTTTGCTTCTGACCAAGGCTGTGTATAACATGTCGAAGACGGTAGGATCACGAAAATCTTTAGTATTGCGGGTAATAAAACCAAGCCTTTTGAAGCAATCTGTTGCAAGTGATATGATATGCTGGTTGAAAGTAAGCTTAGAGTCAAAGACAATACCAAGATCTTTAATGGAATTTGCGCGAGTAATTGCCGAGTTTCCCAAGGAATAGATGTAGTGCAGAGGACATCGATTACGGGAAAAAGTCATAACACTGCATTTTGTTAGGTTAAAAAGCAATTTGTTATTTAGACTCCAACTGTGTACAGCATTAATATCATCTTGTAGCAGGGCGCAATCGGTAACATCATTTACGAGCCGTATGAGTTTTAAGTCATCTGCGTAAAGTAGGCATTTAGAATGGCGAACTACAGCCTCAAGGTCATTTACCATTATAATAAAAAACAGCGGACCAAGGATAGAACCTTGACTTACGCCAGAACGGGTATGGTAAGGAGGGGAAACATAACAACCGTGTCGAACAAATTGTTGACGGTCACTGAAGTAGTCAGCAAATAGCCGAAGGAGTTTAGGAGTAAAGCCTAAAGAAGTAAGTTTTCCCAGAAGAATGTCATTATCCACGCGGTCGAAGGCTTTTTGGAAGTCAAAATAAATAACATCTACTTGGGAGCCTACATCTAAATATCGTGAAATTGTATCTACGATTGATAACAAATTGCTGTTAACTGATCGCCGAACAGTTGAACGCTTCTCTCGATACAAATTTTTCACTTGGCTGTACCTACTTGCTTACATATCTTGATTATAAAACACGTGTATCAGAATGCAATACATATTTGTAGCACGACGAGTATCACGCTTGAGAAATTCTTTATAAGTTGAATAAATTTGTCAACATGTTTAGGTACTTTTTCATCAACATTAAGCTTTTCGAATGACTCTCGTTTCGTCGCGATCTTTGTTTTATTTTAGTACATAATTATTTATATGTTTTCTAGAACATAGCAGGCAGGTAATATAAAATAAATATAGATTTTCAGGATTAAACTTAGAATTAGAATCGAAATAGCTTACTTGCTGGTGTATCACTCAGATTTTATCGTCTTTTCCATTTTATATTCTTTGTAGCGCTTTCTATATTTCTTCATTATGTTCTTCAGTAAATTCCATTCAATTTCACAACAATCCCTTTATTAAGTCAGGTGACACAACATTTTCAAGGTCCATTGTCATTCTCAGAACTGCGCATGCGCATCCGGTTAGCATGCATTAGTAGGGAAAGTGTGTCAGTGGAAAATGCGCAGGAAAATTGTGTGAAGGGTAGTGAGGTAGAATTCTAACATCCAAAAGTCTAGAACTCTAGGTGACCGGGTGGCCTAAAGGTTATATCTGCTGCGAATGCTGAAGACTCGTGTTCGATCCCCGCCTGGGGCACTGGATACCTTGGTCACTTTTTCTTTTGTCACATCCATTTGAGGATAGCTATAGGTATACGAAAAGGTTTGTGTTTTAGTAAAGCTTGTTGTAAATGAAAAGCTTATGAAAAGCTTCAGTTTAATTTTAGTCGAATTGAGATATTCTAAAACCATGAATTAAAAAAAGTTTGTTAAAAATGGACATCAAAATGGTGTGAAGGGTAAGAAGATAGAATGCAGAGAAGTTACTGTTTTGGTAAAGATTGTTTTAAAGGAACATTAGTAAAAGCTACAGTGGATTCAGAATGAAGGAGCGAAAGAAGAGAAGCTTACTGAATAGTTGAATATTAGACAATATTTGCAGACGATTTATGTCAGCTAAGAAAACCTAGGTACATCCGCTAGACACAACTGATGGTGGAATCTGAGCATATATCCATAGGTAGCATAAGTAGACGGTGCGTGTTTTATTTGAAAAGAAGCTGGACTTAACTTGATTTTCCTTTTTTTGATAAGTCGCAAAATAATGCAACTGGTTGAAATTACTTAAGTCAGTAAATTCTATGGACTTTTAGCGCTCAATTACCACTCCTTACTAAGTAGTAATGTATGCAAAAGAAAAGTCGCAGCATGACGTCAAGCTAAGCGATTTGGAATGAAAACGGTCGTCGTACGACGAAATATATTCTTGTCCTGTCCTATCTATTTCTATCGATGAAGTAATGTATGGATTGTAAACACACGAGTTTACAATCCACGAATAGTTGATGAAAACCACGTACTCGTAAATAAACAGTGAGAGAAAGAAGAAAGGGTCAAAGGTAGTTTTTTTGAAAACGTCAGTATTTCACAAACAGCACATGCTAGATAAATGGCTTAAAAAAAGTTTGATGCAGGAATGCTTGCAAATTAGTTACCCATATTTTATTGGAGTAGGACCAGACTCCCAACAGTCTGCCTACGTAGTATATTGGAGTATTTTGGTCATAATGGCAGAAAGGAAGGCCACAATCTTGAACAACTGTAAGTAAGTAGTCACTGGTAACGTTGATGGCAAAAGACATGAGGCCATAGCCAAACGGTGGTCAGATCAAGACCGAGCCACCCTGGATGTGCACCCTCACGATGCTAAAGACTGAAATATCACAGAGGAAAGTGGTTTTCGCGGGGACTTCACGACACTCAGCAATGAGGAATGCCACGCGAGGAGGAGGACATATAGGATGTCCCAGAAATGACACGCCAGACTGACACGACCCTGTAGAGTAGGTACTGATGACAATCCTCTTACGTTATTTTATTCTTCGTTTTGACTTCTGTGTTTAGTTAGAAAAAGGAAACGATGACAGATGATTCATATTTATGTGAACTTATCGTCTATTTTATGACGTGTTTTACTGATTTTCTATCACCATGTTGCCAAAAACCAAAGTGAAAAGCCGATTAAGCTCGATTAAATAAGACTTGAAGCTATTCAACGAAAACAACAACACAACAAACATAAAATTTTCTGCACAACCCATACATGACTAACATAGCCATATAATCGTATACATGTATCAACACGAGTCACATGAAACCCCATAACAAACATTACGTAGCGCTTGCCTCACTTCATATTACCATAATCTAGATTATGTCATGGGATTACTAGAACTTGAATAATAGCTTTCTTGAGGTCAGTGAAGTCACAATTAGTACTCTCACCACGCGCTACAGACTCAACCGACCAATCACAAGGCTTTGCACGTCCTCGGTTGTTGTCAACCCACCAATCAGGAAACTCCGCACGTCCTCGGGTGTTTTCTATGCATCAGGGACCTAGTGCATGGACATGGCCTAGCCTAGAGACAGTAGGCTATATGAATGATGTGACCATGCGGTAATTAGTTCGTGGATAGTGCTAGAGTTTCGCTTTCGGATAGTCTGCGATATGGGAGGCAAGAACGCCAAGGACGGAAATGATCTTAGGAATTGGAAATCGAACAACCTCGGTTTCGTCACTTACTTAACATTCAAAGATTAATTTTCATTGAAACAAAATCTTCGTTCCCCTGTGACATCACATCGAGTGCTGCAAAAAACTCTAATCGTCAGAATGTGATTTAAAGTGTTTAATTTTAATTAGACTAGATTATTATTGATCCTTTTTTACGAAACTTTCTAAACATTCATAGCCACCCTACTCCAAGGGTCAATGGTGCAGTGGACTAAGGCGTCCGTCCACGGGCGTCATGCCAACTGCTAATGTCAATGGAGAGTCACTAGGAATCAGAGGGAATTGCTTGTAATCTGCTTTCTTCGCAGTAGTATGGGTTTTTGTGTAATATGAAATGGCAACGAAAATAATATTACTTTGCTATTCCGCCAAACGTGCTAGTCTATTAGTGCCAACCCGTTATACCTACTTGCGTATTTTTTGCATGCAATCAATGGTTCTGGTCAATGGTGCTTTAGATTCTGAGGGTCTTAACCACCCTACTCCGAGGGTCTTAGACACCCTACTCCAATGGTTAATGGTGCAGTGGACTAAAGCGTCCGCGCTAACTGCTAATGCATTAATGGAGAGTCATTATGAATCAGAGAGAACTGCTCTGCTTTCTTCGCAGTAATAAGGCTTTTATGAAATATGAAATGCTTTTGGTCAATGGTACAGTGGACTAAGGTGGACCACTACAAATGTATTTAATGGAGAGCAGCATGAATAACATGGTCTATATAGTAGACAGTGTCAAGTAATTACAAGTAATTGACAGAAAGCTCAATGAAGAATATTTCTGTAAATAGTTAACATTCAAAGAAGTTCTGCGGGGTCAACACATATACAGTGCAAGGGCAATTTATGACTGAATTCATTCATAAACTACCCATACAATTTTGAACGCGATAGTACTTATATATTGTTATTAAGATAAGTTACGTGGATCTTAGACATGATCACTGAGACAAAGTAATCTAAGAAAGTGGAAGCATTCGAAATGTGGGGTAGCTTGGTAAAGTTAGTGTTGTCAACTTGTCATCAGATCCCTTTGTCACCTATGTTATGTTATGTTATGGATAGACATTAGGCCGGATTGTCAAGTACCTAATGTGTTCATACTCATTCACTCCATTTTCCTGTTACTGGGGCTGCAGGCGGCATTCTCCCATTATTTCCTTCTAGCGTCCCTGTTTTCCTACACAAAACCGCAGAACGTCTCTAAGCTCGACTCCTTGAGCTCCTTCTCCTCCGGAGCACCTATTTTGCCTTTCTCCCTAGATTAACTGCTACTCCAATCACGCACCTCATCGTAAAATCACTTTTGCCGGGCACTTCAATAATTATATATGAGCATTTAGATATTGTTTAACAATAATTGCCGTTTTGCCACTAGCGTTGTCCTGGCTTTTAGTTCCTCGTTCGGCTTTTAGTTCGCATAACACTGCATGTCTCTTCCCTAGTTTGTCCTGTGCTAGCTTCAGCCCCGATCGCGTACCGCCCAGCAAAAGTACTTTCGTTTAGGGTCGCTATCGCCTAAGAGGACTAAATTGTATGAGATAGGTTCTTTAGTTATTTGACAGTTTTATACATGAATCAGTATATAAAAGTCTAACGAATGTTCCCTATATTACTACCCCTAGCGTTGTCATCGCTTTATTAGCCGTCCTACCACCTACCTTCGTACATACTTATTACACTGGATGCCTCTCTCCCTAGATTGTCCTGTGCTAGATGCCCCTCCGATCACGCACCGCTCAGAAAAAAGTACTTTGGTTTTGGGTCGTCTATCGCTTGGCACTTACAGGTCAGAATATGAACTCCTAGCTATTCTAAGCTTCATTCTCACATATATTATTTAATATAATCGATTTCCCTTGCAAAACTGATTATAATTTATTACATGACATGCATCTGTCCCTCAATTGTCCTGTGCTTAGTACTACTCCGATCACGCATTGCTCAGTAAAAGTACTTTCGTTCGGGGTCGCCTATCGCTCGGCACTTGGGTCTAGAATATAAAGTCCCAGCTATTCTGAGCTCCATTCTTACATGTTTGTCATGATCATGAGTCAATTTACATACAACTTGTAAATGTTCATGTGATCTCTAGTTTATTTTGACCTTATTTACTTTGTAGTTGTTTAGCTTGCTTTTAATTAAACTTTAAAACGGTTAGAACTCATGTATTATTATCACAATAGGCGTGACATGTGATAATAATACCTGAGATTTACCCGTTTTGAAATTTAATGTTCAGTATGACTAACGAAAGTTTAAATTGTAAGCTTGCTTTTCGTTAATTTATTTGTACAAATAGGTACGACAAATTTAAATATACTTTAAAATTCTTCGGCAAAATTATATCAACCACATGTAGGTTAAAAGATATACATACGTTGCTACAGAGACAAAAATATCTACACGCCCTTATGCACCTGACAGTAAAGTTCGCATATCTTTGTCTGAACACCCAAATCGATATGTTAGTCATGGAATGTAAACATTTTTTGAAATATACAAAAAAAAACCGCCGCAGGCGAGATGATTTTTCCTTACCATCAACATACCAACCCATCAAGAACCATTTGCAGTTTTTACTGCACGCATTGGCTACCTCTGAGTCACTAATCCGAGCGCGTATTCATGAATGTACATTTAGCGCATAAAAATTATATTGATAACGTATTGATTTCGGATGAAAATCGTAGCTCATAGCTTAGGTATTTATTGACTCAACGGCCTTCATAGATAACGGGACGGGACGGGAAAATCTGTAATTTTATATAGAAAGAATCACGTGATACTTCGGAGCCCTAGGATGTCACGTGACGCTTTCTATAGAAATTGACAGATTTTCCCGTCCTGCCCCGCCCCGTCCCGTCCCGTCCCGTTCTAGTGTGAGTCATCCTTAAGCCTTGCTTAGTTTGGGACTAGGTCGATCGGTGTAAGACTGTCCCCAAATATTTAGGTATTTATTGGTGGAGACCATGGCTTGGCAAACGCAGCGTAAGACGTCCACCCACAAGATGGACAGATGACCTTATGAAGGTCGCCGGGAGACGCTGGATGCAGGTCGCTTTCAACCGGTACATATGGAGGTTACGGTACAAGGGGAGGCCTATGTTCAGCGGTGGACGTCTTATGGCTGATATGATGATGATGATGATTTATTTAATCTTTATTGCACAAAAGAAAATACTTATAGTACAAAAGGCGAACATAATGCCATAAGGCATTCTCTACCAGCTAACCTTATTTATTTATTTATTTATTTACATACTAGAGTCAGACCAAGGTAAGTTTGCATCAGTTGTGATATTAGAGTGCGCAAGTGTTAATTAAAACGTCTAACTTCTATAAAATTATGATTGAATGATTGATTAATTATGATACTTTGAATGATGAATTATGATACTTTCCTTAGTCGGGCTCTAAGCTGGCTCAGTGCCCGAAGTTAATCTTGACCTTCGAATCTGCGCTAGTTTTCTCTCCTATGTGCAGCTTGTCGCTAATTTAATTCGGGTCCTCGAAGCTGCCACAGGGCTTTCTAGAATTCCTTGGTCCAACGACACCTAAGAGTAATAGTGTTGCAAGTTGCAAATGTCCTTGGACGATGGTAATCGTCTCCTTACAACCTATTTAAATGGTCGCGCACTGTGCGGTTACAGAGGAATTTCCTACCGCGGACGGCTCCGGCTGGGGAATGAGCTCCCTGTCGAGGTTTTCCCTGAAGGACTACAGTACGAGGTACTTCAAAAAAGGAGTGTACAAGTATTAATGGTTCGGCAATGCGCATGTGATACCACTGCAGTTGCAAGCGTCCATAGGCTACGGTAACCGCTTTCCATCAGGCGGGCCGTAAGCTTGTTTGCCGCCGACGTGGTATTAAAAAAAATTGTTTACCATCGATTCTCCTGCTCCTTTCCATTAACAATGCATTTATGTCACATAGTTATTCATTGCATTTGGTACATTGGTATTTAATTCCCTTTTCCGAATAAATGGTGAGACTTTCTAACCTGAACTATAATTTATATGAAGCCGGCTCAATAAAACATATAAATTATCGATGGAAGGACAGATTGCTTTAATTCACTGATAATATCTTTAATTTTATAATACATGCGAACATGAGGGCATGGAATGTGTGTGGAATGCAATGATTAGGTTAAGACTAAGTAGTGTTATGTTTTAATCGATTGTATAGCGTAGAATGAGGTGATTGTGAGAAATCTAAACACTACTTATATACTATCTAAAACCAATCGGCACAAAAATTCTAATTACACGTTTTGAGCGGTAATTGGGTTTCCATACTTATTATTCTACCAAGGATAGTACATCTAAATTAAGTAATACAGAGGGAGAATGGGTGAGCAGGTACTCATTGGCGGCCGGTTTGCCTAAAAAACATTGACGCTCCCCCACTGAGAGGTAGTGACTCCCGCTTGGCCTCCTAGCCTAGCCGGTGGTGACCCTGCCTACGAAGCAGGAGGTCCCGGGTCCGAATCCTGGTCAGGGCATTAAAAACTAGGTGCTTCAGCTTCAGCTACTACTATATCCTGAAAGTTAATTCCCCCTATTCCATTGAATCCATAGAATTATGATTTCTCGCTAACGGTTGAAGAGTAACAAAGTGAGCAAAAGAGACAAACAATTGAAAAACGTGATCATTGTTGAGCTCCTAACTATACGCATATACCGCTTGATGATACAAGAATATAAAGTTAAGTATTAGGGGAAACTGTTGAACCTTGGACATAGTTTTACCTCGGACAGTTGGCAATATTTCTACCATGACAGGGTCATTAAAATATTGTATTTACCTAATTTGTAACGTTATTTGATAACTAATAAAATCAACTATCAATGAAACTTGAGGGCCGGTAGTATCTGGAGAAAAATAATTAAATATGAATCGTGTCATGAAAAGTTGGTATTTAGAACTTTACATCAAGGCTGATCATTTAATGTTTTGCTACCAGACAAAAAACTTTAATATAATAGGTTAATGTGAAGATGATTAGCTACTCGATGGTAGGATAGGTTCAGCCTAATCTTAGTTGGAAGTGCTAATACGAAGCTTACTTGTCCAAAAAGTTATTTTGTTGTACGAGGTACCTCGGACACCAAGAATATGTTGTACCTTGGCCCCTACCTAACTGCTACTGCATGTTTTTTTTTCAATGAGTGTTTGTTTTTTGATGTCCAAGGAATATCAGGGGTGTTGTTCCTTGGACACTTTTCCCTTTTTTTTTCGTCGACCTAGCCTATCAAAATAGACATACCAATCCTTTTATTTCGTATTATATTCGATAGTTTATTAATCTATCTTATGGTGTTCGGATAAAAAACAGTTTTGCAGTAATTATTTATTTTCTAAAAATCATAAAAGAAAAAACTGACCGAGGTAGAATAGGTTCCTTACTTATCATTTTTGAAAAATGAAAAGTTATGTTTAAGAGGTGTGGTGTATAATGTTACGAAAGAAAATAATTCACGTAATCACATATTAATTTCGATTTAATTTTTCTCAATGACAGTTGACACCTTTGCGTTTTTAGTCACGTTTTCAATGTTCGACAAAGTATTCTTGTCATATTCGTTCCGTACTTATACCGCTATTCACGCATCTAGGAGCAAACTTGATCCAGCGTCATCCAATCTTAGAAACTAAAAGTTCGTTTTATCAATAATTCTTAAGTCATTTTTAAAGTTGAGCCATTTACGTCAATCCAGCCTCAGACAATCCTATGTTAGTATTAATTTAAAGTCCATTTAACATATGATTGACAAGGCACTTATTGCTTTTCAAAATTGAGCTGTCACGTCGATGCGTCAGCCAATCAGCGCATCCGGCCGCTTTCATTTCCACGCCGTTTCCACATTTCCCAGATCAAGTTGTGTAACTTGATGTTTTCCTGGTCCGTGTACCGACAGCATGTCACAGACCAGATATTCTGAAAGTATAATTGTTATTCTGTACAGTGTTGATCAACCTTTAGGTAGTCCGAACTATTTCGTATATCAATCATGATCAATACAGTGGCCCCGAACTTAACTCGCAACCCTATCTCGGGCATCTCGGCATATCTCGACAACCCCTGAACCGATTCAGCTCATAATAATCGAAAAAAAATATATTTAAGTATTTCAATATATCTGCTAAATTTCAAAACGATTTAACTAACGATATTCGAGTTATCGTCGTATAAACATACATGCAAACGACGGATTGTCGAAGTAGACTGGGAAAATTGACTGAGAAATAAGTATAAGACCTTTCTGCTTAAAAATACGAATAAATTCATTTAATACGAATAATGTGGTGAAGACCTACCACGTTTTATTTCTTTCGTTCGTTCGTGTATTTTCTTTTCTACTGTTCTCGTATATTTGAGCGACAAAGAGGCAAATAGACGAACGAACGAACGAAGTGGTTCGTGGTACGCCCTCTGTCCTCATTCGTCATTCAGCGAGTCATACACTCTTCTTCTTACGCATTGATTGCCATTCTGAAAAAAGGGAGGCATATAGATAGAGCTTTTTTAATCTATTGTATGCATTGTATGTGCAAAAAACTCGTACTCAATTCTGCACAAATCCCTAATCTGTAGCAAAAACACTTCCTTATTCAAGAATCAACCAGAGACTTCCCTGGAAAATTTTCCTTTAGTAAAACACCTAATCACAAACAACCCGTGTAATAAACTTAAATGATAAATCATAGATAGACATTATAGACAACCAGGAAGGCGAGACGGAAGTACGGAAGCGGTAGCGGGGTACCGGGCGGTTTTCTCCTTTCGCTGAACTCTGATGAACTCGGTTAGATTCCATGCGTTGGAAAATCTAGACGCGTTATGACTTGCTAGCTGGAGCCCGTCTATGCTTAGTTTCCTAGAGTTTGATTGCACATACTTTGAAAGTGTCAAGTAAACGTCATAATTTAATAGACGTTTGACGTTTTAAATATCACTTTAAATAATATTGTCTTCTGTTTCCACGATTCTTATCCATTGAAATTAAATTTTTAATTTTAATTGTAGATTGGCCTGAGGGTTGCCTGAGTTCGCATTTCATGCACTTTTTACTGTACAATGAAGCTTAAAATAAATTTTGAATAAAATTATCCAAAAAAGAAACAATGTTTAAAAATGTTTAACTTGTATGACCCACTCATACACCCTCACCCATGACTCAAGCTTCCCAAAAAGCCTCGAAAGAACTCAAATAACTCATTCATACGGTCAACGAACTTAAATACAGTCAAAATCACATCGCAAAACAGGACAATGACCTTTCTTTCACTACTGACACCATTTCTAGAAAAAAACAAACTTAGTGTATCTAAAATTCTTACTCTATTGACACAAAGCGTATATTTCTTTGAAGATCTATAGAGGTTAGCAAACATATCATTCTTTTGTTAAACTAACACAGTTGAATTTGGCTTTCTCAATGCATATAACAATCTAAGCGACGTCGTTTTCTTTTGAATTCTGCTTTTTCGAAGACAGAGTTTTAGTATACTCGCCGGACTATAGAACGAAACGGAGTAACAGCAACAACTTAAAAAATAAACAATATTTTTTCATATATTCTAAATTTAAAATACTTAGTTTTCCAATAGCTGTTATAGTTGTTATGCGTCGGTGCCTTGTGGCACAAATACCATATAGTTGCACTATAAAAGTAGTCGCGTAAGATCCTAAGACCTGTCAGAATTGATAAAAATGCCGAAATCGAGTTAGTGGCAGTAGCCAATCATCGGCGAAACAAAACCCCACAGGCTTCGCTGGTTTGGTAAATTCCAGAGAATGGGTAAGGATAGAGTCAAGAGTACCTGGGTCGACCCACTGGCCGACGTTCGGTGAGTCAGGCCAGGAGGCCTACCATGAACCACTTTTTTCCGTAGTTCGTCTACAGTGGTAGACCCTCAGATACCGCTGAGGAGACGGGGTGGAGTCGGACCTGTGTCAGTTTCAGGTTAAGAAGTGATAGGAAGTTGCGTAGAATTGGAATAGCTAAAGCGTGCTCTCGTTTCGGAGGATAAGATCCTTTCCGGATCGTTGTGCCACAATAGTTAGCTGCTTCGTAGGCAGGGTCACTACCAACTAGGCCAGGAGATCGTTGTAAGCCGGATTATAATGTATCACGATTGTGTTACTCTGTTACGTTCCCTCATTCCCAAGGTATTCTCATTAGCATAACAAAGATGCATATTAGCACTTGTTATAAAGATTCAGGAAAAACATGCTAAAGTGTGCCGTAGTGCCAATGAACTGACAGCAGCCAACTAAAGATTTGGGCCATGGGTGTTTTGTTCATGTTTTTGGTAATTTATTTTTCTATTCTTTATTTATTGAGGTGAGGGCGCGATGCGCCTGCCGTGTAAGCGCATCTACGTTTAATATATCGAGAACTGCTTTTGCAACCAACCAACTATATAGTATATACTTACTACAAGTAGTTTTTGATATACGAGCTATCCTACCACGAACATCGAAACTTGGCATTGCGGGAAAACCTCTTTGTCACTCCAATATGCAAGAGTGACAGAGATGGAGACAAATCCGCAATCGTTCGATTTTCGTGGTATACGCCCGGATGTGGCCTGTAATATTAGCAATAACATTAGGTAATCGTCAAACCTAACAACTTTTGTTTAACAACTTTTAAAAATTATGTACTCTAAATTGCAACGGTTAACCAATTTAATGTCAGTGGAACTCACGAAAGTTTAAATTATATTATGTACTCTGTAGGTTTTCGCTTTTTCATAAAAATTCAAGGATTTTCAATGGTTGGCACTCGTTGGCACGTCTGCTTTCCTAGAGAAATGTGATCACGTGTGGGAGGGGGAGAGAGGGGTCAAAATATCATGAAATTCATGTGATGTAATTAATGGGTGAGCCCTAACTTTCTACAGAATAAAAAAATATTCATAATGTAACCATGACATCATGTCATGACGGTACCTAGGTATGATAGCATGGAATGTAATGATGAGATAGTTTTTACCGTGACGTTACCTCACATTATTATTTTATGGTATTCCATAAGGATAACAATTTAAAGTACGGGAAAAAACTAAATAGGACTTTCACTGCATTGTAAACTCGTCGTCATAATTTATGATTCATAGAAATTAATATTATTAAGCATGTATCGACAGATTAGGTCACTCAATATTTTTTATCACGTAAACCAATTTTGATAACTTTATTTATAAGACGGTACCTACAGCATGATATGATATAAATTTAAAGAAAAAAAATAATGAAGTTAGGTTCTATGTTATACCTATATTTCCTATAATATTTAAGATAGTATTAATGGTCTGTAAAAAAATCATATACAATAAATATAATATGTATGTATGTATTTTCCTTCATAAACTTCGGAGATAAAGGGGGAAGCAATGTTTTTTTTTTACATTTTCATTTATAAATCAAATTTTTTTTTTTTATGGTCAAATCTAGCCTTTTTAAATAATACCCCACATGGCCCAGTAACTAAACTTTTAATTTTTGGTTCCTCTTTTATCGGGCATTTTTATTCAAATAAATTAAAATATATAAAAAATCCTCTCTTTATGTGTTTGGATTAGCTTAAGTAGTTCTCGAGATATTTAACAACGTGACAGACAGACAGACTGAGACTGACCATAAGGGTTCGTTTTTTACCATTTTGGTACGAAATCCTAAAAAGGATACCGTATAATGGTGTGAGGAGGGATTGAGAGGATAGCCCTCCTAATCCCAACTATGGGGTGTGCTGGGATTTATTTTGTGTTTATGGAAAAATCTATGAAATGAAATGACAGATTATCATTAAAAAAACTTTAATTCATACAACTAAAACACATTTTAAGTACCTATATAAGTTATCGTGCTCCATATAAATATCAACTTTTATCGAGGTTTGAGCTTTGAATCCCAACGGGGTGTGTTGGTATTACGATACTTACATCCAATCTGTAGTGACATTTGAACTTAAGTAATCAGTTCTCGACGTCTTTCCCATCACGGAACAATGATGTTCCGAATGAAGGTTTCCCCCAGGCAGTAACGTATATAAAGGTCGAACACAAAACGATATTCTGAGTCTTTCCGGTAGGCTTTTCAAAAGTAAAGGGCTATGAATGTTGATTTTGTTATTTACTCCTCATATACTTACATACGTTTAAAGGGAAAGGTACTAATTTTCCATTGCATTGTATAATACATTATGATAAAATCATTACTACATGTCCACAAACTGTTATCTATTGACCACAGGAAAGAAAAAGTGTGTGTCCAGCTGAACTGTAGAGCTAATCTTTCCTGTCGCCTATAGCGGACATGTAGTCATGATTTTTATCATAAAATTCAAAAGAAAAGGGGTACCTTTTAATGTGAATAAGGGTTTAATTAGAAAATCAACCTTCAGAGCCCTTAACTTTTGAAAAGTGCACCGGAAGGACTCCGCACATCGGTTTGTGTTTCACCCATATAATTATGCCTTCTCCAGAGGCCTATTGCATAATGACTTGTAGCTTGTAATATTAGCGGAAGTCTCTTTTCAATCCCTCTTATTAGAAAGAGAGTTCCGCTAATATTACAAGTTACAAATGATTATGCAATTGACCCCAGGTGGGCTTTTACAAAAATCGACATCTATGATAGCAGCCCAAGACTTGACCGACATCATTAGTGTAACATGAATATAAACATTATTATATGTAGACAAATTGTCACTTAGGGGAAGGTCGGTTATATCGTACCACTTTCTACTCAAACGTGGATATCTCGTTTCTGGAAGTGGGTAGAAATGTGGTAAGCCATCAAATTAGCCAAAGGTGGTGGTAAACCATCAAATTCCATACAAAATAACGTTTTTCGGGTTAGTTTCTTACCTCGGTTGGTGCAAGAGGCCCTTCAATCTGTGTACGTGAAACTCCTCACACATCAGTCAATAAAGCGCTAACGAATTCAAATGTTTGTGCGTTACATAGCTACTTTCTTATTTCTTATGTTAATACACGTACTCGCTCGACCATAGACAATTGAGCTCAATAGCTTCCTGCCAAGCGCACATACACAATGGGTCATTCAAGAATCAGCCGGACAAAAAGCAAAAAATTGGAAAAAAATCTGACCAAGCTGCACGCAAAGGGTTGCAAACCCATAGGGATTATCTCCTTTTCTGATTTTAGCGCCGCCGTTTGTATTCTATACATGTCAAAACTCGAATCGAGCACTAATGTTACTTTCTAAAATTAGCCTTATTAACCAAAATTTAAAGTTGATAATTGTAGATTGCGGAAATTGTAGATGGCAAACAAAACTTATTTTTTTGTGAAATTTTAAGAGTTCGTCCAACACAATTGTTGCAATTATTTTATGCGTTTGGTTGACAACTTCTTTTGAATTTTACGTGCATAGTTTTTATGGTAATATTAGAGGAATATTTTAATTTTGGTGTTGCAGTTAAGCGGAATAATAATGTTTTTCGTCGAGGGTTGATTATTTGCTTAGTTTATTATGACTCATACAAGTAAATAATATTTAGTGCCAATTCTAGCTAGGTGTTTTAATTACCAAAACATAAATGTAAATATTATAAGTTAATTAAAATTATGAATTGTGTTAGATAAAACTAGGTAAACAATGCCGTGAATTCGCTGTCAATCCTGTTCCCTTAAATATTCAGACTTTTCTGTAATGTTTTAAATATTTTTGCATATCTAATAAATAGTAATCACAACATCACTACATAGTAGAAAACAAAGTCGCTTTCTCTGTCCCTATATCCCTATGTATGCTTAAATCTTTAAAACTACGCAACGGATTTTAATGCGGTTTTTTTAAAATAGATAGAGTGATTCAGGAGGAAGGTTTATATATGTATAATAATAAACCGTGCGAAGCCGGGGCGGGTCGCTAGTAACGAATAAATAAGTGGTCCAAAACTCTTTTTTTTTCGCGGTGGAATAACCCTGAAATCCCTGAATTGGTTGAAATCGATTACGTAAATGTTAATTTATAATGTAAGTATTCATTATTTAAAATCAGCGTCCGGTACGTCCACAGACGTTTAGAGCTACCACGTGACCAATCATCGAACCTAGCGACTTAAACTTAAAATATACAACATGCTCCTCATAATAACCGGAATATATTCAAAGATCAGTGATACTTGGTAATATCTGCTCTAAAAATACGTCAATTTTATAATTTAGAAGAAAATGTAAACAGCAAGGCAGCTCTTTAACGAAACACGCGCGTATACACGTGAATGATTATTTTATAGCACAGTGGTAATAAATAAGCGTACAAATTACCTAATGATACGCGGATAACATAGCCACAACCTATTGGCTATTGCAACTTGACGACTTTTAACCCCTGATGCAAAAATATGGGTGTAAAAATTCACACGAATTGAGAACCTCGTTTTCCTTTCCTCCTTTCCCGTTCCTTCCTTTGAAATTATGAAGTCAGTTGATAAGTTGGGCATATGTGTTTGTATTTTGCATCGTCGCTCTCAAACTTACGCAGGTACAAAGAACAACAATAATAGATGATAATGCGAATTCTCCTTTATTCATTTCAAACTTCTTTCTATTTATTATCCGTTGTCATATTTAAAAAAGGCTTTCTCTTTACAAAATTCAAGAATTCCGGATTTCGAATACTTATTGGACATAAAAGTGAAATGCTATTATCCAGTAATGTGGCTATGCAATCTCAGTTCAGTTGCTACAAATATGAGCAAACGAATCCGCCGTGCCCTACCGCCCGTGCCTAAGCTGCGTAATCTTTTATACAAATACTGCAAAAGACCACTCGAGATGGTCCTTAATCCTACCTAAGAAAAGAGTCAAGCTATTGACAATTTCGTCCAATTTTGCACCAGTAGCTTATTACTGAATAAGATGACAATCTTCAGCGCTAATTCAGCGGAAGTAATGGCGTTTAAATTTGGGTGGTATTTTGTCCAGTTTTTGTATGGGGTGGACATAGTGTGCGGTAGGCACGTATGGGCGATTGGTTAATACAGTCATATTGGTTGGTACTACTTATTTGGAATTTCGTTCATGAAATAGGATCGAGGAATGCATGATTATATTTTTGTCCAACATTTGTGTAGGTTGAACGAAATATGCGGTGCGGTAGGTGATTGCTTATATACTATTTATTTTGAAAATTGTTAACGAAATAGGACGGAAACAGAGTATAGATACAATTAATTAAATATAAATGAAATACTTTTATGACATTGCCACGTATTATGAATTATTTAATTAGACACTAAGCGCCTCTAGCACCATCCTGAGTTAGCCGACTAACCCAGAGTTAAACGTTTTTTTGTTTGTAATTTTACAGCGAACTCCGGATTTGTTAGCCAACTCTGGCATTTTGCACATCATTACTGAATATACCTAACCCTTCAATTAATATAATATATACCTAACATGTCAGGATGCTAACCAAACGGAAGCCATTTTTCAAAACATGTTAACAAACGATTACCAAAAAATAAACAAACATTTCAAAATAAATTTCGACCATCATTAATAACAGCATCCTCAAAACTCCATAAACACATCAATGGGACTAAGTATTAATGACAATACCTTCATCTTACATATCGTTATGATTAACAATTTTAAACCTTATCATATTACATTAACGATTGTTACAAATGCATATACATTCTTGCAAAATATTACCAAGTTTAACTTTGCTACTAATTCGTTTTATTTTGGACCTGATATGGTTGTGTTAAAGTTGGTAAGACGTGTGTAGATATTGTGGCGGGAGTCAGCACGTGTGGCGAGTTGCGGTCAACGTGTGAACATTTTGTATGTGAGTTTAGTATGGAGGCGGCTTTTGGATATACAGTGTGTAAATCTAATACGTGCGAACCTCTTAACGGTGGTTAGTATAGGACATAAGAAATGTAATAAGGTAACTTTTAAATGGAATTACAATTTTATCCATACAAAATAATTCGGCCCGCAATGTAATGCAAACACACTCGCCTTACGGATGTGCGTTGGCAACTGTCAGCGTCAAATTGTTTATAGTACATTGCTGCAAAAAATTAATTATGGGGTCATAATTAAGTGTAACTTAAAAATATGTATTAATTATTGATAACAATAATGAATTCTATGTTTGGTTAAATTTATCGCCCGTATTAGACACTGTAGACCATTTGAAGTATCAGTACATGTATTGCAGTACTGAAAGTACCTAGTACCTATGCAGGAAAGGCGACTATTTTCAGTTTATCTTCCTAAGGCCCCGGGACCCCACGGTCACAATCACAGTCCAAGATGATGATTGTAGGTATAAATCATAGGAGAGCCTTGTATCTTATGAGGCTACGTAAGAAAAATCTAAAAATGTTGACTGGTATCATTACCGGACACAATACACTGAATAGACATCTCAAGATCTCATCATCATCTCAGCTTAAGTATGGGTAGAGACCCTGTCCGCACTGCGGTATGGAGAAAACCAG
Organism: Lathronympha strigana; assembly: GCA_949128165.1. Lineage (NCBI taxonomy): Eukaryota > Metazoa > Arthropoda > Insecta > Lepidoptera > Tortricidae > Lathronympha > Lathronympha strigana. Next base: position 9,333,429 of record OX421921.1, on the reverse strand, counting down.
TAAGCATGTGCTAGCAGAATGTGCTATGTATGCGGAAGCACGATATAACATATTCGTTAAAAGATATACTGCAGGAAACCGAACTAAGGAATGTCGAACTTAAAGATGTCCTTCTGTCTGCAGGAAAACGAGAAGATTTGAAGAAGAATGTAGAATGTGGGAGGCAGCTGGGACAGTAACCTGCAGCTCAAACTCCAGGGAATTGGGCTGAATGAATGCGAGAAGTGCTCGAAAGACGCCAGGGATCCGGCCGGGCGTTCCTACACTACATTTACAAGGCCCAGGTCCTACCCATAGGACTAACTGGTACATTGAAACTTACTTTTTTCAATTGGAACAGATTTGCATTTCTTTTGTTTCATTTAATTTTAAAATAATAGAAACCCAACCTTATTCTCTATACTATAGATTTCAATTTGAAATAGGAAGTTTTGTATGGTGAGCTGCAGGAGGGTATGTGCTCTGTCATGTACCTATGTGAAGTTGTGAAGGTGAATTAGTAGGATATTATAAGATTTCGTCGTGTTAGTTTTGGCACCTAATGTCCGTAGGTTACGTACCCATTTACGACTCGAATAAAAAAAAGAAATATGGTGCAACCGCCTGAAATCACTGGTTACTTCGTTAACCAACGAAGGAAGCTGAAATCCGAGGCGAATGGTAGCAACTCTGAAAGGTAGGAAGCTGGAGGTCCCGGATTCGAATCCTGGTAACGGCATTTGTGTGTTTATCACGGATATTTGTTCCTGAGGTAATATATATGTAGGTATTTATCTGTACAAGTATTTATATCGTCTCCTAGATAGTACAAGCTTGGGACTAGGTCAATCTATGTGAGATTATCCCCAAATATTTATTTATATAATAAACATTCAAGGACGACCTTCAGTAATGATGAACGATCAAGACGAAGGATATGATATGTCATTACGATAACCCTCTGGGGTTTTATGCAGCAGTGATTTGTTTTGAATACAAGTCTGCCTCCACGCTATGACCGCCCGCTAGCCCATGTGTCACATGGCGAATCGATCTATCACCATGCAATTGTTGGTGCAAAGGTGGTCAAGATGTCACCTTGCCATACCACCGTGGCGACAGCACATCCTACTTTCCCCTAGTGATGAGTGTGCTTAGGGAAACTGATAGTGACTTATCGATATATCGACATTGATTTTGGCAGGTTGAGGCAAATACACAATTTAAATGACATGCCCCGCTGTGACTATAATGTAATACGAAACGCTAAACACAATTGTTAACTAATCATGAATTTAACGAACGTTTGGTTTGGTTGGAACGTAATATTTGAATCGGGATAATTACCATGTATGTCAGTTTACTCCGTGAACATGACGCTTGCAACCGTGCCGAAATATCGGGTGCTCAATAAAACAAACATACATGGTAATTATCCCGTTTCAAATATTAGTTATAATGCAAATGACTAAATGACCATGTTAGCTTAAAATCGTATATCATACATATGTTATAATTTTTTTATTTTTCGTTTGACTTTATTAATTAGGACCTACGTATCGGGCACGCATATTTAAAAATGAACATATTTTTCAGGCTTGCCATATTAATTTATTACAGAAATAGCTGTATACTGCATGATTTTTCTATTTTCTATCGGCTGCTGCACCAAGCAAATCTCTCTTTGGCACAGTGGTTGACTGGTAGATAATGTTTTAGGTATATATTATGACCGCCATTTTTTTTTAATAAATAGATATACATTTTATGTAAATTGTACGTACAAGTTGACATGATAATATTACATGTGCTTACAAAAAGTTAGGTATGCTTCTTCGTGTTGGGCAGCCGTTCAAACGGCCTAATACCTACAAACTATTATTCTTTTCTTTCGTTAGGAGTATACTTGAATTTGGTTGCGTAATCTGGACACCTCAGTACCAAGTTCATATTGACCGTTTGGAAAGGATTCAAAACATTTTCCTAAAATCATTAAGTTACAGAACAGGTACTTACTTCGAACATTCTGCATTGGCGGCAAAACATTTTTGTATCCCTTCTTTACTTAATCGTAGGCAATACTTAGATGTCATGTTTTTGTTTAAAATTCTTAAAGGCGTCATCAATTGTCCAGATCTTTTAAAATTAGTTTCTTTTAGCTGTCCACATAGCTCCTTACGTCCTAGATCTTTGTTTCATATTAGTTTTTCTCGTAAGAATTATTCCAGACATACCTTTTTCAGACGAGTACCAAGTTACTATAATAAGCATCTTTTTGATATTGATCCCTTTCATAATTCGATGTTTAGTCTTAAAACGTTAGTTAAGCGTAAATTATTATAGTATAACTTTTTGCTTTGTTTGATACTGTTTTGTTACTTACAACTACCTATACTTTCTTTGGTTAACAACATTTGATATTCTTTTATGAACCTCCAGGTCTTTTTTATTGTTGTGTTTCTATCTGTACACTATATGTACGTTATCTCATGTTTTTTTTATGACTGTTTGTGTTCTAAATAAATAAAAAAAAAAAAAAAAAAAATGTCCTCGACTACCCCACGGCTGAATGACAATTTGATTCATTGCTATTGTGTGTCGTATGTGTGCTCACATGTGCCGTGGTGTGATTAAAGATATGCAACAAATTGCAAATATATCGATATCGATAGATTTTTATTCCTTTCTCACACATCCCTAAGCGGAACAATAACGCGAGCCCACTTATTCATAACTAATTTTGGCGCAAAAACCCATGTTCACGGCAATAACAGAATGGGATGAAAGCCTTAATCCTACCGGAGTGGACAATGACTTGACCACATTGACGATGACGGATGGACAATTGGATAGGGTGGACGAAAGTACTGGACAGTACATATGCATAAATCCAGTATGTATTACAAATATTACAATACTCAGGTTTTGCCACTCAATTATTTTTAATGTAGTTGTGGTATCGTGTGTTAATTTTAATATATAATATTCGATCCCAGCCCTGCTCCTCGGGGGCCTTAATCATTTTTCTTTAGTATATGAAATCTCTTTAAATTTACGTCTTTTTTACGCTGAAAAGATACGATAATTTTAAGAGACGAGTATATTATTTCTTGTAATGTTACAGACCAAATTGGTTTGCCAGCTTCCTCATATTATTATTTCTTAAGAGAACAGAGATGAATAGAGAAATGTACACCATACTTAAACTAACTTAATAATATTACCACATATTTGCCTCCTCAACATCCCCACCCAGATATCATACTTGATTTAGTTTACTTAGGCACTATATATAACAATTGAATCGATTATGAAAATCGATATATATACATATATATTTTAAACATCTAGTTTACTATAATCTACTTAGGTAAGGTAGGACATGTACTATGAATAGTTAACTAAGCTACCGTGGCGTAAGTATTTTCATAGAATTTACGAGAAGAAATTTGCCTAAGAAAGAACGCAATTATTTTTTCGCTAGTTAAATCTTTGGCAAGCTTAACCAAAGCGACTTTAGTCAAACTATTTTTTTTTATTATTATTTATATTTACATACAAATGTTGGGACTATATTGGGACAAAAAGGACAATATAAGATAAAACGAAAACTAAATAAGCCTAATAAAAATGTTATCCCTTACAATCCATGTCCGTACTTTCTCGCACGCATGCGCACCGCGCGGGCAGCGTTTGCGCAGCATTTCGTCCGCAGCTTGGCTGCGCCGGACTCCGCAACGCCTTGCCACACAAGTACTGGCTATACAGGATGCGATAAAATAGATAAATAAAACTTTACATGCGTCTGGTTAAACTTTACAGGGTTGTATGCATCTCTCAATTGAGAACCTCCTCCTTGGAAGTCTGTTAACAGTAAAAAAACCGTGAGGTGACGGTTTAAGAATTTCACCACCTCCTTTTCTCGCAGAAGTCGACTGCGGGATATGGGTTCGAGTGCGTTGTGATATTGCAGTGACAGGTTCATTCATTGTTATATCACAATTTCGTTATCAAACGGCCCTGAAACTTAAGCAATTTCATGTGCTGTCTATTCCTTTTTGGAATACAAGTATGAGCTCATGTACTTACAAACATACCTGAGATAACTCGGGGCTAGTTCTAGGGATTTGATATCGATAAATAATTAATACATGTGCTCGTTGAGCATTCTCGATTACTATAAAAAGTTTCGATGTCATATCTGATATCAGAGTCTTAAGACAATAAAAGTATGCGGATGTCATTCCAATCAAAATGCCTATTTACTGTCAGTTCCAGTCATATCTTAAATACTTGTTATTTTTTATTTACCTATTTAAAAACGAGGAGAAAATAAGTAATTACTAATGAAAAATATTCAATTAAATATTTGGGGACAATCTCATACAGATCGAACTAGTCCCAAACTGAGCAAAGCTTGTACTATGAGTACTAGACTACATACTTATATACATAAATACATACATGTACATAGAAAACGGCTATAACTCAGGATAAATATTCAAGATAAATACACAAATAAATGCCCTTACCAGGATTCGAACCCGGGACCTCTAACTTCTTAGGCAGGGTCACCAACTAGGCTAGATAGGCCGTTGAAAAAACATTTAGATGTTGACAGTAACATCGATATATTTTTGTCGATAATACCTATATTTTGCTACATCACTTTCATATATATGTATTCCCCAAGTTATCCCAGGTATGCTTATAAATAAAAAGTCTGAACATGCTGTACCCTAAGTCCCATAATTCGTCCCATTTCTTCCGATCACCGGTGCAAAGCGCACACGTTATTGACCACACACAATACCATAATGCCACAATGCATGTCTATCGCTTAAAGGACCATGTTACTAGTCGCTTAAAAACACATTAACATCCACTCGTGCAAACAAGCTTGTTGAAGTGTCGGTAGTTTGGGATGAAAAATGTATTTTCTTTTTTTATAGCAGTTGTAGGGTAGGTGACACTGTAAACGATAATTTTTGACCAAAAATAAGGGTATAAAATTACATCGCATTGACTTAGCAGTGGACTTTTTATTGACTCACAGAACTTAGGAGAGGGTTTCCTAAGCGACTGTGAGAACTTGAATTTAACAATAAGGCTCTATTTCACATCTTATTTGATCCTACCTATTAGTTTCTTTTGTATTAGTAATTAATACATAATAATAACAAATTATGGATTAGGTACCTACTGAGTACAATCCAGGAGCCTATTTAACTCACTGATAACAATGCCATAAATAATTAAAGGTCTTGAATTAAACAACAGTCAACATTACCACTAGATATAATCAGAAAAATAAAAATTACACCAATGGAAAGGTTGTAAAGGATGACTCACACTAGGACTGGCTCGTACCTGACTCGTACTAGTGTGAGGGATCCTTTACTCATTCATAGATAGGTCCCTTTTTAAATTATTTACTTATATTATGACGATGGGTGTATAAAAGACCTAAAATATCCGCAATCAAATCGTAAACAACAACTAACTGGTTCTATATTCGTTGAAATAAACACGAATAATCTAGCTAGATCTTTTTAAAATTATATATGGCACTGAAAGTGTTAATGAAAACTTAAATTTACCTAACTGCTTAAGGATTTTTATCTCTTGAATTAATCTGATTTAGGATTTAACATAATCTATTCCTGAAGCGTCAAAGTCCGAAATCAGGTGATTTAAAATTATAAGTATCATTATTGCGTAGCATTCTTAAATCAGATAGGAATCTAACACCTATTATGTAATACGTGTACGGACTACGGAGCCATCCATTTATAACGTACCTAAGACACTTTGGAAGTATTGGGATTGAACTTATGACAGAAGAGCAATATTGCTTCGGTATCCTGCCCTTTCGCCAAAAAAATTCTTGCCAAAAAAAGTTTTTTTCAATACAGTTGCTCAAAAAGTGCCCTTTTTTGGCCGTTTTGCGTGCGCAAAGTTTGTTTTTGCGAACTAGTGCTTTTTACTTTTCCTATCTTTTTAAATTTAGTTGTGTTCCAATTCATGACTGCTTACCGAAGAGTATTATTGTTCGTTAACTTTACCGAGCCGTAATAAAACTAAATACCTACTATTAACGCAATAATATTAAAGATATTGATATTTCATATTTCAATAATTACTTCTTTATTATACTAATGATCATTCATTAAAAATATTAACATTGAAAACAGTTCTTATAAATCTATGTGTATGAAACGGAACAGAGCCTACGAAACGTCAGTCAAAGTAGAGGCGTTTTTCAATCAGGTAAACATGTTCGAACTTCGAAGGGCCTCTAAGACATGACGATACGATTTTTCACATGCGATTTTTTATTTTGTTTATGAGAAATAATTATTATGAGATTGAAAATGAGAAAGTAAAGAAGATTAGATAAACATTTTGAAGATGTTCTTAATATATCAACTGTATTACAATCGTGTCACGGAAATAATAAAGAAACCTTAAATTCGTTCTTATGTATTTTAATTTTTTGACCCCTCGATACGCTAACGCGGTCGAGAAGTTAATGTCGTACAATTTTTATACTAGGTCTTCTGAACCTAAATTTAATCGTGTTAAGACGTCATGGTACGGCCTCAGATTTCATTAATAAGGTACTTAAAAAATATGAATGTAACTTAAAGTGCCTTTTTACTATTAGGTATATATATATAGTCTTACGTAATAAATGCAACGCACCTACTTGATTTAAAAAAAGTTATAGGTTATAGGTATACGCGGGCTAGTTTCCGCAACTCGACGTCAAATGATGCGCCTATTTTGCGTGGTGGGTTGCCGGTACTACTCCTGCCAACCCAGCTCTTCCAGGAAGCCTAGCAGACCCTTGATGTTGCCGACGACTTCCGGGAGAGACCTCGGTGTACCGAGGTATTTTGCCCGGTAGTTTGCCACCCCAGTGCATTCGATGATGACGTGGGCGGCTGTTTCTTCTGCCTCCAAGCAGGCCCTGCAGAGTGCGCTGTCTGTAACACGCAAAGTATGCAAGTGTTTGTTGAATAAGGCATGACCTGTTATGGCGCCAGTCAGGAGACGGAGCTGGGGCCTTTTCAGCTGTCTCAGCCTCCGCGACAGCCCGGGGGTGATTGTCGGGAGGGCTAACCTTGTTTGCCTGCAGGTTCCTATGTTAGACCAGTATAGTTGGTGTTTTACCCTGGTGTCTTGTTGGAGAGTGCTCCGCAGCCAGGCGAATGGCAGGGGTATGATCGGTTCTGGTCCTACCACGACCGTCTCCGAACCTTCCCTCGCCAATATGTCTGCTGCATCGTTCCCTCGCGAGTTGCTGTGCCCCTTGATCCATTGTAGAGTTACGTGATTGTTCTTACATACCTCCGACAGGATTGTGTGGCACTCGTGGACTAGTCCCGAGGTTAAAGTGTAGCCTTGTAGGGCCTGTAGTACTGATCGACTGTCAGAGAGTATGCGGATTGGGAAATCCGTTACCTTCCTTGCGACGATTGCGTGTGCTGCCAGTATAATGCCCAAACACTCCGCCTGGAAGACAGTGTTATGTGCACCTAGTGGTGTAGAGATGTGTATATTTAGGTCGTCAGAGAATACTCCAGCGCCAGTGCCCGACCTTGTCTTTGATCCGTCCGTGAAGATTCTCAGCTCCCTTGGGTTGAGGCCTTCCCGGGGGTCTTCATGTAATTGTATCTTGTATTTCTTATCGAATATGTATTGCCTGGGTATCTTATCAGTTGCTGCCTCTATGAGCGGCTCCTTACCTATAGCCTCGTAGAGGATTTCGGTGTGGGGTACCCGAGGCAGTCTCCAGAGGTTCATCTTCTTAAGACGTACCGCCGCGGCCAGTGCCTCCTGTTGTATAAGGAGGTGTAGCGGCGGGAGGCACAGTAGGGCTTCCAGGGCAGCGGTTGGTGTTGTCCGCATGCATCCCGTGGCCGCCATACAGGCCAATCTCTGCAGTCTTTGTAGTTTGGCCTCCACCGTGGACAGCCTGGTTCGTGGCCACCAGACTATCGCACCATAGCTTATTATAGGCCTTATTACCGCCTGGTATAGCCATAGAGTGATTTTCGGGGAAAGTCCCCAGGTCTTACTTACCATTCTACGACACTGCCAGAATGCGATTGTAGCTTTTTCAATTTTGTTGTTAACATGATTGCTCCAATTCAACTTACTGTCAAGTAGTACTCCCAGGTATTTTACTTCAGTTGCTAGTTGGAGTTCTGTATTGAACAGTTTGGGCAGCCGAAAGTTGCCCAGTTGTCGTTTGTTGGTGAACAGTACTAGTTCAGTCTTCCTGGGATTAACTGTAAGCTCGTTTGCGGTGCACCAGCGTTCCACGATGGCTAGTGCAGAGCGGGTGACATCGCATATCGTACCTGTGTGATTGCCGCTCGTAAGTATCACTATATCGTCAGCATAGCCGATCGTGTAATGGTGATTGTTGTTCAGCTTGGTGATCAGGTCATTCACCACTAAGTTCCATAGCAGTGGCGATAGGACTCCCCCCTGCGGGCAACCTTTCGCCACCAGCGCCTGTTGTTTTTCGTCGGTCCCGAGTCTGATAACTCTCTGGCTCAACATGTTATTTATCCAATTAACCATAACTGCACTTACCCCATGCTTTGTCAGTGCTGCAGTTATGCTGGTGAACCTGGTCTTGTCGAAGGCTCCTTCGATGTCTATGAAGGTGCCCAGGCACATAGACCTGCTTTTGATCGCTACTTCAATCTTACTTACAACTGCGTGAAGTGCTGATTCCGTTGATTTGCCGGGGCTGTAGGCATGTTGGTTCGGGTGTAGGGGTACCTCGGTTAACACCTTCTCTCTCAGGTACCTATCGCACATCCTTTCTAGTGTTTTTAACAAGAAGGAGGTCAGGCTGATGGGTCTGAAAGATTTGGGGTCCGAGTAGTCACTTTTACCTGGTTTTGGTATGAAGATAACCTTGACTTCTCTCCAGCGTCTAGGCACATATCTGTGGGCCAGACAGGCGCGCAAGACGTTGTTGAGCCTGAGGGCGAGATCCTCCTGCCCCCACTTCAGTAGCGCTGGGAAGATCCCGTCCAGGCCCGGCGATTTGTACGAGTCAAAGCTGTTTATTGCCCAGTGCGTGCGCTGCGGGGTGATAACCTCGCATGTCTGTTGCCACTCATCCTCCGTAGGAGCGGTATCTACCTCTCTCCAACTTACCGCGTTCAGTATCTCGCAGTCCGGGAAGTGCGTTTGTACCAGAATACTTTCTGCCTCTTCCCTTGAGGTGGAGAGGGTGTCATCGGGTTTACGTATGGATCCTAGGGATATGGTTGAGTTGTTAGAGAGAATCTTCCTTACCCTATTGGCCTGTATAGTGGTCTCAATGTTGGTGCAGAAGCTGCGCCACGAGTTCGTTCTTCTGTACCTGAGACGTTTCTTGTACTTAGACTTGGTGTTTTTATAGCTGTCCCAGTCTAGGTCGCTTCCAGTATTCATCGCTCTGTTAAATTGTCTCCTCATCTTAGTCCTAAGTCTCTCCAGCTCAGGGCCCCACCAGCTGGTGTTCCTGCCGCTTTCGGCTGTGGGAGTAGATAGGGGACATGCATGGTGGTAGCATTCTATGATAGTGTCTGTGAGAATACCTACCTGTTTTTCTATCTCCGCGGTGCCTTTTATTCGGCTTGGACTCTCCATCGCTCCTAAGGCCGAGCTCAGATGTCGGTTGTATTGAGCTCGGTCTGTTTTGCGTGGGTTACGTCTCGGCACCGCCGTATGTGTAATTACCAGGAGGTCGAAACGGATCCATCTGTGGTCTGAGCACGAAAAGTAAAAAAAGTTAAACATCTATACTATTAACATCTAATTTCTTACACTGAATTAACATTTATCGCTTTTATTCTAGACGAGTTGTTAAATTCATTCATAAGCCGTGACAGATCTAGTTTGCAACTGATTAACGGTTACCTAATCATGAAAGTTTTTTTAATGATTTAAAATCATTTATTGTAATAAAGCAACGGCGTTAGTAGGTGTAAAGCTAGGGTAAGATAAATTAATTGGAAGATTGATTATTATACTGTAACACATTGAAACTTCTTAAATTCAGCAAAGGATTTAAGGGGCTGACAACACAAACCTATTTTACATTTTATAAGCAGTTTTTAAGGATAAATATTTTTTTAATTCTGCAAAATAGTTAATATTCTTCATATTTCACGTAAACGGAGCCGATGCTGAATTTAACGAAATCGTCTCGATAGCAAATAATTGCAAGTATTGGTCTTAAATTCATAATTAAGGGAATCTGTCAATTTCTATAAAAATAATCACGTGATTGCTCGGAGCGCTCCGATGTCACGTGACGCTTTCTATAGAAATTGACAGATTTTCCCGTCCCGCCCCGTCCCGTCCCGTCCCGTTCTCGTGTGAGTAATCCTTCAAACTGTTCTATATCTTAATTTTTTTTACTTAAGCGTCTGCAGCAATTCGCAATTTCATTAAACTTATATCTAAACCGCCATTGACTCAAAATTTACAAAAATAGTGTATACGGTTTTGTTTATTTTAATCGTTTTCATGTTTCATTTCTGTTAAAATCATGCTAGCCAGTGACAGTGCGATCTCGTTTACTCCGACACAAATAGATTGTGTGCGCTGACTTGTACGTTATCAGCACCTTAAGCTTAGTATACATAGGTGATGATAGGTGAATTGGCGTAGGCGCTAGTTTCACGAAAGCGACTGCCATCTGACCATTCAAACTAGAGGGTAAACTAGGCCATATTGGGAATAATCCGGATTCCTCACAATATTTTCCTTCACCGAAAAGCGATTGGTGAATATCAAATAATATTTCGTGCATAAGTTCCGAAAAACTCCTTGTTACGAGTCGGGGTTTGAACCCGCGACCTTCGAATTGAAAATCGCACGCTCTTACCGATGACCTACCGGCGCTCTACTCGACCATGAAGTTGCAGTCATTTTAAATAACGTTTTACGTCATTCTTTGTATCATGGATTTTATGAATGAACCGGACAATTTAGACTCGCAAATACCTAAACGATCGTCAATTTTTTACATTTTCTTGTCCGATTAGAATGTGTAATATCACGTGTCACATATTATTACAGACACACGGGCAGTTTGTATTACAAATAACCCCATGACCTTCAATGGAAATCAGTAACAGCTTTATAAGGGTATGATTTAATCAATAATGAAATAATATGAAAACGATTAGTACGCGCTGTACTGTTATGTCTTTCCCATCATGGAACAATGGTGTTCCGGACCTTAGGGAGACGTATGCGGAGCCGAAGCCAACACGGAGAGGCCCTTTCGACAATTTAATGAAATTTTAGGGGTACACCAAGCGGATTTTGCACCTGCCCGAGTCATGGGACGCACGCAGAGGCGGCACCCACCAGGGTGTATAAACTATTGAGATTTAATGGAATCTAAAATATACTGGACTATATTAGGTGAAGGTGGTGGACTAAATACTGGGTTATAAAGAATAAAATTGGACGTCTGCCTAACAAAATTGTAATCAATTTAAATTCTGGCAAACGGTGACTCGCCCACATAAGATGGGCCCCCATAAAAAGCGACATCTAAGATGGCTCGAGGGCAACACCGGTATGAGGTCTGGGGGTAGAGAGGTGTCACTGGACTTTAAACATATAGCCAACTCGCCACTTAGGTTTCCACATCTACCCTCGAGAACACAGCTCTCGCGACCCCACTCTGGACGGCCGGTTAAGGCAAGCCAGAGGCGGAGGACTTGGTCGGACGACGGAGTCCCCCTGGAGCGCTCAGGTACGCGGGGTCGCTACTCCCTAACAACTCGCCACAAGCTGCCCGGCGTTGACTGATTGCACCGGTCGAAACCATTGGGCGATGTGTTCGTCACATCCCTACGCCATATACCATTATTTTTATTAGTATGGTTGGTCGGTGTTTTTCCTTCCTTAGGGATCCTCGAAACGAGCCACTCGTTACTGGTGATCGAAGAGCTGGTGGCTTCCTCGCACAACATATCAGTATTACGATACTATAAGAAAATGCCGCCAGCATCCTAGGTACATTCAACCAATTGGAACCCTAGGCCACTGTAGGACTATGTCATACACAATGACGCTATAAATCAGATTGTAAGAAATCTCTTACTGCTTGTCGTGTTGACTTGGTTCTAGAGTGGCCTAGGGCTCCAATTCGTTGACTGTAAAATGCCTCAAAGACCTATTTTAGATTTATAATATATATATTTTGAAAATAAATGATTTCTCTTTGATCACGTCTGACCATCTGGTGGGTATTCTCGACGCTTGCCCCCGTCTGGCTAAGTGACCAAAAAAACCCTAGAATTCTTCGTAGGCAGATTGTAGAGAGGCAAAATGATATTATATTAAATGTGTGTACATTATTCTTACAGCAAACAAACAGAATTAAAACGATATAGAAGACGTCCTCATAAAACAGAAGCCATGGTACTTTTCCACGACAAGTACAAGATATGTAAAGTTTTCAATAAACATCATGACCCCATTGCTCGTCCATTCACCGCACCCGGTAACAATATCTGCGCTTGCGACAGATACATATATTCAAATTAATCTTTTCATGACCTGCTTCTTCCACAGGCGTTGTTCTTCCTTAGCGAGCCATTGCCTCTGAACCAGTCAAATTTGACTGTTATCAAATTTCCAACACACGGAGAATACTCCTTCTCCTTATTCTTCAAAAAGTAGGAATAATTACATTAAAAATCCATTGTCCAGACAAACATTCAGCAGAACATTCTGGTCATCATGGGTCAGATTTTTTCTTATGAGCGAATTTTTTTTTCTTGATCCATAAATCGTAATAATCGTATCCAATCTTTACTTACAAAAGTGCAGAAATAGTAGGTACGTCAACTAGTAGGAGGGACTTTTAAGGATGATTCACACTAGGCCGGGACGGGACGGGGCGGAACGGGACGATCTGTCAATTTCTATAGAAAGAATCACATCCGGGCTCGGAGCCCTCTGAGGTCACGTAACGTTTAATATAGAAACTGACAGAACGTCCCGTCCCGCCCCGTCCCGTCCCATTATAGTGTGACTCATCCCTTAAGCAATGATCTAATATTAACATTAGGATAAAACCTGAAATGTTATTCAGTTTGTAAACTTTCCTCACGGTGATGGTAAGCACTCATTAGCAACATTTCTTCCAATTCCAATCATTCCTTCCTTGCAACGCTAAACATCTTTCGCTTTCTCAAGTCTAAAAAAAACACAAAATGTAAACAAACTTGCCGCTTTGGAAAATAACAATGGTGGCAGGATTAAAGCACCCCTAAAAATGGTCATCATTCATTCAACACACGGAGCATTTAAATTCGATTCCAGATTCGGAATTCAAGATGACATTTCCTTCCACCACTTCTCTTGTGGGTTTTTTCATCGATGGGAATATAGATCTCCCTGTAAAAGAGGTATTTCAAAAGCGAATTTGTGTCGCTTATGTCGGTCTTTCACAAAGCGGCATGCAGTACACGTATCGAATGACAAGTGCCACTTAAATCGGTACTGCGCATTGGGCCTTGGTATATATTTTTTAAATACATTCTAAACAGTGCACCTGCTATTTGAGCATATAGGTCGGTAAGAATTTGGTGCTGTGACACGAGTGTCACAATCCAGTGAATCTATGGCTAAAATGTCATCATCATTATCATTACTAGCCTAAAGCCAAAATACGTGCACTGCTGAACATAGGCCTCCCAGAGAACGCCACACCGATCGGCCGTGCGCTGCCCGCATCCAATGGATTCCGGCAACCCCTACCTTACCATTCATCTTTTTCGGGGCCTTCCTGCGCTGCGTTGACAGGTGCGTGGACTGCGTGGTCGCCACTTAAGAGCTTGCTGGCTCCACCGGCCATCAGTACTCCGGGCAATATAAAGTAGCACACTGCTACTTCAGGTCTTGCTTTTTGCCAAATTTCGCGATTCTAGGTCTACGGGAAATACCCTATACATTTTGATTCCCAATTCAAATGTATGGTAAATGCGACATAAACGGCCGTATTTTTGATTGCGTTGATGTAAAGGTTTGATTTTTTTACAGCTTCAGGAGAACGCAGATTTGTATATGTGGTATTGATTTCAACTTGCTACCTTTACGCGTTCCCGAGGGTCTTGACAGACAAAACGACGGACGGAATAGCGATGCTGATTGGCTCGGGGGGAAAGATAGGAGCCAGCCCTCTAGTCACCCGAGGCGTCCACGCTACCTGAAAATACCGTGATCTCCAGATCCTTAGGGTCCAAAAGTCTCTACCCTAAACGGCTTAAACATGCAGCCAGAATCGGTGGCTGCGTATTTGCGCCGCTTGAGGCGTTCAGCCGCTCCAGCCCTTGCCAGCGTCCCTGAAAAGGCGTGCCCGACGGAGAATTTTATTTAAGCTTGCATGCAGAGGAATCCGGCCACTGCTCTTTGTGCACGACAACCCGTGTAGGCCTTTCTCAGTGACCATGGCGCCGCCATGGCATTGATGCGGGGCGACGCAGAAAGCGCCAAGTCTTACAACGGTTGAAAGCCGAAAAGTCTCATTGCTTAGAAGAGTCTCTAGATTTTTGGAGGGTAAAGCCAAGCTCCGACTCCCATCTGGTATAAGCAAGGAAACGAGCTCGCCCCACAGGGCTGGTAAATGTTTTGTACAGGTGATCCCGTACTAGCACGCACAGTGGCTCGTCCTATTGGCATTGCGAATGGGAGTCGAAGGCATGCCAGAGTTAGGGCAATTTTCTCTCCAAAACGATATCTTTATCTATAGCGTTAGCTGAAAAAATAATTTTAACGTCAGGGTTTTTTAGGATTTTAGAAACTAAATTTTGAGTAGGTACTATGAATTGATGAGATGAAAGCGGCTAGTGATATGATTGAAGTTTTGCGGTTTCTTATTCCTCCGTCGCTAATAGGAAGGCTTGGGACCACTGATTGATAGTTCAATGTTAAAATAGTTTTTAATTAGAAGTTAGTAGATATTTCTATGTTATCCGGTATCGTACTTTTGCATGAAAGAGTTCGCTTTTAGCGATAATACCGCCTTTCGTTACATAATTATATATTTTTATTTTATTTTGTCTGGTAGTATTTTTCTCGTTGGTGCAATGAATAACCACTTTCTTACGTGCTTATTCACACATACTAGCTAGACGATTAAATAATTCTATTTAGTCCGTCTTTTATATTATTATAAAAAATTGTACATGTATTTTTTCTTTTGTACGTCAAATCAAAAATGACGAAAATACCTATACAGTGCGTTCAAGTTTCGCGTAATGTCACAATTAGGTACAATTCTTACCTAGTAGTGACGTCACCAGCCCCCACCCCGGAACTTTGATGCTCTTTATTTTCGTCAATTTTAGTTAAATTGAAAAAGGAAAAAATACGTATCTAATCATTTTCAATAATCTAACTGCGCTGGAGCTCCACAAAGAAGTGAGCAATAGATTGAGAGAGGCAACAGGTGACACTCGCGCTCGACTTTCTCGTGCAAAGAATCTCTGTTGCGATTCAGCGCGGGAATGCCGCTTGCGTGATGGGCACACTGCAGAGCGGTCCGGCTTTAAGTTTGTAGGTTTTGGTTTGCTATTTTTAACATTTAGATTTATCAATTACTGGTATTTTCCAATGAAGAACTGACGGACTAATTAGAATGATAGTTTTTCAACCTAGTCATCATTCCTATTGGTGTGAATGTGTTACAAGAACCCCAACTACCCCCGCAAGGTCAGAATACCCTTCATTCCAACCTTGTTTTGCGTCATAACAAGTCGCAATTCATTTAAAAAGTCATGGCAAAATAATCCTTATTTCCAATACCTAAAGCGTCCATTCCCAAAACAATCAGTCACGTGTTACAGACACAAGAATGTGACCACTTTAAAACACGTGATATTACAATACCTATTATACCATGAAATTATTAAAATAAATACGATTTATTCGACTTCTCGAGAGCTCTTGAGGAGTAAACTGAAAGATATTTCGGTATATTTAGAATGTATTTTTATTGATGTTTTAAAAAGGGGGCGTATTGAGTTTTTTTAAATCTACTACGCAAGTTGGTTTGTCATACTATTTTACACCGTCCTTTTTTAAATTGCTTTAACTTTGGCAAGGAACTAAAACTAAAGCAAAGAACTAAGAAACACAATGACGTAGTTAATTTATTAATTCCGTAATTTTTTATAGTAAATAATACTATGTTGCATCACACGCTAATGTAAAATGGGCATTACAATTAACTTTACTAAGTGACAACTATGACATATCAATGTCACGTCAAATACTCATACACTTGCAAATACTTATCAGATCTGCCAACAAACTGTCTTACAGTTATGATCGTCAATTTCATTTTGAGATTAATCAGAATTTTGTCTAAACCTTCAATTACACTTGTGATGTTTTGTTTTGTTAAATGAACCAGCTTGTGATTTACTCGCTAGAAGCCAGAACGCTGCCATTGACAAATAAAAGCGGCAAAATGATGCAACTAGAATGTTACAGCATTTTGCTTAGAAACTTGAAGGTTATTTTTGCGGATTTCAGTTTGTAGAACACTTTTTGGCTAATATTTTTATGAACTTAACAAATTTTCATAATTTTATTCGTCGGCTATAATTATAGATTATTATATAAGTTAACTACTGTGTAAATTTCGAACTTTTAAGTTTATTAATAATAGGTGTTTCCAAGGTCGAACTGTTCAAACCTTTAAATGCGTTTTCCTCAAAACTATGTGTTTAGGGTTACAGCGTTTTGTCATTTGACGGCAGATAAACATTTTAACATCTTGTAACCCACACCTATATGTATGTTGAGCAAATACATGCTTAGAATTTTTGAATCCTAAATGAAGCGAAGAATCTCGAACGTAAGAACGAAGGATACTAAAGTAGAATCCTTAGGTTAAAGAAAAGTTTTAGTGCCCAAGATGAAAAAAATGCTATTGCCTTTCACGCCACGTATCTAGTCATGTTTAAGGAAAATAAACAACCATTATCCCAGTAATTTTCCATTTTGAGTTTATAAATTGTGTCATAATAGCGCCAGTTACAAGTATAGTAAATTGTTACATTGGGTAAAGCACCCATTGTATGCGAGCCCCATAGTCCCAGACTGAAATAGTGCCTTTCTACCGAGTTACACACTCTTCTTTAAATATCAAATATGAGGAAAGTAAAATACAAATGTATTTATATAGTATATCGAAGAGTTTCGAAATCCTATTATTAAAAAAAATATATGTATGGTCGTCATTTATGGATTCGGAAAATAAATATCATAAATTTTACAATGAATTAATTTTAAACCGATGTTTTATTGCAATCAGTAAAACTTAAGTTAAGAGAAAAATGCATTTGGAAAGTAAAACGTCCCAGGGCGAAAAAATGGGTATAATTTTCCACGCGTTTCATAGGTTAGCAATGGCCCATTTACTGAGCATGAGATATGAACAATTATGGGCCAGTTGAACAGTAGTAAATATGGTTCTTACACCTTAATATATCCAATTAGATCTGGTTCTTGCCCGGATGCTAAAAAAGTGTAGACGTTGCAAAAAACATTATTTAAAAATAGTTCATTAGACAAAATATTTACTTGAAAAAACATCACATGTAAACATGATTTGGTAAATTATTCATTATTCACGACAGTTAACAAATTAACAGATGGTTAAAAAACGTTAGTAAAATGCATTGTCTGGTAACAATTTCGTTTAATAAAATAATTTTTTTGTGTACGTCAGTATGTTTTGCTATGTGTTCAATGTCAATATATATAAATCATCTATACATTACGTAAAGCTATTATCCGTAATAATTTACGTGTATAATAAAATGCGTTGCAATTAGTCTACTCCTACCATCAGGTACAACTCTTTTAAAACCGAACTGCTACCAGAAGTGTGGTTTAGGTTAGGTTATAATTACGACCCGTACCTACAAATCCGAACTGCTACCAGAAAAGTGGATTAGGTTAGATTAGAACTACGACCCCTGCAAATTCAAATTGCTACTATAAATATTTGATGTGGTAGGGTTTGGTTGGGTTTGAACCGCGGCCCTTTGAAGTATGAACTTCTACCAGAAATATGGGTTAGGTTAGTTCAGAACTGCGGCCCTTACAAATTCGAACTGCTACCAGAAATCTGGGTTGATTAGGGCAGAACCGTGGCTTTACAGAAGAGGCCTCACAGTTTTAAACCACATTTCTTGAGGCATGACCCTTAAAAATTAGAGTACTGTAACTTAATAATGTTACATGTACCTATTACCTTATGTACGGTCAGCTGCAGAGTAAAGTGAAAGTGAAAGTACCTATTATGCAACAATATTTTACCAATAGACTATTAAAAAAATAATTGTTTTTTAAAAATATTTATTTGTGAAATGAACATTTTTAAAGCAATTATTTGTCTTTTATTATGATTATGAAGCGTCTATGTTACTAAATGTATAATTGTAGAATAACTATTTATAAAATGAGCACTTTATTGAATGAGAGGTTTGTAAACTGAATAATTTGTGAATCGTTGGTTGTTAAGTGATTGTTTGAGAAAGTTGTTTATCAAATGATGATAAACGGAAAAAAGGTTATGTTTTGAGCGTATGTACACGGTCCCTTTATCTAATTCTTTGCCACACCATACAGCCTACATCGCTTGATAGATTTCAACGTGCCAGATGGTTAAGTAGCTAAAAATAAATATTTTTTATCAACTAACGATAAACACTTACATCTCTGGTTATATTCTAGCAGTTAATGTATTTTCACTTTGTTTACACAGATGTTTAAAAATGTAGACACATTAAAATGTTAATGTAAAGCAATATTGGCTAGTGAAAGTGCCCTTGACACTAGGTAAATCTCAAGGGCACTTTCAGAATACATCTTTTTAAATATATTATTCTTTTTAAACAAAATATAACTGAAATCTATACCCAAACCAAGTTTTTCCACAACACAATTCAGTTGCAAATCAAATCTGAGCTGACTTGTAAATACCAGTCAACACCCGGCAGATTATTCTTTACGTCAACCGGAGAACTTAAACATGCATTATGGAACATGCACATGCATGCGCTGAGTACCTAGGATAATATGTTTACTACATGTATGGTTATAATCATAAATATAAGAAGAGAGTACTATTTTGTACCATTTGGGGTCGAAACTCTAGGTCCATGGGGTCCCAGCGAACGCAAGTTTTTTGTAGAAATCGCGAAACGTCTGGTTGATAACTGGTGACTGGAGAGCTGGTGAATTCCTCGCACAACGTATCAGCATTTGCGATGCAAGGAGGAAATGCCGCCAGCATCCTGGTCACGTTTATAAATATGTATACACTTTGAAACTTTTACTGTGGAAGAAAGCTCAAAATTAAATACAGGTGCATATATTATATTTATGAAGCCGACCGAACAATAATAAATAAATAAATATTATATGTACAATACCTCAAGGACCTATTTTAGATTCAAGGTAGGTTAGGTTAGGTTAGAGGTAGGTAGCTAGTTAAGTTACACTTACTGTATATATTTTGAAAATAAATGATTTCATCTTTGAAAAATATCGTAAAAAATACAGTTATCGTTTATAACACTTAACACTTGCGTAGTCTCTAATATCCAAATCGATGCAAATTTAGCAACGTATCACTCTATCGTGTTTTTAAGGGCTCCAATAAAATATAAGAATAAAACCTCGTTAAATAAACCTAGTTAAATATAACCTCGTTGCAATGCGCCCTAATTTCACAGAAATTATAAAACTTGCACAGACTCCCTAATGTCCAAAGTTATCCTCCAGAAAGTACCCTTACCTTACAGTATAATCATCTTTTGGTAAAACCATACCAGCATACGTTGCAAAGTTTTTAACCTGGTACGGTTTATTAATATTAACTAAAACTGACTTTGTTTAGGTATTTAAATGTCGCCGTTTCATGATTTCAAATTTTCAAATATGTGTGAGCACTTCGGCGGCTCCGATGTATTTGACAGGGACTGTACAATATTTGTGTCTGTGACATTATTATCATTAGTCACGTTTTCTTTATTTACATCAATTTATATCCTTTTTTGCCCTCCGGCCGGCAAGCAGCTAATTGCACGATACTACGCTACGCTAAGTGACTATAGAAATTGACAGATCGTCCCGTCCCGTCCCGTCCCCTTTTAGTGTGAGTCATAATTTATAACTGCCAACAACGCGAACCGCCATATCGTTCAAAACTCGTATCGTATCGCAACGTTTAACGGTTCGCATAGTTTAGGTAGTTACGTTTAGGCAGATCATTAAATTCTTGGGCATATCATGAAATTGCCATTTCATGATTTGGTCAAGTAACATCCGCCTATTGTTTGGCCTCAATCTTAAATCGACTGGTTGTATTTTCTTTTTCTTTTTTTGTTAGTTACGCTTTTCTTGTATTTAACTATATTTTCTTGTATCTAACTTAAACTTGCGGTGTGCAATAAAGTATTCTATCTATCTATCTATCCGCCAATGATGTTTAGCCAGATCATAAAATACCTAGGCAAATCATGAACGCCGCTATGACGTTCAATATAATCACCGTTATGGCGCATGTATACTCTTGGCCGAATATCTCGGAAGAATGCTACCCTGTAACTAGACTAGAGAACCTAGGGCGAGGCTCAGACTAGCGGCGAGTTAAAAGGTGTCTTGAATAGCTTCGGTAAGGTAAAGCTATTCAAGAAACTTTTAACTACCTGAAAAAACTTAAATTGTCTCTGGTCCCAGCCTCAGTTGACGTTCTCGCACGAGTGTGTACAGGGTTACATTCGTCCGAGACATTCGGCCTAGAATCTACAAATTGAAATGGCCTGTATTTTATCAATCATCAAATGAACCTAGTTAAATCGATCACCAAAAAAAAATGTTTAACCATTAAAGTAAGTAAAAAGCGGTTAAAACCACCACTGTTGGATATTTATTAGTGTTCTATTCGATATTTATTCTCCACCATCCTGGCTTTCAGAATCCACTTTTTCCCACCACTTAAGAAAAGTTAAGTACAATCAACCATTAGGGAGCCCTAGGCAACTATAGGACTATGTCATAGTGACGCTACATATAAAATTGTAAGAAATCTCTTACTGCTTGTCATTTTGCCATGGTTCTAGAGTGGCCTAGGGTTCCAATTGGTTGACTGCACCTATTAAAATGACCTTATTTATATCATACGTTGTCAAATAACAAATAATAATGACTAAGTAGGTCCTGTAAGTAAATGGCCTGGTCAGGGCATTTGTGTGTTTATCACAAATATTTTGTTCCTGAGTTATGGATGTTTTCTATGTATTAAAGTATGTATATTGTATATGTCTGATCTAATCTATCTATTATATTTATCGTCGCCGAGTACCCACATCACAAGCTTTATTGAGCTTACCGTGGGACTAGGTCGATTAACACATCGGCCCGTCCCGGCCCGGCCTAGTGTGAATAATTTTTACAGAGATTTATACGTAGCCAAAATTAATGATCCAAACCGACCCTAATTTATGCCTAGATTCACAATTAGCAATTCGATCCGATCCGATCCTATCCAGGACGATCTGTCATGTTCTATAGAAAATGTTACGTGACCTCCGAGGGCTCCGAGCTATTACGTGATTATTTCTATAAAAACTGACAGATCGTCCCGGATTGGATTGGTGTGAGTCATCCTTAAACAGCGTCCCTTGCCAAAAAAAAAACCGGGTTTCTAAAAATATGTGGCCACCTGTTCTAAATATATTATTGCCCTTATTCATAAACGTTCATCAAACCTCCGTTAACTTATTTTTCGTTGGTCCATCAACTGTCAGTTTGAAATTTGCGTTTGATAATAAGGGACAAAACATATTCTAAGTACTTATGTCAAGTTTTTATGAATAAGGCGGAAATATCTTCGGCCAATTGTAGTAGCCTTGCTTGATATTGGTGAGCTCACAGTGTAAAATTGACATTTTTTTACAAGTACTTGAAAACCAGATACATTAGGCATTACATCTATTTTTGGATCCATATTTCAATATTTCCCTATAAACATGTTGCAGCCTACTTCGAACAATTTATGCAGTTTTCTTGAAGGGTGCTTTGCATTATCTGTAGTGTATTTGGAGCTAGATATTCTCATCTTTTTTTGCTACTGAATCGCTTGGAATTTTCCTTCGGCATTTGAAATTTCAAGTGTCGGAAGGGACATTTCGAAACGGCACACTTCATACCACTACCACTTAAACTTGTATATATAAACCCACGCCGCCGATATTTTTAAAAACCGGCCAAGAGCATGTCGGGCCATGCTCCGTGTAGGGTTCCACAGTTTACCGTCCGTCACAACCTTAAAAAGTGTCTTAATAGATACCATGCTCAATATGCGGCCTCCTAGCCTAGTTGGTAGTGACCCTGCCTACGAAGCAGGAGGTCCCGGGTTCGAATCCTGGTCAGGGCGATTATTTGTGTGTTTATCACGAATATTTGTTCCTGAGTTATGGATGTTTTCTATGTATTTAAGTAGTTATATGTATCTGTCTATTATATATATCGTCGCCTAGTACCCACAACACAAGCCTTATTGAGCTTACCGTGAGACTAGGTCGATTTGTGTAAGATTGTCCTATAATATTTATTTATTTATTTATTTATTATTATTTATTATTTATATATTTATAATAATTAACAATTCGATGATATTTTCGATCACACCCGTCCCGACCCCATCAACTCCGGAAAAATCTTTAACAGCGCGAAATAGACCGCAGTGCCATCTCTCGGGCAATTGAATTACTAATTTATACAAACTAGACTAGGTAATGTATGTTGGGTTTTCCGGGGTATCTTTTGATCGCGTGAATCGATTTGAATCATTCTTTTCTTATTAAAAGGAAGGTGCGGGATGATAAATTAAGTACTCAAGCTAAAAGAAGTGTTTGCATATACAGTTAAATTACAAACTTAATTTAGAAATTATTTTGTACAAGTTTTCAAAAACCGCTCGACCAATCAAGTTAAAAATAATTTTCCAAGAAAGTTATTAATAAGTTCTACTTTCGTAATTTTTTTCATATTTTTTTAACTTATAGTTCAAAAGTTAGAAGGGGGGGACCCATTTTTTTAAACTTCTGGAGCGATTATTTGCGAAAATATGAACTTTATCAAAAACTGTTCTTAGTAAACCCTCATTATTTTATAAATACCTATCCAATGATTTGCCACACTCTAGGATTGAAACGAAATAAAAAGTCACCCCCCCCCCCCCCACTTTACTCTAAAAAAGAAATTATAACCACTTTTTATTTTACCATTTTGTTGGCGTGACCCCTATACACATTGGTACAAAATTACAGCTTTCTAGTACTTACAGCCACTGAAATTATACACGTAAAGTGGGGGGTGATTTTTTTTTCGTTTCAACCCTAGAGTGTGGCATATCATTAGATAGATATATGTGAAACAATGAGGGTTTACTAAGACCAGTTTTTGATAAAGTTAATATTTTCGGAAATAATCGCTCCAGAAGTTTAAAAAATGTGTCCCCCCCCTCTAACTTTTGAACTATAACTTTAAAAAATATGAAAAACATCACAGAAGTAGAACTTAACAAAAACTTTCTTGGAAAATTATTTTGAACTTGATTGGTTGAATAATTTTTGAAAAATTGTACAAAATAATTTTGGAATCAAGTTTGTGATTTAACTGTATTGCAAACACTTCTTTTATTATTTTAAGCATATTGAGCATGGCATCTCTTAAAACACTTTTGAAGGTTGCCTATTGTGACGTACAGTAAACTGCGGAACCCTACACTGAGCATGGTCCGACATGCTCTTGGCCGGTTTTTTTTTACTGAAGTAGGCATTAGGCAAGCTTGCTCCGCTGGTTCAAGCACAAGCATTCTTGACCGCGGCCCTTGAACCAAAACCTTTAAAAATCCCTGGTCTAAAACATGAGGAGTAGTTGTTATAAACTAAAGTACTTAATTAAAAATACAACTAAGTAATAATTATTCTTGTTCGAGTTAGTGCCATCGCCATGTGTGTTTACACAACCATTCAACACCATCAGAACATATCAACTTTTATTTTCAGCGATTATTTATAACATGCAAATCTCAGCATCAAATGTCAACAGCTCACGTAGGCTTCTGAATAGAATAAAATTAATTAAAATCCTCTAGTACGTAAAACCATTACATAACACTACACAAGTAAGCAAACCCTTTTTATTCCAATTCATTGCATGCATAAAAAGAGAAACTATGCGACTGAAACCTATTGCACTGCGTGGACCAACACGTGAGAGTTCAAAGACATCTTCAGAAAAATACAATCCAAAAGAAACCTTAAAAGTTTTGTTTTTAAGAAGAAAGTTGTATTTTTGGTCGTCATGTGTTTTCCATTGCAGAAATAGGTCGGTGACGCGGACAGGGTGACCAACGGTTTGTGAAAAGTTCCAGACATTGCGCTTGTTTTAGATACAACACATTATGCATTTATCGTAAGTAACGTTAATCGATTATAAATTACAATTACTTGCTTGATCCGTCCGATGAACTTTTTGTTTGTTGATTATCTATTGAATTTGAAAAAAATTAGACTTGCTTTTAGGATGTTTAAATTGTCAGGCTGCTCTGATTATGTTGGAATGGAAAGCACAACATGTTTCTCTTTATCGCTGATTTTTTTATTGTATTTTCTAATTGACTCTCTGTATTCGTTTTATTTATTAACTTCGAGGTAGACGCTAACTGTGCAAAGCCGCAAAAATATGAAAAATGCATCTATAATATATGCAATAACTTTAATTTAGCCACCCCTAAAAGTTGGATTAAGGATGATTCATAGTAGACCGGGCCGGGACTATTGAAAGTGTCACAATACAATACAATACAATAACTCTTTATTGCACACCTTACAAAACATTACAGAAAAAATAATATAAATGTCACTATGTATATGTGTCACTTTGGCGCTTTCTATAGTATTTGACACATCGGGTACGGCCCGGCTCGTCCCGGCCCTGTCTGGCGTGAGTCCTCCTTTACCTACGTCTTGAAGGGTAATTGGTCTTAAACTTGCATTAAAATTATGACACATTGCAATGTGGCTCGTTTTTGTTAATCATTCCCATTTTATGCTTTTATCAGACTTTTTTGTATTCGTTAAGATGACATTTGACTTTAGTACATTGTGTTAAAGCACGGAATAAAGTAGTAGTACTGAGTTCAGGAGCTTCTTCTTCTTCTTTTAAATAATGGTTTCTGTCCGAGAATTGGATAATTTTGCCAATGCCAAGTATTATCAAAATCTCAGTATATTATGTAAATAGAATAGTATATTATTGCCACTTGGGCAAATACGCAACGTGTAAACTGAGTTTGCACAATCCCAGGAGTTAAGCTTAACTTTTGAGAGCCACGTAACTGTTAAATTTTGTAGGTAACTGTTGGTACGTCGAACGTAAAAGTCATCCACGTAAGTAGTAAAGAGTGAGTGAGTTAGAGAGTGAGATTAATCCGTTCTAAAGTGTTTAATTTCAATGAATAGCAATCGCGGTAACAGACGACAATATTATTAAAGAGTGTCAAATTCTACGTCTAATAAGCATCTAAAACTAAAAATTTGGTTTAGTGGTACAACCTAAATAAAAAAAACTGCAGCACGCTTTTTTTATATTTTCTGACCAAATTATTTCTGAAAATCTTTGACTACTTTTGGGATGACTCGCACTAGAACGGGACGGTATGGGACGGGACGATCTGTCAGTTTCTATAGAAAATTGTGACTCTTTCTATAGAAATTGACAGATCGTCCCGTCCCTCCCCGCCCCGTCCCGTCCCGTCCAAGTGTGAGTCATCTTTTACTTGATTTAAGCGACTTTCTAGAAACAATCTATTGCATTTTGGAACTACCACCAGTTCACTACCATCAAATCTGCAGTAGGTACTTCAGTAAAGTATTGAAGCTACAAAATTTTAGTTGAAACAAATGAAATGCAGCTGAAGACCTGGGTTTGATCCCCGGCTTAACTTCCGATGGACTTGATCTTTTTCATTAATATTTGTATGACATCTATTTTATTTCGATAACTTTGACGTGTTAGCGCTAACTAAAATAGAGCATGCATAGATATTTTGCAACGTACTATCGTGCAACTGATTTAAACATACCTACGACCGACGCCAAAGGCGAAGTCGAAGGCTTTTCTAACACGAATTCAAATTTTTTACACCCTCGGAACACGCAATGTTTTTAATCGAGGTTATAAGCCTTAATTTTGATTTGCAGGCCCATGGGCAACGGAATAGAGCCAGTTCTAAACACTTCCAAAACTCACTTTTTCTATGAGAGTTAAATATATGTTGTTAAAAACTATGATATAATTCCCGTCGTGCCAAATTGTGAATCGTGGCCCTCCGTGGACGGCAGATTGAAAACTTCTGACCTTAGGAATGTTGTTTTAAATTAAACCTGTTAAAATACGAAAAAGTTCGTATGATTATATTATAGTAGCTATATTTTTGACATGATTCGATAAATAGAAACCTGCGTGTGCTTCAGATATTTATACGTGGATACAACTCATTTCTTTGGAAAATAACGTTGACTTCCTCTTAAATCCTATCAAACATCAACTTTTCCTTTTAATAATATGCAGATAAGTACATATTATTATATTGAATGAGTCATTAGGGCTGCGTGAGTGGAGTGCCCTCGTTTCTCTATAAATTAGCGAGACCATACACTTAATTGATATAAGACGGACCAGGAAGCTACAACCATGATCGCTAACCACGTTTCTAACTGAAAAACAGAATACCAACCTTATTTACTTAGCTATAAAGTTGATTACCGAATGGACGTGAAAGCGGCGCTTGCACCATTGTCTACCGTGGCGTTAAATTGCTCTAAAGCTCAATGATCCCTCTTCCGGAAAACCGCGACTTTCTATTATATTTCCTGTGCATTAAGGACCAATATCGCTAGATAGAATCTCAGTCGGTTAAGACACTTCGTTTCGAACTTCGCGGGTTCTCGCGAGGTTCAACAACCGTCCTAGCCCCGCTTCCCCTCCCCCCAAGGCACCTGCCAACCGGCAGAAACTTCTTTTGGTAATTAACTATAAAAAAACTCCAATTATAAAGAAGATCAGTTTGAGGAAATGATTAAAGCTCTTTACAGTGATTTCTAAGATTTCTCGGTTTCTTTTTGTAAAGTTGTGCGTTATTTCTTCCGCAGTTTTACACCTCTAGTCGGGAAATGTGGCTGGCGACTGCTTTTCTTTAATTGATCGGCTTGATATCGCACTTGAGCTTATGGGATGATCCTTTTATTAGATCAAAGAAGGATTAGAGTCCGACTAAGCTAAGTGTGCATAGATTTTATAGCACAGACTGTGCTAAGTAAACGTCATAATTTGATAGAATAGAACACATAACGTAGTCTGACTCTATTAAGACTCAAATTTGTGATAACTGAAACTGAAAATGAACATTACACATACGGCCTTGGTAGTCTATTAACACATAATAATTAAATAACTGCTATGAATAAAGAAAGTGGTAGCTGTCTATTTAAATAATCGCAATCACATTGTCGCGTGTCACACAGCTTCAGTTAGAACCGTATAAAAGTATGATCTTTATTAGATTCAATTCTCAGCTGTGCTTGTTTTTAGTGAAATGAATTACTTTGTCGCCTGTAGATAAGGTTAATTTCCAAACTCATTTTATGGCATTAGTGCCTTATCAGTAATCGACTTTACTAAAATCAGTCACAAAAGATTTCATGCATCTGGGTTATGTTTTACGTCTGCAGTTTTTTCATCATTCGTGAAAACTTGTGTTTGTATTGAACACGGTGAAATTACAAGCGTAAGTATATCTCGTTATCCACGCGATAACTGCGACCATGGGTGACCCTCAATTTCGCAATTCAACTGCAAGTCCGTCTAGACGTATAGTTGTCGATTCCATTGTCGTGCGTCGCCGAACGCGGCCGTTGAACCCACACCCCTATTCCGATAAGTCAATAATCGATATCGAATATATCGATAATCGATATCGTCTTGATCGAATTATCACATTAATTTTTAACAGAAACCTGGCAATATGCTAATATGTTGCTTTGTTTGTTTCTGACGATCATAGGCTACGGTAGCCGCTAACTGTGTGTTCTCCAGAGCTATCTCCGATTTATATGGAAAATGTTTTCGCTTGAGAATATTTGCCATACAAAACAATGAGCGGTTTCGAGAAAATAAAAAATCTGGATTGGCTTTAGACGTGCTTGCTTAAATAGCACTGACAATGACATTCGAAAACTAATCACTTTTTTGCATAGATATCATAAGGAATAGATATCGCACGGAGGCGTAGCGCGTGTCGCAGCGATAAGGCCAGTTGGCCATATTACTATTCAACTCGAGCCAGTTGCAACTTAGCCGCGACCGTAAAATGTGCTCCGATATTTTCGAGAAATCCCGAATTGCTGCGTTGTTACCTGCAAAAATAGAAGTGAAAACAAAAACTTCAAGGACTATAGAATCACCTACCCATATATAAGTATTCATGTTATTAGTTATTAGTTGATAAAATCGTGCATTTTTACAAATATATTCAGTGCCGTATGAATTTTCTCTATCGGACTAATTGGTTGGACAAATTGTATATGCGTTTTACATTGCCGGTTTAGAATAGCAAACAAGTTGTGTCGCGTGGCGATTTGTTAAGCAACCGCGCAATGTATAGAATTGCTAGCGATCTTCACAATCGCATGATTATTACCTGGTACGGCCGCTTGTGCCTTGCCGGGAACTAGAGATGCACCCGTGCCGATGTGCGTCGATAAATGTTTGGCTTGATTGTACTCATATAAGTAATAACATTTTCACATGTTTGGGTAATAAAGAAATTTATGTTGTACCAACCTATTTATTGTTGTATTGTTATCCATTAAAAAAATCAAGGGAGACATCCAGTATGTTAAAACCCAAACGTTTTTAAGTTTAATGTGTAAAATTTTTGTTAATGTCAATATTTGTTAATACGTCTTTATTTATGGTTTATATTTAGATATTTTTATTTATCTAATCCTCGGCAATAATTCGAAAGTCATTATAAACAACTAAACCCCTATTGAAGATTGTGAATAAAACCTAAATTAATGCATTTTTATTTGTAAATATAACAATCATGCAAATTGGTCCGTAAATATACTGGTTGGAAAATTTTAATGGGCCCTGGAGGGAAAGTGCCTTTAACCTTAAGTCAGTTCATTTTACCTAAATAAGACATTCCTTTATTTCTGAAAAGAAAATGTTTCGCCTCACACCTGCTCATAACGGTTAACATTTGTATACCTCAGGAGTGCAAAGTAATTTGATGCAATCTTCAACTTATTTTTAACATTAGCTGGAGGATGGTTCATTATGCAATGATTCTGAATCATAAATACGAGTAGTTGATTGCATTCATTAAGATTAAGATTAGATCTATAAAGTATTAGGATCTGTCAGTGCCAAGTTTCATAGATTTTGATAGCACGGACTGTGAAAGTGAATAAACGTTATAATTTCATAAAACTTTGAGGGTTAAAATAAAACCTTTAAGTTTGACATTTCATTTACTTGGAAGATATGTCGTGGTTTGAGCTAATAGATCACTCAAAGGGCGGTAAGACCAGTGAATATAATGGCCCATACTACATGTCGACGTTTGGTACCTGGAATACAATCTCATCTTGTGGTTATTTTATCGAAATGCCATGCACCCCTGCGAAACACGATGCGTATGCGTATACACACACACAGACTTAACTTCAAGACACTTAATCTATATTAAGTGTCTTGAAGTTAAAGACGACGACGACCTCAAAAACAACGTGTCAAAAATAATTATACTTAAACATGAATAGTCATGTTTAAGTTTAATTATTTTTGACACATCGTCCACTGTAATATTTTTTTTAACCACGACCGTATCGGTTGTCCTAGTATTTTACTGTATTTTTTAATATTCAGAGCGTATGAAATATCGATGGATAACAGTTTATCGACTTACACTCCTCTCTAACGCCACATTACGTGATCGCTTACCGCGCGCAGAGACGCTCTGTGATTGGCTAAAGCGCGCGGCGCATGTGGTCAGAGGAGGGGGCCAGGGGGTGGCCCTGGAGACATTAGTACCCATTATAACTTAGCTTCGTTACAAATCTTGTTACTTTAAATTATCTATGCTTTTTTGATATTCGATACAATGCCGTGGACATATCAATACTTAAGCTACATGATTATAGATTACAAGAAATGCCAATACCTAACGACGCTAACCGCAATGCAGTTTCGTCACTCAATTCATCAACAAAAGTTTGACTAGTTCCATTTTTCCCACTCCAGCCATAAATTCGCAACAGCAATGCTGCTCCATCAGTTTTCCAAATCAGATTAAAATATATCCATGGAACCTTATCCCCGAAGGTAACCTCTAATAACTAATAAGAAACAATACTTACTAGTCTTGAATCAAACAAGAATAAGCTCCAAGCAAAATAGTCCTTCCATTCTTAAAAGTTTTATAGCAATTTAGGTGCAGCATTGTTGCGTTAAGAGCATCTGTATGCCCTGTTCTAGCTGGAATAGCTAATTAGAGTTAATAACAGTAATATGGACCTTAATTGATCATATCCTTACATTTTGTTAGTAAAATTCCTTTAGTTCTACTATGTTGCACCGCAATTGCTACTACGATCACTGCTAATAAGAATCAATACTTTAGTAGTCTTGTATCAAACAAGAGTAGTTCCAAACAAAATAGTCTCCCAACTAGTGTGAAAGACCTCGAACAAGGCAGAATGACCTCTCCTAAACGAATAAAATCCTCAAGTTATGGCTTTCTGTGTACGGATTAATAGCTTTATTGGCAGCTTCTAAAATTGGCAATGATTAGTTTCACTACTCGGCGAGAGATGGCGCTGAAATTAATTTGCAAATAGCTACAAAGTAATTGATCTACTCGTTTTAGGGATCATTTTTGCTTTTCTGTTATTTTCATATATTTATTATATGCAGACGATCTTTCAGGGGCAACAGATCAAAACGCCCACCGATTTGATATTTATAACTTAGGACTTTTTGGTATGACATTCATATCAGTTTTGGTATTACATAAAATGTAGATCATCTGATACCAACAGTAGCATAGAATTACCTGAAAGTTAGTGCCATTAAGCAAGCCTATTAAAGAGTGGCCCAAAAAAAATACTGCGTATATCTCTTTCCCTGATATAATGATCGAATAAAAGAGCTAAACTGCAATGTCTGCAATGTAAGAAACCACTGAAAAAAAACAGTTAAATTGGCATCACTGGGTCTGGCAGAACGTATTTACACTCAGCGTCAAAAATACAAATACTCTTTATTGCACACCTCAAAATAATTTAATATAGAGAAACAGCGAACAAAAGAAGAGTTAACAACAGGAGGACTAATTGCTAAAATGGGATCTCTTCCAGGCAACCTTTAGGCAGCGGAAACTAACAAAAACAACAAAAGTCAGTAGGCGTTGCAAACGCGTGAGAGATGGAAATAGCACAGCCATTTTAGTAGCAAATAAAAAAATGAAAATACATACAAACATATATATCCATACATTATATATAAATATATACATTAAAATAAATATATACAGTGCCAATGAAATAAGAAGGGAGCATACAAAACTGTTACATTTTAATTACTATTTAAAACGAGATATTTACCATGGATATGTTCTTATGGGCTCCCGATATTTCGGCATTGTTAAAAGCGCCATGTTCACGGTGTACTGAAAAGTGTTATAGACAAGATAAATAGTGACGTTTAAGGAGCTTTTTAAATGAGGATTGAGCGCACCTTACGTCTAGCGGCAAAGAGTTCCAAAACCGACCGCTTGAAAAATGAAAGAACCGTTCTAAAATTTCGAAGAGGATGACGAGACAGAAAGTAGCAAATTCCGGGAGGACCTGTCTGAACGGAGATAGCTGAACCACACCTTAAGATAGCGGGGAGTTGCAGGGTTGAAAAGTACCGAATACAAAAGGGACAGAATGTGAGAATTACGACGAGAGCGAATAGTGAGCCAGTTAAGCTAAGAACGAAAGTGGGAGTCATGGTCATACTTGCGTAGAGATGTGCCAACCCGAAAATATCGCAAACCGAGTTGAACGGTTTGAACGGTGATTTGTCGGTTCGGTTCGGCTAATGTCATATATTTTACTAATGAAATATATTTTACTAAAACTCATTCATGAATGTACCTACTACTTGTGTTGCCTGAATATTTATATGAATCTGAGCCATTTTACATATAGCTCTGCCGTCTAAAGGGGATTCGTTCCCAAACTGCAGAGCGTTTTTGCGGTCCTGGTGCTGACATTGTCTCGCAAAATAGTTACCTATACTGTGCACTAATTAATAAACCAAAACAATGGTAACACACTACTTCGGGCCGAGTTGAGCCTAACTCGGTTTGGACCGAGTTAGCAAACCGGGTTGACACATCTCTATACTTGCGTAACCCAAATATGGACCGAATGCATAGATTTTGGATACGCTCAAGCTTATTATGTTGGTCCTCAGTGAGATCGAGATATCAAAACGTCAGCGTAGTCCAAGAAGGGACGGAGAAGAGTTGAGATCAAGAGTAGGAAACTGGAAAGAGTAGGAATTACTGGAAAGAAGTTCCGTAATATTCTGAGCGAACCAACTGCAGCGAAAATATTTATACAGTTAAGACCTTACGCATATTGTAATAACTAATAAGGTCCAAGTTTTTTTATTTAGAAACAGAATCTGTTATTTAAAATCAGAACCCAATCCGTTCATTTCGCGTGCAAATCCAAATGACCAGTCAACACCAGTA
Organism: Lathronympha strigana; assembly: GCA_949128165.1. Taxonomy (NCBI): domain Eukaryota; kingdom Metazoa; phylum Arthropoda; class Insecta; order Lepidoptera; family Tortricidae; genus Lathronympha; species Lathronympha strigana. Next base: position 9,300,506 of record OX421921.1, on the reverse strand, counting down.
AAAGCGATTTGTTAAAATAATGCGTTCCCCAATGTCTTACAAATGGATTTTTTTAATAAAAACCCAATTTAGATGTCAGTTGTTTAAATGGACGATGTCGCATCCACTGATAATGTCAAATAATATGTTGTAGATGTGGATAAACGTATTTTATCATGGAAATGACCATCATAATCATATCAGCCAAAACTCTCTGGTATTTTGTTGCTGTCCTGCTATTTTGCTGGACAAAGATCTCCACCACGAAAAGTTACGAGTGCCGTGCTTTAGTACTTTATGCTTATCATTAGTTGTCATATCATAATGTTGCGACCACGACATTTGGGGATATGTCCGTCTCGCTCCTGCCTGGGTAATGGTAGGAGTGAGACGGAGTTATGGTACATATGGTAATGGTACGAGCGCTGCAGTCGCTATCGAATGCTACTCATGGTAAGCACACTTTATGTTACATAAATCATCAAAAATCGCGTTTGCGATTGCGTCGATTACCATCGAGCGAATTTCACCTTAAGTTTACATTCCGGTTCCAGAAGCGTTGCTGAGCATAATTGCTGTGCAGAAAAGCAGGATGCATAAAAACAGTTGCATACATTTTGAGTTCTAAGTTGACACTAGTTCTATAAAACTTTTAATAATGAAAGGACACTACCAGGATTGCATAAGTAATGAGATTCTCAAAATCTGAGTACGTGACTGAGGTCGTGTACGACACGGACGTATCATGCGAAATACCGGTTTAAGTCGTATAAGATTGAGCTTTAGGCAGAACAGAACATATGCTTGAGTTTGGAAATTCGGCATTTGAGGATATAGTGGAATGGTTCTTCTTGGCTCCATCCAGGTACATACTAAAGTAAAGTATCTAATAGCAGTACCTACTATGTATTTTGAAATGAAATTAAAATGAAAATTTGTTTATTGGTCACAAGATATGGTGTAACAAATTAAGAAAGGGTTGGGATCCCCTATGAAGTATAGAAATAGTTGTGCCGTTGTAGAGGCCCCAGGATTTTAAATGCATACATATAGTACAATAGGCATAAACATTGTAGATTGAGACTGATATGTGACTCAACAGTTAAAGTTAATGTAGTTTTGGGGAGCATTTGTTAAATTTGTAATTATATTTTTTGTCTTCTAAAAAATTAATAAGCTGCTAGCATTTTCACTCAAGATAGAGCTTCTTTGGGTGACTTTGCAATACTTACGAGTACTAACAGAAACTCAATACTGCTTACTTATAGAGTAGGTAAGTATCCGTTTTAATAACACGTTTAATGCTAAATAAAATCTAATACAGGCATTCGCATAATATACGACCGTGCGTCATCTACATCGTTTGGTTACCCAAAATCTAGACCATATAATCAGTTTACCTCGTTGGAAGCCTTATTTATTTATTTAATCGTATGGCATTACAAAAACAACAGGCATATTAAACAGTAGGTACATACACACTTAAGAATAAAATTACAACGTTCAGATGTCAACACTAAGACTGTTAAGCCACGCAATTGCATCGGGTGTGAGGTATAGCAGGAAGCCTTGTCTTGCGCTTCTCTTACGTGGTTGCGTATTTAAAAACCTTACTGCCTCAGCATACTAACATACAGTAGGATTAAAAAGGAAACTCGAGTGAAAACTGACAAAAAATCTGCTAATATCAAGGTGGTCCAACAAAATCAAGATTATCAAAAGGAAGTGGTATAAAGAGTATGACATTTCTTGAGATAATTGGCCATTTTGTCTAATCCGTGTGATCAGAACCATTAACGATAACGGAAGTTATTAATATCGAGAAACACGTCAGTATTTATATCATAACCCAGCTTAAGTTATACACGCGGAGCTGACGATAAATTCCTGTATTAAGTTGATGTAGCTATTTAGTTGATACATTCCACTCGCAATTTCACCACACGATGATTAAAGTCTAGTTCCTTTCAACAGACTTATTGCATTTATATATGCCATATGATTTTTGTTAGGAAAAGGATTCAACCCACAAATTTTTGGGTAATACAATTTTAACATTCTGTCAAAAACAGAAGTCATAGATTTTAATACCATTGTTTTGAGGATGGATCCTTTTCGAAAAACTACGTCCTTTTAAAAGCAATATTATATTGAAAGAGCACAATTTTCCAATATTAATGAGTAAAAAATAACTAGTCAGACAACGTTATCTCTTCCTAGAAAATGAAACTTTAAAGTGTTATTTTAAATGTCAAACTTCTATGAAATGATGACGTTTCACACTTTCACAGTCTGTGCTATCAAAATCAACTTAGTTTAGTCGGACTCTAGGTGTTACACTTTTTTTCCGTGAATTAGGGAAGGGAGTACTAAGCACACACGTCTGCGAAAGAAATTTCCAATTTTATAATTGAAAGGAAAGTGGAAAAAGCGTGTTACCAAATTAAAGAAATAGTGGATATATTACGATACGACATTCAAACCTTCAACAAAAGAGTGGTACCTTAAAAGCCGGCAACGCAATTGCGACTCTGGTGTTGTGTGTATACTTGGACGGCGTTAATCGCTTACCATCAGGCGATTCATCTGCTCGCTTGCCACCTATATAATTAAAAAACGTATTTAGATGTGTGAATACGAGACTTTACTTTGAATTAATAGTTTCATTAGCGCCACTTGCACCACCCAGGGTTAGCCGCTAACCTGGAGTTCAGCTGTCAAATACGATATTTAAAAAAACGCTTAACTCCGGGTTAGTTGATTACCCCCGGTTGGTGCAAACGGCCCTTGAATAATTAAAAAAATATCTATCCTATCAGTGTCTCATAATTAATCCTCTAGTCAATAGCGAACGCAGGATCGTGCGCATTGGCACCCTGCGCACGCGCGGCTCGTGTCGGCTTGCTAAAAAATCATTAAAGACAGGATAGTGTCCAATTTTGGCCTAATGTATTATTTAAGGGGTATTCTTTTAACTCTTCTAGCCGCATACGTAATTTGACAGTTTGATATCGGAGAAAGAGTTAATATGCAAAATGTTTGTATGTGTGCTTATTTAGCTTCTGCTATAGATGTAAAAAGTTGATTTATAACTACCACTTTTTATTCAGCTGCTGTTTTTTTGCGATTTAAATAATATGATTATACATACAATTTTATAGGTAGTATCGTAAAACTAGATCGGTTTATCTCGAGAGTTCAACCGACCGACAACCGACAATTATTGATTTCTAAGTTAGTTTATGTTTATTAAATTATAGGGTAATTATACCTACCATTGATTTTTAATATTTATTTTTTTGATATTTTATTTTATAAGAATGAACACCTTCATTAACCTAGCTGAGTATTTTGACGAATTAAATATGACAATAAATACCGATATGAGTTAAGTGCCTATTACAAAAGTTAGAATTTTTATAGATAAACATTGAGGTACTGATAAAAAAAGACTTTGGCGAAAAACTTAGCAAACATTAACAAAACGAACGCTAGCATTTATTTTAATACAGCACCCCATAAAACAAAGAAATCTCCACTTTAAAAAAAAACAACAAAACGAATTTTAACATCAACAAGAAGAAAATAGACAAATGACAGCCACTCCACTTAGTCTACTCTATAAACTAATTTTACCGTCCTATGTATAGTCACTTCAGAGTTTACTGGGCTAAAAGGTAAATGAACCTAGGAAGTACTCCTCTCCACTCACCCACACACGCACACAACACACAAAGACCGACAAGACACACACAAACGAAAACGAAGCGTGAGAAATGTTGATAACTCACTTGCCAGTGAGCTATCGTCACTTCCGAGTTTCAATTTAGAATTTATGTTGAAATATTTGAAAACCGAACTCTGTTGCTATCCGTGTGTGCGTGAGCGCAACAATCGAGCATTGTGATCGTTAAGGCAATTAATATCAATTAATCGAATACGCGTTATCATATACGATCGTCTTTATTCAATCCTTGTTAAATGAGGTATCAGAAAGAGATAGGAAAGCAATTAATGGCGCTGTATGTGTGCGTGGCGTAGGCGCGTAGTTAATGAGCCTTGACTGTAGTGGTTGAAACTCGTATGACTGGCTGAACCGCCTCCAACTCATGGCGGCCTGGTACTTCGGATCTCGATTGCGCATACATTTTAGTACGAGTTTTTTTTTCGTTTAAAATACACATACAACCGGCTTGACGGGGCCATTTCTTAAAAATATCTTTGCATTTCCGCGTTGAAAAAGTAAAAAGGTCATTCCCGCCTAAAATTCTTCGTAAGACGAAAAATGTCTTATTTCGTATTCGGAAAGCGTGATTAAGTTGTTGGTTTTATGTTAAAATGTTGTACAATATACACAGTTTACTGTCAAAAAAGCATTATTTTGTTTACAATACAAGAATGTAAAGAAAGCTGATGGTATTTTAAAACAAAGGCACCACGCCTTTATGGGCATAAAATATGAATAAAGGCGTGCAAAAATTACCCAGTCCGTAGTAAGGTCTACGTTTCGTAGCGGTCTACGGAATTAGCAAACCGTAGCACTTTTAGGATCTGTACGTACTTTTAAATGGGCTTACTTACTCCAATATTTGATACTGAAAGCGCTATTATGTATACAAAGTTGCGGAAGAAAATCGACATTTACGGAGGGCGCCACTTAGCTTTAGCAGGCAACATTGTATATTGTGCATTTCATTATATCGCATAAGTGCGAGTAGAGGTAAATCAAGTTATCCCTTCCAAGCAAATAAACTGTCAAACATGTAATGCCACTTGCACCACCCAGGTTAACTAACACACCGGGTTAAGCATTTATTAGTATGGAATTTGACATCTAACTCCGGGTTAATTATTTTATTCAGCAATTTGAAGAAAATATGTTGAAGTTTTATGTATATGAATATTAGGTACCTATGTTGTTATCAATATTGAGATCTAGATATCTGAATAATAACAATTTGACCACCGTGGCCTCTTAATTTGACTAAGTATAAATTAGTATGTGGTGTGAAATATAAATATATCTGAACGCACCCGCGAGGTAATGCGCGTTGCGCGAACCCTGACAGTTTATGCCGCCCGTAGGCGGAAGATTTTGTGTCAACGTAAAACGCTGAGTGACATCCCCGGGTTGCACCTAAGACCGTCTGTGGGGCCCTAAAACATTGCACCGCGGTATATCGTATAATTATAATGATCAGTATTTCCCAGGAGCGATCTCATTAACCGAGACGAGTTCCCTACATTTGCATCAGTCGTTCACCCCGAGACACTATGCCATGTTCCCATCGATGTGACGTTTTCAGGTTGAAGGTACCTCTGTCGTTTGAAAAGGCGCTCCTGCCTTAAGATTTTGGAAATGAGGCTTATCAACCTCTTATTAAGTAAGTGGGCGGATTTTTATTTTTTGGCCTTTTTTTCGCGTCAGATTTGAATGAAATTTGGTAAGTAGGAAGAGTTCCTTATTGTCTTCAATATAGATCCAATTTTGCAGTATTTCCTAAAAATTTTTCCACTGAGTTACGAAATCGTATGGGATTTTTTTTGGACAAAATTATGAAATTACAATTTTTTTGTCGCACATTGGGATTTTGTATCTCGTGTATCGTAGAATAAGGAACTCTACCTACCAACCAAATTTCATTCAAATCTGACGCGAAAAAAAAGCGACAACAAAACAAAAATCCGCCCATGTAGCAGTAGCACAGTAGTTAAAATCAATATTGTGTAATATTCAAATTCTATGTATTTGTTTGTTTCAATAATAACAAACACACATAAAACTAAAATAAAATAAATCTTAAAGTAAATATTCCCCCCTCGGCATGGTACCGTAGACGCTTGACGGTACTTTTTTTGTTAATTTATTTTTTTCGGTTTCGTACTTAGTTCATAGTTTTAAAAAAATCACTATAGTTAAGTGTATCTTAGAGAGAAACCTATCTCTTCCAAACAAATGATCTGTCAAACTTTAAAGTGATATTCTAATGAACACGGGTTCCTGCCACGGTTTTTTAAATTAAAATTGAGCTTTCGATAATATGAAATACCCAACTTCTATGAAATTATAACGTTTACCACTTTTACAGTCTGCGGTACCAAAATCCATGAATTAGCATAGACGGACTCTAGTACTACAATTAACCTTTTGCAAGGCGTATATATATTGGCACCGCAGGTTCAACGCCAATGACCGATATATCGGTCACAGACCACAGAGTAAAATAAACCAGTTTTGACATTTCGATGACGTGGCGTCTGAGTGATTGCTTGTGCGTTTGACATGGCGTCGAAAAGGTTAAGTGAGTTACTATCTTTTTGGTTACTATACTTAAACCTTATGTGGTGAAATACCAACGTGTAGCCTGCTACACGTTAGGGTATGCCGGCGCAGTTTTGAATGTACAGTTCAATTGCACAGGTAAAAATGAGTGTGTGTGGCATTCGAGTGTGCAGTTTTTTGTACAGCCAAGACTGTGCAGTTGAACTGCACTACCAAAACTGCGCAGTGGGGTTAAGAAAAACACTTTTATTTTTATTTTTGCCACCGTATAAATGTCTTAAAGTTATTATTCTGCAGAGGAAGGGGGTGCTCAATGGGGGCGAATACAAGCAAAACCTTAAAATTTCAAATCCACGCTTTTTGTAAAAAGTGCAATTTAATGTTGTTTTATTTTAGTCATGTTCACCTCTATCCCTTCCTCTGCAGCTGGAGAGGAATCATTTAAAGATATTATTTATACGGTGGCAAACTGTAACAAACTTGGGAGTGGCAAAAAAATCCGTTTTTTTTTACCACACAAGGCATACCCTAATGTATGGCCTACTAAAGAGTTCTTATAGTCATTATCCAAAAGTAGGTACCTAAAATATTCATGATGTACTTGAAATATATGTTATTTGCTACCCACAATTAGCATTTAGATAATAATTTCAACCTAGCCGCAATATCTTATCCCTTAATTTCACAATCTCCTATTACGTCCTCGCACCAAACAGATAACCAAACCTTAAGGCAAAGAGCTAAGCTTTATTTTACAATAGCATAATCAACGCGGAAGGAGTAAGTAAATCCGCGGTTATGTATCAAGGCAGCATGACGTGAGGCCGGGAACAAACGACCAGGGAAACAGCACGGACGGGAGTATTCGCAAAGTGTAAGTCTGGATCCAGTGTAAATCCGACTTCTAGCATTAGATTAAAGGTACTCTTACTAGCATTAGACTAATGAGCATGTGTAACAGTACCTTAAATTTCGTAAGACTGGATCCACACGCATCACGCCTATATCATGTTGGCGTATAGTGTGGTATGCTCGTTTGTGTGGACGTAAAAAGATCGCGATCATGCGGCAGGCGATCCCACCAAAATGATACAAGAGTGGACCCAGATTTGTCTGCCTCTCTATCGCTCTTGCATATTGGAGCGATAGAGAGGCATAAATTTATTTTCATTCTTCGCGGTTCCACGTAAGATCTCTGACTGCGTTTTCCTAATTTTGTTTAGGAGCCATGGCTGGCCTCATAAAACCACCCTCTGAGGGGCATCGAGGCGTATCATAATCGTTAGTGAGACCGCTTGCTAAGCGTTGGAGATACGATACGGCAAAATTATACAAATGTGGACATTGCTTTACGGTTTCCTTCATAAGCTGCGTGAAAAGCAGTACATTTGGCAGTACATTATTTCATGGCACCAAATCATCTTGAGCGCTAATGATGTTATTTTTAAAATATTTGTTTTCATCACGATTTTGGTCCCTTGTGACGCAATCTACTATTTTATTGTTTAAATGGAAAAAGGGAATATATTAGGTATCTTAATAGAAGGCAAACATGATACTAAAGACCAAGTTATGCTAGAGCTGAACAGAATGTTTTGAAATAATTTTTGATTATACAGGCACGTAAACGTATGGAATTCCGGGTGGTTAAATCGCCGCTTGTGGCCTCTAATCTCCTGGTATCTAGTTATAATCAGACTTAAGGATGGCTCACACTAGAACGGGCCGGGACGTGACCGGGCCGGGCCGATCTGTCAGTTTCTATAGAAAACGTCACGTGACCTCCGAGGGCTCTGAAGGCCTACCACGAACCACGAACGAAGTTTCACCTCTCTGTCGCACTTGAGTGAGAAATCACAAGTGCGAAAGGGAGGTATACTTTCTTTCGCGGTTCGTGGTAGGCGCTCTGAGCTGTGTCCCGTCCCGTCCCGTCCCGTGTGAGTCATCTTTTAAAGAGCTCGCGGAATGTCTAATCGTACCTAACTGTTATCGGATTTGTGACAAAGTTATTTATTATTAGCATAAACTTTACGACTCGGATCTCACTGTTTGTAGTGTAGTTGGACCATGCTTAGTCTTCCTGGCAAGTTAAAGTTAATTGGCATAGCAAAGCTAACGCGGTCGCAGTCTAACTCAGGGATTGTAAACAATTTACCAATCGTTTGCAGAAAATACGTAAGTACTAAGCGAAAAGTAGAAAAAAAGAGAAAAGTAGTAAATCTTTGTGAAGTAGTTGTGTGTGTACTTACCATGAGTTTGAAGTAGTCGACAGCGACTGCCCGATTCGATAATGATTGTATCTCGTCCTCACCAATTAAGAACGAGCAAGTGCACACTATTCCCATATTTACGTTACGCTAAGTGTTCTCTGAAAACGATTGGCAATTGGCATATTATGTCATATTGGCTAAGGAGACGGAGATAAGCGCACACTTGACAAGTGACAACCCTAGTGCCATAATAACATGATTGTGACCTTCAGCCGTCGAACATCTGTACGAAGCTTATATGAAAAAAATATAGGTTCCTCCATGATGGATCGTCTGCTCAGGTATGAGTAAGTTCAGGTAAGAGTTTATGCTAGTAAATATCAGAAAAACTGCTGAGGAATTTGTTGACTTTTCTAAATTCAATCCCTAAGGAGGTGAAAATAGAGTTGACAGTTTTTCTACGCAGACGATGTCACGGACATGTATTGCAATATGCCAGGTCAACAGGCCGTTTAACTTTTAAAATTAAACCCTTACGAGGGTGAAAAGACACAAGACATAAAGTTGCGTTTGGAGTCTAAAAATCAAAAAAGTAAGCCTTTTTAAACAATCCTTAAAGGGGTGAGGGTAGATTTTTTTAAACTAAGTTGCGGGCAGAGCGACCTGCCTGTTTTAACGACTACGCAACCGTGGTCAGGAGCAGAGTCTAGTGCTCAACAACGGAAAGCTAGACTCCTTGCTGATAGTGTCATTGCGCGATGAACAGGTCATTGCACTTATAACCTAGTATGCGCGAGTTTTCCACCCCGCATGTCGGACATAGGTAGTATGCGGCAGCATGCAGGCGTCAGTTATATTCCGCACCCCGTATACAGGGTGTAATCGTTAAGTGTTTACAGGCCATAATTCCGTAAATATAGCAGATATCAGAAAACTTCTAACTGATATCGAAAGTACGTTACCCAACGAGTAAAATTACACTAATAACGTTTTTGAAATAAAAGCAGAAATATCCCAAATATTAACTTCAAACCCTTCCATACATTTAGTAGGTAACCGTTCATTCAAAGACTAGTTTATTTTTTCATTTAAGAATCAATGTTAAATTAATTATTTCATAAACGGTAGTATTATTATTTTATTACAATATTCGTACAAATAACGAATCTCTAACAGTTTTATCTCTTACGACACCCGACATTCTTTAAGGCTGTAAGTCGTCATACTAAATGTATGGGAGCGTTTTAACTTAGTATTTTTAATATTTCTTTATCTATTTAGAAAATGTTATTATTGTAATTTTACTCGTTGGGTTACGTACTTTCGATATCAGTTAGAAGTTTTCTGATATCTGCTATATTTACGGAATTATGGCCTGTAAACACTTAACGATTACACCCTGTATAGACTAATGAAACTAAAGGATGAAAAGAGAATTGAAAAACTACGCAGATAAGTTACAGGCGGAGTCTATTAGATAGTGCGTACGCACGTAATTGCTACTATTGCGAAATCCGGGGGGTGAAAAAGGGGTTGAAAGTTGAAGTTGCGGCCGGTTGAAAGTTGAAGTCTGTGTAGCCGGAAAACCTACCGTTTTTGCAGATATTCTGTATAAATATAGCGAGAAGAGGCAGATATTGAACTTTTGAAATTCAACCCCTAATGCTGAAAGTTTTTTTATCGATTTATTCTGTGAATATGAGAGAGTAAAACATCGGAAAAGCTAGACTGCTTGCTGATAGTGTTATTGCGCGATCAACAGGTCATTGAACTTGTAACCCAGTGTGCGCAGACGGGGAACGTGTTTAGTCTGACGCTGAGCGCAGGGCTGCCACTAGGATGAAAATTATAGTCATTATTTTTGTGTTGAAACGTCTGTGAACGATGATCAACAACTCAAACCTGCGACTCTGGGATACACGCCCATCGCTCTACGAAGTGAGCTACCGAGACCACTCCGATGGCCCCGAATTCGCCCCCCTAAGAGTGTCGCCCCCCTAAGGCGTATACGAGGGATACGAGGGTCATGATTTTTTCAATATTTTCTTTCAGTCTAAGATATTTAGAAAAGTACATGATTTTAATATAAACAAGGATAAACGTAAGTACTTATTATCATCGCTTGACAGTCTGGACCGTTAAGTTTTAAACCAGACGGAGTAGCAATTGACGGGCCCTTCTGCCGCATGAGTATGACATAGTTTCATACTCATTGTATGGACTGACGTTTGTCTGATATACTTATTTGTACGCTACCCCATATAATTGGTAAGTAGTTGTAGTTTCACTTCTTATAAAAATTATTGTGTACCTACATTCTATTCATTGCCTTATTATACCTAAATTGTAATTTCTCCCTCTTTGATTGACCTTGGATGGGCTTAAAACCAGCTAAGCTGTGCCCATACATTTTTCCTTTGTCAGTGCCTAATTTGCCATTTTATGTTCATTGTTTTGTTCAAGGAAATAAACGATTTGTATTTGTATTTTGTAATATACATACATAGGTATACCTATATATATATATATATATGTTATAACTATGAATAAATATATTCCAAATAAATAAAAGAAAATATATTTGAGTACAAGTCACACGTCGTTGGGGAGCCACAACTTATGCAGTTTTCCCGCTTTTAATGCCGCATACGATTTGGTCTTGTTGGCTGGAATAGCAAGGGTGAGAGCAGCGCTCGATCTCAACCGGTGTCCACTTCCGTCAGCTAATTATGCAAATCTTGCAAAGATATAAAGAGGGGCACTAGGATTTAACGAAACATTAAATTCATTCATAAGCTGCCCATGCAATTTTGAACGCGATGGTACATCCCGGTGCCGACAGATCGGCACTCGGCAGCCAACCGAGCTGTGAGCGAAAGTCGCAGATGTGATCATACTTCCGCAGACCGGAAATATACCGGAGCTTGTCAAGCAGTTCCTAAGCATTTCTAAGATCTAGAAAAGCGATGTCTCCGTCTCCTTACATTTACTCTCCATAACATTATTCTTCTTTGATAATAGTAGCTTATTATTATGCCAATATTAGCAAAAAGGCAGCAGATTATTATGTCAATTGCGTGAGGATTTCATGTAGGATAGAGGTATTTGAGCTGAATATGATCTCCTAATATTTTCAGTTGCAGCGCTTTTAATCTTCCAAACTAACAAAAAGGTCTTATTTTTCTTTAAATACACAAGGTGTGAGTGAAGTAGCATATGCTAATGATTGAATAATGAGCACTTGAGTTAATTAACACGTCATTTATAACCATTTCATCACTTCTGCAGCCCCTGCACGTTACGTAAACAAACAAAAAAGATAAAAATAACCGGTTTTCCCATAAGTGGCAACCCTGAGTTTTCCCGGGAGTATCGAACGCGGCCTCATACTTAGCGAAACAAGTATTTATACTAGATACGCGAGATACTCATCTAAGACGAGTCTTTGTGGTGACTCATACTTTGTAATGTCATTTTAATTTCTAATGACACCGCTATTAGGGTGGCTCCTTTTCCAAATGTTGGATTTACCTTTGACTTTGCTCGGCTTCCGGGTCTAGCTTATTTTAAACGCATATATACCAAAAATCAGAACCAATCACAATTTATTTTTTACCATACAAATCTGAAACACCCTAACTGCTATGTTACGTACGTATGATAACATGATAATGCTACCATAAGATTGTTTATACTGGCTGCACAAATTACAATATGCACCTAAGGTAGAGGTAGGTAGAGGTAGGTCATTAGTTAAGTTACACTTACTGTGTACATATTTCGAAAATAAATGTTTTTAATATTTTTTAGTACTTTGTCACAATACGATGTCTATCGAGGCAAAAAGAATGTTGATAATAATAATAAGGTTAAAATAACAAGGCACTAATGCCCAACTTTAAATCGTACGAAAAAACGTGACTCCAATTTCTCAATCCCATCACATGTGATCGCATGTGAAACATTGTGTATACGTACAGTGCGCCCAATAATAAAGGCAAGATATAGTGAATTTTCACTTGATTTGATGTATTCTCTTCTGTTATACTCCTGACTTCAGTTTTTTTTGTGACTTTAGAAGGTCAAGTCATCCCAGGTTTTTTCAAGTATGTGTTTCACCATTCAATTGTGGAGAACTTTTTTTAAATAACACAACGGGAGTGAAAATCCATATAGCTCGCCTGATAGTAAGCTGCTTGTAGCCTATGGACGCCTGTAACTCCAGATACGGCCTCCTAGCCTAGTCGGTAGTGACCCTGCCTACGAAACAGGAGGTCCTGGGTTGGAATCCTGGTCAGCGCATTTATTTGTGTGTTTATCACGAATATTTGTTCCTGAGTTATGGATGTTTTCTATGTATTTATATGTATTTATTATATATATAGTCATCTACTTAGTACCAACAATACAAGCCTTCTTGAGCTTACTGTGGGACTAGCTCAATTTGTGTAAGATTGTCCTATAATATTTACATGCGTGTTGCCGACCCTCTAAGAACTCATACTCCTGTTTGTTGAAAATGGTCATCCTATGTACTCGTTTAGTCCGCCTAAGACCGGCTGTAGTCTGCCTCTATTCTTTTTCTGTATGTGATGTGTTATTTCTATGAGGGGTGAAATAATAGTACATCACCTAACTAGTGTGGTAAAACAAAGAAAGGTCGAGATCGCAGATGTTTGCGACCCGAGCTGCAAGCGAGGGACGTAAATATGCGATCAAGGGCTTTATTTATTACCTTACGTGGTAGGTACATCATTTTATGCCTACACTTGGGTGGAAATTGTTTTTTTCCGTACGTGTAGCGTGCGGAAAAAGGCACTTTATGGCCAGGTGTGGCATAAAGAATATTGCTACTATATTGTATAATTCGCTGCAAAAGTTTAAGCAATTCTAATCGAAAATGCTAACACATTTTTTACAAATCGTGTTAAAATGTAGTGGAAAGTTGCGTGGTCCACCGTACCCTTGACTTTGATCGTATGCGTGCCGCGTATATTACGTAACACTACGTGTTTTGATTGTGGTGATACCATCTTTTTCCGTTTCTGGTGGATTTATTTCAATGTTGAATAAGCAATAGCACAGATCACATAACAGTTCTTAAGAACAGATATTCATCTCTCATAGAAAAAGCGAATACAAACCGTTTTGAACTCTACCCAAAAAACAATTGACGCTCGACTCGTCACCCCGCACAACGCTAGGGTTGCCTACGATTAGAAATATTATATTATAATGGCGGCGGCGTGCACCGGCGGGTGCGGGATGTGTGGGCAGCCCGTGTGTCTGTACCGGCACAAGACAAAAGACTAACGATTAATGTTTACGCGAAGAGTTTCATATGGTAAATAGTACAAAAGTACAGAAAGTTCACTTTCCTACATTTGACGCTTAGCTTATCAAGTTGGTTATGTCGTTATCGCTCTGCGTTAACTTTAGGGTATGCAAAGTGCTGTCACGCGTGCTGTGTGATGGTACAGTCGACGTCAAAGATGTTTAAACTTTAGCACCATAGTCCTTTGTAATAAATTGCAAAAGTATAAACATACTTCTATTGAAATACGCTTTTTTAAAACATATAATACAAAAGCATTCCATTTCCTGATTTGGAGCATCTCATTTCTTTCCTAGTGAACCACGTATTACCAACCCGAAAAAAGGAATGGATATAGTTTTTTTGTCATACCTGCGTTCGGTGGTCAGACTATAAGAAAACGTTTTTATGAATTATTAATTCATATTAGTATTAAATTATTAATTTTGTTTAGGAATAAATCAGTCTGCTCAGTTTGAAACATAAATATATCCGAACGGAACCGTAAGGTACCTAACCAGCACAAACCTTGATAGTTCAGGCTTAACTACAGAGGCGACGTTTGATACAACTTAAAACGCGACTGTGGGATACACGCCCATCGCTCTACCAGCGGAGCTACCGAGACACCTACCGGTGGCCCCGAATTTCTCCACCATATCCCTCGTATGTGCCTTAGGGGGGTAATAAGATACCTACTTCTTAATCGGATAAGTAGTACGAGTACTCCTATTTTTTTACTCTTCATCATGAAGGCTTCATCATATTTCAAACTCCGTAAACGACTAAACACTAACTCACTGGATCGAACAAAAGACATCAACGCGCCTCGCGGCAGTTTTATAACGCACGAAATGTTGGATTTTAATTTGCGCGTCTTTTAAACCTCATTAAAAACTGTATATGTATTAATAAGAGTCACTTGCACCACCCAGGGTTAGTGGCTAACCCGGAGTCAGTCAAACCCTTGTTGGAGCAAGTGGCCCTAAGGTAATTATAATGAACACTGTTATTTTCCTAAATTATTAATCTCGTCCTTACAAAAAAAAGGTTTATTCAATAAATAATAACTACACAAAATGATTACATTTACATACTTATTCAATTAGAGCCCACACTTGAAATATCGACAAATTATCGTCCAACCACGACGCGTTTAATCTATCGATCTCTCAACGTACACCGTCAAAACTACCAGGACCACATAAACACAAAACATTCACTATTTCGACCGCCGAATAGGCGTAATAAAAACTCAACGCGAGCGGGACGCCGCTATCGCGCTCTCTCTCGGCACGTCAGTTGACAATAAGTAGTGGGTGAATGAACCTTCCGAGTTTACTGGGCTAAAAGTTGAATGTACCCCTGTTCGCGGACATTAAGAACAAGATAGCAACTTTACAGACCGCTTCAGATCCGAAACGACGCAAACACCTTTCCAATCTGTTTGAATTTGGAATTACCATTCCTAATTATAAAGTCGAAATTAATTTGTTCTTGCACGAGTTATATAACTTTATGGTTTGTTAGAGCAAGTTTCTCACGAGTACTCCCACATTTGCAGATTGCTAGTGAGACGCGTGTGTGTATAGTGTTTGTGTATGTGTGTGTGTGAGGTTGGTGTAGTCTTGAAAATAATTTCGCGGTCACACTGCGAGAGTTCATAAGACCCGGCCCACCTGTCGGTGTGGTTAGTTATTTATATCTGTGTGGAATGTATGCGCGGGGCCTTAAGTATTGGGAAAAATAATGGTTGATTGCATGCGTCTGAAATAGGGTTAACTGGTTAAAGATCTCAAAAAAGTCTAAGAAAATAAAGTAGACAGTAATTTATAAGTATTAGTAACAATTTTAACTAGTAACGTTTATTTAATCTGAAGCTAATTTTAGAAACAATTCTCGCATCCTTTAGAATGCGGCTAGGGGTGCAGAATCTGGCGGGATCTCAAATGTTGCTTGACAATTATTTCATATGGACACAGGACCCACAAATGAGTGGCGCCGCCTGGTGAACGACAATACGATAGCCCCCATATAAGTCTTCAGCGTAGGTTATTATGCGCATTGAAACCCTAATTAGAGACTTGGCCCAAACTTTACAACCGCAAACTTTAGCTCTAAATTATATGGCTACCAACATAGAATTCCGGATTAATCCGAACGGGAACTTTTTGTATGGAATATTGCATAAGAATTCTCTCATGAAAGTTTCTTGAGTCGAAACTTTGAAAGGAACTCACCTATAGAGACTTTTGTCCAGTACACTGAAGTCTACAACATATCAAAATTCCAGGACATTTAACTGAAACCACATTTTCCATACCCGGGGTCCTTTTGAGAATGTTCTTTAAATTCTGCAACTTGCACATTGCTAAGTATATATACTAACGCTACCCAAACCGCTGGGTTAACCGCTAACCCGAAGGTAAGCCTTTATTGAGTATGGGATTTGACAGAACACCTGGTTAGTTGGTGCAAGTGGCCCTTAACCAAAGAGCTGTCATAACAGGACCTATACCACGAAAATCAAACAATTGCGGATTTGTATCTCCATCTCTGTCTCACTTGCATATTGGAGTGACAAAGAGGTTTTCCCGTCAATGACAATTACCGTGCAGGAGTATAGATGTAGTACATCCACACCTTCGTATTTTCACGGAAACGCCCGAACGTGTCATGTATTTCAGTCAGTGTCAGTACTAAAAGTACAGAGGTCGATTGAAGTAGCATGACAATGACAAAAGTCAAGTCCAAGTCCTCCAACGCTAGTTTGCGAACCTCATTACGTCGTATTTGTAACAAATATAACAATTTTTTTTATACTAAGACGGATACAAACATGCATACGGCCCGCCTGATGGTAAGCAGTCACCGTAGGCTATGGACGCCTGCAACTCCAGGGGTGTTACATGAGCGTTGCCGACTCTTTAAAAAAGGAGGATTCGCTGTAAATAATGCATGAATAATTTACTTCCATCGATATATTCATTACTGGAATCAAATCGATACCTCCTAAGTATACTGAGCTAACTGCAAAATCACAATTTTACAGGAGAGGCATTCAAAGGTATAATGTGTTGTAACTAAAGTATGCGTAAAGATATCTTTATCAAACTTATAAGTATTTTATATGAATATATCCTAGTCTTATCTGCACTCATAGAATATAGCTATAAATAATAGTTTTTGAGATAACTGTAGATACTCCAGTTTACGTGTAATCGACTTGCTGTCATTCTTGGTATACTGGATCAACTACCACTTGCTCCAATATACGTCGTGGCATAATAATAGAGGATAATCAATATAACAATATTCAGTATTTAATACTGAATATTGTTATATAGTAGCCAACCTAGTGATTGTTAGTGGTGTCGTCAGTATCGCTCTTACCCTTTATCATTCTGGTTACTGTTTGTAAGTGCATGTTTAAATACTTGCTACAAATGTATGGTCACATCAAAGTCCTATTTTAAGTATGTTTTAGCGTGAGCGTCCAAGGAGCGTACTCTTGTAAACATATATCTCATAATGTAAAATACTGATACTGCTGTGTCACATACTTCTGTTGTTTCTCCCATAAAGAAAATAAAATAAATAAATAGGCCAAAACATGCACTACATCTGTGCGCTTTACTGATATTTCCTCTACAAAAATATTCTACTGATTTTTGCGAGGATAGCCCATAAAATGATATGATTTTTCAGCATTTTTTTGCCTGAGGATAAATAGCGATACCATATCCTTTTTTTTAATTTAATGCCCTTAAGGTACCAAATATAGGGTTAGCAACGATTTAAATTCAAACGTTCTACGTCAGTTTCGGTACGTCGTCGCGATTCGGGCCCAGCTCATGTCTAGCATAAAAATAAACACAGCTCCCGTCCGTCGACCCCGGCCGAATTACTAAGAGGCTAAGTTTTTTATAGTGGATCAATTAAATTGTTTTATAGTGGATCAATTAAATTGTTTTATAGCAGTCTTGAAAATTCATTTAGAATACACTGAGAAGGCCTCCGTGAAATATGTGTAACATTACTTATTTTAAAATATTATCATCAATTTCCTTACATTGTCCTAAAAGTAGAAGTGGTAAAAGCATGCGACTTTCAATCCGATGGTCGTGGGTTCGACCCCCGGCTCGTGCCAATGAGTTTTTGAGAACTTATGGATGGGATTATTTACCAATCGACTTTCGGTAAAGGAAAACATCGCGAGGAAACCGAAAGGCCTAGTTTACCCTCTGGGTTGGAAGGTCAGATGGCAGTCGCAAAACTAGCACCTACCCCAATTTTGGGATTAGTAGCCAATGCGGACCCCAGGCTCCCTGAGCCTTCGCATAAGCTAGGAAGGAGGAGTCAACCTTTTTAGGGAAACCCTGGGTCTGCATGCAATCTTGATTCTAAGAATTGGCCGAGTGAGCAAAGCGAGCGAAGTGTCTCTGTTTCAGTTTGGGCAACAATGCTTTCGAGTGTCTGGCCATTTGTTCTCCTCTACAGGGCGCGTGTATCATCCAATTCTTGTGAAATTTTGTAAGCAAGTTTGTTCATTACATAAAATGTTTTTGTCGATTCGGTTTTTACACCTTTCAAAATGGAGCGAATTGGCACAACGGCCCTAAGCGCCATAGACCCAAAGGCACTTGAGACCTTTGTGCCAATACCAAGGACCTTTATGCCAATACTCGTACCAGTACCATATTACGAGGTCTACAGCTCATAGAGCCACTAGTCTAAACATGTTTCAAATCTCGATAACACGAATGCACTACATGGCGAGAGGTCAAGTATACTCGTTAGTTACGCAACCGCTAAAATTTGGCTAGAATTTTATGGTCACGAGTCTGTTCACCCCGGGGGCAATAAACCCCGGAGCATATGGGTAGTGGATGCTAGATTGCTAAGATATTTTATTATTTAGGTACGCCATTTTTTAAAAGCAGTTTACCAAAAGTTGATTTGTAATGAATAAAGCTGCTCATTTCATTTACAAGGAAAAATTTGTAAGCAAATTGTTACCTGTATGTTATGATTTGTTTAGGGTAACTGGTAGAGATCCCTTAAAAGGATAAGTTATCGTACATATTACATGTAATATAATTACATAATTACGAAGCAGGAGGTCCCGGATTCGAATCCTGGTCAGGGCATTCATTTGTGTGTTTATCATGAATATTTGTTCCTGAGTTATGGATGTTTTATATGTATACTAGCTTTCCGCCCGCGACTTCGTCCGCGTATAATAGGGTTCTTCCTACAGAGTTTCATACCTTGTTTTATCTTTTTAAAATGTGACTTGATATAACCTACACATAGATAATACAAATATTTTTTATTGCACTCCACAAAAAGTAATTAATACTACTGATAACGTTTAAGTTTTTTATTAGGTAGATGTTGGCAATAGGCGGTATTATCGCTAAAAAGCAACATAGGTATATGTCTCTTACAGACAACCATCCGGTTAAATAGCATTTAAATGATTACCTACATACTTGAATAACAAAGTTGAGTTGAAGTCTATGGATACAAAAGAAAACTTTCTGCCATAGAAACTTTCAACACTCTTTTCACCTCTTTATGGGTGGAATTTCCCAAAAAACCATGAAACCAGTTTTCTTTTATTTTAATAAGGAATCGATGCATAATGTTGCAAGTCTCTAGCTAGAAAAAATCTTTATTTCCCCGCTTTAAACAACCATCCGGTTAAATAGCATTTAAATGATTACCTACATACTTGAATAACAAAGTTGAGTTGAAGTCTATGGATACAAAAGAAAACTTTCTGCCATAGAAACTTTCAACACTCTTTTCACCTCTTTATGGGTGGAATTTCCCAAAAAACCATGAAACCAGTTTTCTTTTATTTTAATAAGGAATCGATGCATAATGTTGCAAGTCTCTAGCTCAAAAAAATCTTTATTTCCCCGCTTTAACAATTTTGAAACCCGTTTTTACCCCCATAGAAGTAGAATTTTCCAAAACTATGAAAACACTTTTCTTTTGTTCTAATAAGGAGTCTTTTCACAAAGTTTCAAGCCTTTAGCTCAAAAAGAATCTCCTTTTCCATACAAACTTTTAATCCTCATAGCAAACAACTTTTTAAAATTTTAATAATGAACAGTCTTTGCACAAAGTTTCAAGTCTATAGCTCAAAAAAAATACCATTCTCAAACAAACATTCAACCCCCTTTCTACCGCGTTCGAAATTGAATTTTCCAAAACTATGAAAACACTTTTCTTTGATTTAAATAAAAAGTTTTTACGAAAACATTTAGGCCATAAACATGTAGCTCAAGAAGCACATAAAGAAGAGTCTTTACAAAAAGTTTCAAGTCTCTAGCTCAAAAATAAATTCCATTCTCATACAAATTTTCTGCCTCTTCTTTACGGGTAAGGATATAAGGGCTGAATTTCCGAAAACTATGAAAACACTTTTCTTTAATTGTAATAAGGAGTTTTTACACAAAGTTTCAAGTCTCTAGCTCAAAACAAAATTCTATTCTTATACAAACTTTCAACCCCTTTTTTACCCCTTTAGAGGTAAATTTCCAAAAACCATGAAAACGGTTTTCTTCAATTGTAATTAAAAGTCTTTACACAGAGTTTCAAGTCTCTAGCTCACAAATAAATTCCATTCTCATACAAACTTTCTACCTTTTTTTACCCCCTAGGGGTTGATTTTTCCAAAACTATGATTTTTTTTTCTTTAATTGTAATAAGGAGCCTTAATACAAAGGTCCAAAACAAAATTTCATTCCTATACAAATTTTCAACCGCCTTTTTACCCCTTTAGAGGTGGAATTTTCAAAAACTATGAAAACGTTTTTCTTTAATTGTAATACAGAATTTTAAAACAAAGTTTCAAGTCTCTAGCTAAAAAAAATCCATTCCAATACAAACTTTCAACCCCCGTTTTTACCCCTTTAGAGTTTAAAACTGCTTTCTTCAATTGTAATACAGAGTTCTTACACAAAGTTTCAAGTCTCTAGCTCAAAAATAAATTCCATTCTCATACAACCTTTCTACCCATTTTTTACCCCCATAGGGGTTGAATTTTCTAAAACTATGAAAATAATTTTCTGTAATTATAATAAGGAGTCTTAACACAAATTTTCGAGTCTCTAGCTCAAAACAAAATTCCATTCCTATACAAACTATCAACCCCTTTTTTACCCCTTTACAGGTGGTATTTCCAAAAACCATGATAACGTCTTTCTTCAAGTATAATACAGAGTTCTTACACAAAGTTCCAAGTCTCTAGCTCAAAAATAAATTCCATTCTCATACAATCTTTATACCCCTTTTTTACCCCTATAGGGGTTGAATTTTCCAAAACTATGAAAACACTTTTCTTTAATTGTAATAAGGAGTCTTAATACAAAGTTTCAAGTCTCTAGCTCAAAACAAAATTCCATTCCTATACAATTTTTCAACCCCGTTTTTACCCCTTTAGAGGTAGAATTTCCAAAAACTATGAAAACATTTTTCTTTAATTGTAATACAGAGTTTTAAAACAAAGTTTCAAGTCTCTAGCTCAAAACAAAATTTCATTCCTTTACAAACTGTCACCCCCCTTTTTACCCCCTTATAGGTTGAATTTCCAAAAACTATGAAAATGTTTTTCTTTAATTATAATAAAGAGTCTTTGCACAAAGTTTCAAGTCTCTAGCTCAAAAAAAAATTCCATTTCCATACAAACTTTCAATCCCCTTTTCACCCCCTTAGGGGTGGAATTTCGAAAAATCCGTTCTTATCTCTTGCCTATGTACTAAAAGGAAGCTTTAGTAAAAATTTCAAGTTTCTAGTCGTAGCCGTTTCGGCTGTGCGATGATCGTAGATGAGGACAACCTCTTTTATATATATAGATAAGTATTTATATGTATCTATCTATTATATATATCGTCGTCTAGCCTTATTGAGCTTACCGTGGGACTAGTTTGATTTGTGTAAGATTGTCCCGGTATATTTATTTATTTACTGCGTCTCTTTTTTTTAGATTTCCGGTATTAATTTCAACTTGCTACCCCTACGCTCTAACAACCAAAACTCTACTTCAACGCTATTAAATAAAAAATCGGCCAAGTGCGAGTCGGACTCGTGCGCCGAGGGTTCCGTACTAACTTTATATTGCAACTACACCTAGTAGTAGATATTTGACGTCAGCCATATGTATATCTACAGATTGGGTCAGTCGTTTCTACGGCATGGAGTTAGTACTTATGCGAGTTTGTTTTCCTTGATATTTTTTTTTGTTCGGTAAAGTTTAAGAACTACTACTTCTTTATAAAGTCATTTCTACAGATCTTCAAATGTCTTTTCATAACTTGGCTCGGTTGACCAAGTACTAGGTACGGTCAGCTGCAGAGTCAATGGACTCCTCATAGAAAGTTTGCATGCAGTGGTTTGGCTGGATACCGGATAACGCATATCCGGCGTTTGTGTCCGCCGAATATCCGTTATCAGCCACCGAATATTCGGCCTAAAGTTTTTTTTATCGACCAAATTTATCCACGCGCTTGCTCGATTTTTGGCTTGGGTTGTAACACTTGTAACTTATTTCTAGTTTTGACATGTTTAATAGAAAACTTGCTCACTTAATGCCAGTGATTTTATATTGTTTAAAATGTCGTACTTTCGTAGTTCGTCGAGAGTATTTGATACATGAAACTGACCTTGACCTTAAATACTATTGCTTACTTTGTAATTGGATAGGTTTTACCTAAACTTATTCATATATATCTTGGTTATTCACTATTCGGTATCCGGCCATATACTACGCTACTATCCGGTATTCGGCCGGATGACAGAATATCCGTAGCATCTCTAATGTGGAGTCCATTATCTCTGCGGCTAACTGTACCTTTTTTTTTATATACTACGACGGTGACAAACAAGCATACGGCCCGCCTGATGGTAAGTGGTCACCGTAGCCTATGGACGCCTGCAACTCCAGTGGTGTTACATGCGCGTTGCCGACCCTTTAAAAACTTAGATACTCTGCTAAGATTAGGTCGCGTGTTAGGAAGAGTTAAAAATTGGTTGAACAATAAACCGGCCAAGTGCGAGTCGGAGTGGCGTACGAATTTGTTTTATTTTAACATAATTATTAATTTTTTAAGTAAAGTAGTTATATAACTTATATAGGAAATATTCTTTAGGAGTCAAACCACTTTATGTCTTCCAAGCACATGTATGAAATTATGACATCTATTTAACGCTTTCACAGTCTGTAAGTACTATCAAAATCTATGCAAACTCGTCTTATTCGGTTTCTACCTGTTGCCGTAATCAATATTGAGCAAAAAATTACGTTTGTTGTATGGGAGCCTTATGATATTTATTTTATTTAGTTTCAACTCTGTGAAGATAGCGGTGTCTTAGTAATAAGGTCCCGTTTTACCCTTTGGGTACGGAAGCCTAAAATTATCTGTAAAAAGCTCCAAAATATTTGGACTTATTGAAGTCCCATAATAGACACGACCCTTACCATCGGTCATTCACCTTAGTCGACTCGACGTCTATCTTTGGAAGTGAAATTCGCAAGTACCTAAGCAAACCACTTTGCCATCACCCAAATATAGACTTTAACGCAACGTTCTACAGTTCATTTCAGATTAGCAGAACTTGTGATATTCGAGCTTGCGAAAAGCACAACTTTATATACGACATTTTCAAAATTACAACAACGCTAGGGTTGAACGTACTTCAAAACCAAAGTTCTATTTTGCAAACACGTATTTATATTATACTTGCTATTCAAAATTAAACCTTAACTAGAAGATCGAGAGTCGAATTTCAAGTAATGCAATTGGCTAGATACGAGCTATCAAAGAGAGGCTTCGATATCTACACAGCGACCGCGAAAGTTGCCAAAATATGCTTTTAGAACGACAAGGATTCAAGAGTCTTAAAATTACTAAACGATTATCAACTTTACTTATGACTAAATAAGGTGCAAAATGGCAAACGTTGATTGGGTAATTTAGAGTTCGGTAAGTGTAAGGTGGAATTAAGAGGACATCGACCCATGATTTTGACCTTCCGCGATCCACATTTCGGAGAAAGTGGGCCATCCATCATGCGGAGTGGAGAAAGTCTCCCTTGCTAATGTGGCATTCATGGCTATGATTTATTTCCTTCGTTTAAAATGTGGCCTTTAGACCAGCACCAGCACTCAGCAGGTTCTTTTTTGCAAGCTATAATTTATATTTGTCTTTCCTGTTGCCTCCCCCAGAGAATGCCACATCGATAGGTCGTGCGCTGCCCGCATCCAATGGGTTCCTGGGCATTTTTTTATATTTTTGTTTTCCAATTTGTTTCTTTTTTGTATTGTTATCATTGTAGCAGAAAAAATTACCTTTCTAACTTTTCATTTCGCTACTGCCATACTAAATCTGTGATAAAATGGAAGCGCAATTTGAAACAAAATGTTGGGACACTTTTTTTCTACTAGGATTGAAAGAGCTCGCGATTCTGAATAGAAAACATAAACATTTTCAATTTAGCAAAAAAATATTTTTGATCAACATAAAATAAAAACGCCGTCCTGCGACCTCTACGGTAGATGAACTGATGATCCGGTAGAGGCTCTACCGGATCATCAGTTCATCTTGTGGGGGGGCCTTCCCATGCTGCGTTGATCGATGCGCAAAATTATGCACAAATCGTTAAAAATATTATTTATTTGTATCAACCCTACCACCAAATTTTAACCATACACAGTCTGGAGACTTTTGACAGGTGTCTAACTATTGGAAGTATATAACGTGCTGAGCATATTTAGAGATAATATAAAACAATTTTTCAACATGGCTACTTAGCCATTATTGTACTTACAAAACGCCTATTGGATTGCGATGTTGCCACTATAAAAGCAATATTGTAGTTGTTATCAAAATGACATTAGTTAACATCAACAGCCAATGAAATAAATACAAATCATATATTTTCTTGATCAAGATAAATGACACAGGTTACAGGATAAGGCACTAAAAAAGAAAAAGCGTGGTTTCATAAAATAAAATAAACAAAGAAAAAATAGTTGGTGAAGTGACGGCTTAATTTATGGGATATTTTTAAATTATACTAATATGAGGTACTATTTGCTTTGGTGATTTGGGTTTTGTTTGGTGGCTATTTGGACTGTTTTGTTTTAAAATCTAACCTTCAAAATTTCGCAGGCATTATTTATCTTCAGTAATTTACTTATCTAATTACCAGGCTACCAGCCTCCCTGGGACGTCATCCGCAAAAATCGTTAAAACTTGCCCCTCTTCACCACCTTAACGTTGAATTTCAAAAAATCCTTTCTTAGTTGGGTTCTTAGGTTCTTAGCAAGGCATTTGAGTAGTATAGGTACGAGGCAGATTTTAATCTTTAACGGTTTACAACAAACACCACGTTATCTTTTCCAAGCAAATTAACTGTCAAACTAACTAACTGACTAACTATTATTTTAAACGTTAAACTCCTATGAAATCATGACGTTTTCTTAACACTTTCACAGTCTGTGCTATCAAAATCTAGGAAAATTTGTATTTTTTACGAAGAAAAAGATTGCCTAAGGTATCTCAATTCACAACTCAAGTTCTAACGCCCACAATGTCAAGATTAATATTTATTTGATGCATAAACGAGAAAGTTCCACTTTCGCGCAGTTCAACGCCCTTACACTATGGGCCAATAAAAATCCCTTCACACTTTTACCTTAACTGCCCTAAAGAGGGCCATAGCTGACCATAACTTTCTAATTCCTAACGAAAGTTGAAAATAAGAGTGATCCTCGAGGCCAAACGACCTAACCTAACAAATGCCCATCTAGGCCACAGAGAAAGTGGAGAAAGTCTTTATTTGACCATGAGCTACAAAACTCTCCCTAGTATTTTTATCTGACAGTCACTTTTGAACCATAACCTAAAAGGGACCTTAAAACTGTTACGTTTGGTCGCATTTTTGATTGAGAGGACAAGTGGGTCAGTTGATACCGTGTTCTAATTTTGAATAGTTGCATTGATGATGATTTCTTTTTAATTTACGACGGCTTTCTTAGATTTGTTTGAAACGCATTTGACCAAATTTCGTGATTCTATATCAGAGGGAAGTACCCTATACATTTTGAAATGTATGGGAAATGTGACATAAACATAGAGGTTTAGTGTTTTACCAGCTTCAAGGGACCGCAGACCAGTGTATCTATGTGGTATTAATTTCAACTTGCTAACTTTACGCGTGTCCAAGAAAAAGAGTCTTGAGAGACAGACGGACTTTTGAGGTACTGAACCCTAAAAAGAGTTAAAAATACAAAATATACATTATTTTTATAGTACTCGCTCTTTTCAAGTCGTATTCCTCAATCCTGAGGATCGTGAATCGTGCTTCGAAAGTGTGAGCCCCTCTTATCAGAGTACGCCACCTGTCTTTGGTCTCATGGAATGCATTGTGCAGCTCAGTGTTAAGCATTAGCGAAGTGTGGACTACAACCTCTCGAACGTATTTTTCAATGTTGCCAGTTACCAATAGCTCGAGATTGTCACCGTCTTGTCTGGCAACATGACTAAAGAAGTGCCTGAGCATATTTAGATAAATTCCTCGGGGTCCAAGTAAAATAAGCGAAAACTTTTGGAAAAAGTAAGTGTGTGACTCGTCGTATCAAAATTGACACATTGATGTGAGTTTCTTCGGGTAATTCATCGTTTTTCCATGTGTTCAACGTAGAAGATATGATGTGGCTATTCCCTTCTATCAAATTAGTAGTTCGGATAAGGCCCCAGTTCAGTATACTTTTGCCTGATACCACCTGCCTTCCAAATGATTAAAATCACTACTCAGATTCTATAGAGCAAGCTGGCCACTAATCAAAATTTCCTTGTAAATTATTCCTCGATAAAAAACATAAATTGAAAGTCCCCTTCCGCATTCTCGATTGGAAATTCCTAAGAAATCCCGACGAGGATCTGAATCACCTGACACTCAATCTCATAACCTAACGAGATAATCAAACAAACCTGCGCCACTAATACAGTTCTCTGAAAAACAAAATAGTTCGTAGGTGTGACCAGTTTATCTTTGCAGTTCACAGCAGCAAATCTTTTAAAAAATCTAGGAACTTTGTGTGACAGGACTTGATTTGCGAGTTTAGCGCGTGCCATGATAAGTTTGCGGTATAGAACCATCGAGAGATCGTTTCTTCGCTGCTTTCTATGTTCGCTTTCACTTCCGAGAGCTCCACGCTCAAAACAACCACGAACTATTCTTAAACTCAAATTCAAGAAGACGTAAGTACCTATGAAATTGCATATATTAATAGCCTTATGCTTTTAAACAGTTATCAATGAGTCAGAGTTGTTTACAAACTTGCTGCAAAACAATGTCATGTAATGTGCTCGCTTTCTTTCGCTAATGCGGGTTATTGAACTCTGGTTGACTAAAAATAAATGTCTATTAGTATAGATGTTGTTTTGCTAATTAAATTGGGTGTGTAATAAAAAGTGTGTTTATAAATAATGGACATAAGCCCACCTTCCAATCCTTTAAAAAGTCCACTACCACTGCAGCCTGTTTAGGTATATGGCAGAGGTCTCCTTTAATTCCCGGGAGGGATTGGGCAACAGTCTCCACGCTGTGTCAAAGGGGTTGGAGACTGAGGGGTCTGAGGGGTTGGTTGAACTCTGAATGTTTTCAAGGACCTCGTGGCAGATTTGCTTATGATGTCCTCTGGAGCAAAATCAATTGACTTCCAATTACCTTATTATAGGAATTACAGCTCTTCGGGGATCTCCAGAAACATATAACAACAGAGAACGTTAATAAGCAACGATGGAACGTCATACGCTATAAGCAGATGTCCAGGCTGCTAATTGCTCATGCTGTGTTGCGTATCGTAGTTATCTCTCTCTATCACTCTTCCTTATTAGTGTGACAATCACAGTTGCGTTTCGATCGCGACTGAGCGCTATATCTATTGGCACCTTGGCTACGCACGCTGATGCGTCACAGCTTTTGAGTATTGAAAAATAATGTGTTCAAGTTTTCCGAAGCGATAACACATGAGAATTAAAGCTATACTGCTTCTAATATACTTATAAAAGAGTCTTACTTTGTAATTTAAGGAATTTAAGTTAGGGCGAAATGCCTTTTGATATATCGAAAGTAGTCACAAATTTATTTCTGAATAAAGAAAGAATGGATAATTCACCGGCTAAAATCGCCGGCAATGGAACTTACTAACGATGTAAACAAAAGGCATCACATGTTTTGTCACTGTTTCCACTTGTATTTTCACACTACCTCATCAAACACCACTGAAACGATTCTTTGCTAAAACGGTTGTATTATGGTATCATACAAAACATAAGATAAATAACTTAATTTTTTTTGGAGCAATAATCATTAGGCATTTCACCTATGAAAAATGGTGATCAGCTGACCAATATCAGACGGGCATTGTGTTTGTTTGTACTTATAAAAGCGCTTACCGAATTATTGAAATTTGGTACCGCAGCTGGTAGAGCTATTGACGGAAATCAATAAAAAAACATGATTATGTATATGTATTTTGTATGTATTATGTATTTTGATACATAATAACTTTTAATTAATGACAAATTTAAAGGGTAAAAATCACAGTTGCTGTGGTTACTGAACTTATTAGTATGAAGGTGAAAATTACGTATTGTTAAAGTATTGAAATAATTTTGTTTGAGGTGCTTCCCAAAATGCGGGACAGCCAGTGAGTAATTTAAAACGGATTTTCCTTAAACATAATACCATCAACGTGAACTTTCTTAATTGCTTTCAAAATATTATTGATTAAGAAAGGGAAATCTCTTTTTATCATATTTATTTAGGTATTTTCGCCATAGTTGCAGTTTGGAAAGCAATTACCGTCACTTAAAAAAACGGCCAAGTGCAAGCCGGACTCGCACACCGAGGGTTCCGTATAAACTCTATGTTGTAAGGTTGTAACTACACCTCGAAGTAGAAATTTGACGTCAGCCACATGTATCGACAGATTGGGTCAGTCGTTTGTACAGCATGTAGTTAGTATGAGTGTTTGTTTTTCCTTGATATTTTTCATGGCGTAATCCATTTTTTTAACGTTATTCATATAACAGTACCTACTTTCAGCATGTTATCACATAAATTTACAAAAAAAAACAATCTACATAAAAACAATCTACAAACGGTTACATTTCAACTTTTGTTTCGAAATTTTCTTTATATTTAAGTAAAAATAGTTAATAGAGTTAGGGTGGATGTTATATTTTTCCTGTAATGTTTATGATAATATTAAGTTTGTGTAAAAAATCATAGCTAGCCTGTTGTGTAGGTATGTTATCTCGATTATTTAAATTTAAAAACTTTCAGGTTCAATTTAACCGATGCCGGCCAGTGACCCGCGTATTAGCCGACTTGGAAAGTGAAGGTTAGATTAATGACAGCAATTGATCCAAGGTGAAGCCCACCCGCGTTTGATTAAGCCAATTGGGTGCAATTAACTTGAGAGACTTGGTTTTTTGGGCTTTTTTGCAGTTAACCCGTACTCTGTGGGGTTTATAAAATATGAGATGATGCAAGTGATAATAACGACTGTATTAATGTCTATAGAAAGCCGCGCGTGTACAATGCGTGTG
Source organism: Lathronympha strigana (assembly GCA_949128165.1). Classification (NCBI taxonomy): domain Eukaryota; kingdom Metazoa; phylum Arthropoda; class Insecta; order Lepidoptera; family Tortricidae; genus Lathronympha; species Lathronympha strigana. The sequence continues at coordinate 9,271,085 of OX421921.1, read as the reverse complement.
TGTACACTGTGTACATTTGCTGGGAATTGCATAGCATATAAATATCATAAACTGTCAACTCCGTCATATCTAACTACGATCTAATACGTAGGTATGTTTGTTTTTCTATAACAAACATAGTACAAGTTCTGTAGACCTCGCTACGTTGTAGTGGTATTTGTATATACCTAGGTAAAGTGCTTTTGTGTCTACGGTGCTTAGGACCTTAGTACCAATTCCTGCCATAAAAAAAAACAAAAACTGAATCGTGAATAAACTCGCTCTCGCTTCTCGAACTCACTTACACAATTTAACAAGAATTGGTTGATAAATGCGACTAAAGGAGAACAAATGGACAGAGGGTCTACCACGAATATCGAAAATTGGCATTAACGGGAAAACCTCTTTGTCACTCCAATATGCAAGTGTGACAGAGATCGAGATACAAATCCGCAATTGTTTGATTTTGGTGGTATAGGCCCAGGCACGCGAAAGCATTTTCGCCCAAGCTGAAACGGAGACGCTTTGCTCGCTTCGCTCACTCGGTCAATAAAGCAACAGCAGTAGTAACTGTAAAGTGACCATGTTAGCTTAAAATTGTTAACTCCGTTTTCACCCCTTAACCACGAAGGGGGTGAAAATTACAATAACCCCTTTCATTTGAAAAACAAGTACCTATAGGTAACTATGTACATAATATATGTTCCAAATTTCAAGGTTCTACCTTCAAGGCAGGGATGTTATGGAGAATCTGATTAATATTACACATCCGCTTCGGTTCTGGTTCCATTACTTTTGAATCGGAAGTTACATCGGATGTTGAAGCTTAGCGCTAAAGAGGGACATGAGCGGCGCACATCAAAAAAAACTTCTTGCCACGTGCTGCACTGCGCTAATAAGTTGTAATTTTAGTTGTCTTTTTATAGGTATTCGCGTTATTTTGAAATTATTATTTTTAATAGACCTACCCTCAACATCTCGTCTACACAGTTCGTCGGTTCCGATTCTGGTTCCGGTTCCGTTTTCGGTTCTGGTAACGTTGCACGTTGCTGGTTCCGATAAACTAAATTTTATACATCTGGTTCCGCTTTCGGTTCTGATAAAACCACATCCATGTAAAAGTAATTTGGTATAGCATGGAAATAATTATGTAGATTAGGAAACTAGGTACTTATAATAAAAGGGCAAAGCTATAGTCGGACAAGCCACGGCACGGCTGCAGTAGAATTTTTATTTATCATCCCTATTTTTCTCATAGCGAAAAAAGGGACGCACATACTTAATTAAAAAAAAATACTGCAGCAGTATCAATATAATATTATCAATTAAATATTAGGACGACGAATTCGAAAGAAATAAAAATGTATAATTTTGGCTATACAGCGGCATGTAGTGAAAACCACATGTACTACACCAACACCTTCCTACTATAGTTTTGGCAAATAGTACACAGAGGGCTCTGTATTGTTTGACTGTTTTATCGACAGCATTGACAACACTTGACATTTGACGTCAACAGAAATGTTGCTATTAAAATAAATTATTTTCTACCAATTTATGAATTCATAAAATATTAACAAAAGCTACATGACATTTTTTATAAATGTCAAAATGTTGAAAATTTTTATAATTGATTGTTACTGGAATTTGTACAATTATTTGTATGTAATACTTCAATAGCAATGATTTTGTAGTATAGCCGTAGAAAGTCAAGTAGAGAGAAACTCGCAACTCTTTTTTGATAAATGGCGTACGTGCAAAATCAACCCAAGCTATGCCACGCCTTGCAGCTACACGGATTGTGTGCAAGCACTATTAAGACAAGCTTGGGAGATTTTTGTAGGTTAAAGTCTGGCAACATCATAATGCGGCTGCCAGTGCCAAATGCCAGCCGTCAGTTTGTGAGTTTGACATGTTCTTGTGAGTTAGCCGATTTCGCTAGATTCTTGATTAGACTAGAAAAATGCAACAAATAAATCTCCAACTAACACAATACATTCTAGCGGCTATATTTTTTAGCCCAATTCTAGCAGAATGGAATACCAGGGACTATGTGAGACGGGAGCACTCCCTCACAAAACCTTACCAGGGTGAGTGACCTCTGACTCTATTGACTTTGATCTTCTGAATATAATTGAATAAATACGTAAATAAACGTTTATTGGTTAATTTCAGGAAGTGGAATGTCGGTGCCTTACTGGGACTTCTTAGGTAGCACGATAGTGACAACGAATTATGTGCGGCTGACGCCCGATTTGCAATCAAAATCCGGGGCAATTTGGAACACACAGGTACTGTTTCTTTACTATCGCAAATGTAAATATGCATACCACGATAAGGAGGAATAAGGACGTCGTAATACAGCACATGGTTAGTAATAAATGTAGCACATAAACATGCAATTTTGTGACGACATTATTGTTCAACAATAAGGGCTATTTTCGCCTGAGATTCCGCTCGTCTATCATAGGTAATAAAAAAGATGATAAAAAAATAATAAAAATATTTTAAAGTAATGATTAATGTTTTCTAAGTACTAGTATATGTTGTGCAAAATCACAAATTTATTTTGGTATGCAATCATGGCAGTGTAGATTTTTGTAACATTGTCAGCAGTAATTTGGCAGTGTTATTGTTTGGCTTTAATTAATTAAATTGGCTGAATTGATAGTGAAGTAAATTCAAATTCAAAAATTTATTCTGCAAGTAGGCATCAAGGGCACTTTTACAATCAATAAGCATTACAATAAAGCATTTGCATGTACACACGTAATCTACATCTTGATTTATTGAATACAATTCACAGTTAGTTAGTTAGTTGGTTTAGCTGGGGCTTTTCTGCAACTCAACATCCATTGTGCAGAGGTAGCCCTATTCCAACCTCCACGAAACCAAGCATCGGTTTTAGTTTGCTAAATGCCATCTTAGGTGTTTGGTGTCCCCAAATACCTACTCCTGTAAGAGAATATGTTTTGCTGTTTCCTCATTTCCCATGCAGGCTCTGCACATGGGACTATCGGTTTTACCCATGTTACTACTATTTTCCGGAGTTGGTGTCTGGGTGTCCTGAGTAGGGTTTTCGTGAACTTGTAGTTTAACTCTGTATAAAGGCCTTGGTATGATAGGTTCCGTATGTCGGTGTGTCTGACCCTCTCCTTGCCAGTTCATCCGCTGCATCATTCCCTCTTTATTTATTGTATGGTTGTTGTATAGGCTGTTGTGACATTGGAGTATGAGTTGTGACTTATGTTTATCACTAAGTAGCGCTTGTAGTACTGATTTACTGTCTGACAGTATTAGTATTTTTTTATTTTTTGTTTACCGTTGCTTGTGTTCGTATTTCAAATCCAACTAAAAATATGCCCAACAAGTCTTGTGAAAAAGCCTTCTATGTTGTAAACTTGTATTACAACAAGTCTAATGAAAAATATTAAAAACCATAGTAATTTGAGACCAAAATATGGATTTTTAGTTCTTCCTAACATCAATACAGCAATTGATACAAATCTGAATTGCCTCATACATTGAATGCATTCAAATTAATTTAGTACAGAATGTGTCAGAGCATTAGACAAACATTCAAATATATATAAGCTAGAAAAACATCTTTGGTCATCAGCACCAAAACATGAAATTGAAAACTATTGTAAATATTATCTATGAGACTATTGAATACATGCCATAAAATGTATAGTCACATGCAATAGTTTCTTCCGCTGCCACAAAAATATCTGACATAATAAACGGGCTGACACACAAATTACAAGTGTTTGTCAATAAGTCCCTTCGTCGATCCTCCGCATCTTCTGGCTGAGGACAATAAGATAGCAGGATTTGTGGAGTATACACTGTCAGTCTCCAATCGCCCAAAAAGTAGTGCTGTGGAATTGGAGATGGATCGGGCATACCCTTCGCAGAGGAGCAACGAACAGTGCCAGTCTCGCATTTGAGTGGAAGCCTCAAAGGTGGAAAGCGAGCTTGTGCACACCCTGTACACACGTGGCAGCAGAGACTGGAGAGCGAGTTCAGACCTAGGATCTAGAACAACAACAACAACAATATTATTTGTATAGCCATAGAAGTGCGTCACATATTTTTGTGGCCTTCATACGAAGCATTCATAACGGAAAATACTATTGTAGGTGACTGTACATTACTGCCATTCATAGTTAATGTTTAGATAATAGCAGATGTTTTGAACATGACATTCGTTTCAATACTATCTATTCAACAATAGTATTTCATCTATGACCACAAACATAATACATGTCGAAATCATCGAAGCATGAGATAGTTGAAAATATATAACATATATATAATAGCATAGGGCTTAAGGATTCCCATAACATAAATGAATCTCTATTGATTCAGTATATCCTTAGTCCAGTTGGAAAAACCATTCCAGCCTTTAAGCGTCACAGGAAGGGAAATTGGCAGATGTATTGTTTCCCCTCTGTTGAAGTAAAAGCCTAGATGTGTAAGAAGTTTCCTTACAATGTTTTGTTTTAGCGAAAAGCGCCTGCTAAATGTCCAATGTAACTTTTTCCTTCAATTGAATTATGTAGCTGATAATGTCATGGGATGCTTTGTTTAATAAATATTGAAAAATAAATTTAATATCAAACAAAACTTCATACAAAGTAAAAAAAACAATAACAGGTGCATAGACATTGTTTGTTTTAGATTGCACAAGTGAATCACATATTTATTCAGATGCTTTGAAAATAATATACATAACAATTGGCTAGGTAACTAAAGGATTTTCACGAATTCACAGCCTATAAACCAAATCATGGCTAATAATTACTGTTACAGTTTAGCTACACGCTCATACTGGCATAAATTCCAATTTGCACAAGCAAGACAGTAAAACAGTATACTACATAAAAGGCTTGCACAAAATGCTCATTGACACAACTAGATTTGCGATACGGCCCGCCTGACGGAAAGCGATCACCGTAACCTATGGGTGCCTGCACTCCAGAGGTGTCACATGCGTGTTGCCGTCTCATTAAAAACTTGTACACTCATAAACCTCGGCAGGGAGCTCATTCCACAGCCGGATCGTCCGCGGGAGGAAATAATACCTCTGAAACCACACAATGGGCGACCATTTCGGTTGCAAGTATTTGCGCCCTGTAGAGCGAAAAGTGGACATTGGCATTATGTCAAACAATTTTTCAAAACACAACCCATTGTGCAAGAAATACAACACATAGGGAGGCAAGGCTTCATCTTAGGCTTAAGGGTTCAATACCGCCTGACTAACTCAGTACATGGTTGAGACATATGTAGTTTATATGTAGATAATCTATTGGCATACACCACACCTGTGACTGGGATCGTCGACAAACAGCGCGCCTCTAGTCTGGACCGAGTCAAAGGGTCCAAGCTGCATAAATAAACACGTGCGTTAAGACGGCAAAACGGTGTAACAAACAAATAATACTTATTTCGTTTCGAAATAATACAACTTTAAAGCAAAACATTACAAGCCAATTACTCAGCTTTTGACCTTGATCTAACACTAATTTTCTCTGACACATTCAAGGTCTTCGTTGTCAATGTTAAACCTGCCTTTTGAAGTAAAACGAACCTTGATTATAGCAAAAGCGAATAGCAAAAAGTTAATTATCCCTTGATAGTTTAATTAAATAGAGCAAATGTTTTTAAAGTTTAGTTTTTAATTATTTCTCAATGAGGAAAAAAGCTGAATTACAAGCAATTAATCCTGTAGTAAAAGATAACGTTCAAATAAATAAAATAAATTTAAGCCAACGATTTTTTCAAAATTGTAAATCTGTTTTAAAGTTAGTTTGGAATAATTAGTTCTATTTCCGTTATTCTAAGATTGTAATTTACGTAATAAATAATACTAAACTACGCAAAAAAACTTATTTTTCGTCTTTCATAATGTACTATCATTTTCGAATACTGTCATCCATTTGTGAGTGTGTGCATTTTGAAATGTATTATTAATATTTTTTTGTTCAGCTAAAACTGAAGTCTTAACAAATATTTTTGTTTTTCAGCCATGTTACACTCGCAACTGGGAGCTACAAGTCCAGTTCAAAGTCCACGGTCGAGGCAAAGACTTGTTCGGGGACGGGTTCGCCCTGTGGTACGTGAAGGACCGCATGACGTATGGCCCTGTGTTCGGCAGCAAGGACTACTACCAGGGCCTGTCTATCATACTGGACACGTACAGCAACCACAATGGCGCACACAATGTAAGTTATTAAATTTAACTCTTAATTTGACAGAAAAATGGTCGTAAGTTCAAGCCTCCTCGGCGCTCAATAGCCGTAGTACTCGTAATTCTGGTTAGGAAAAAAAAACAAAAAGAGGGGCAAAGGGTATGTCCGCCCTGACGGACATTATCAAATTAAGGGCTTGCTTTTCTGACAAAAATATACAAATACATATACGTTTATTTAATTACTAAGTACTACATAGTATGCTTATTAGGTATGTGTAATGAAAAAGGTGCGGGTACAGCTAGCTGGATTTAAACCCGCCCTTGGTCATATTACAGAATAGGGGTATTTAGTATTCCTAACGTTTACATTTAAAACCTATACTTATACTTCTACTTATATAAAAACAATGTTTATTTTTATTTTATTTTATTTTATATTACATACATGGAAAACCAACAGCATGAAAACATGACTAATAGCTAAATAAAAATACATAGCCAATTACAGGTTCTCACTTATAGAACAAAGATATACCTAAAACAAATACAGGTTTTGCTCAATTACACGCATGCAAGTCCATTTGGGCTTAGGGCCACTGGGTACCTACAAGTCACTTATATAACACTTATATGCTTTACGGAAAAGGAACAAAAGGGAAGATTTATATTAATAAAACTAAAGTAAACCGAACCCGAACCCGCACCTGCGCAAGAGGTGTCAGTCACCCATATAATATTGTATTAATTTCTTCTTTATTACAGATATACTGTCATTGAACATGTCAAAGTCCAAGTCTGCTAAAGCTTTATTTAAAGTTATCCCTGCCCTGACTAGAAAGCTGTTTCTTCTATATCTAGTAGAAGCCTGGCAAACACTAATAGGACGAAAGTGCCTAAACCTTCTTATAGGAGTGCTAAAAGAAATTTTGCTTAGTAAGTTGGGACAATCAACATTGCCTTTAATAATATTTAACAAGTAGGTTATGTCAGCAATTTTGCGGCGCTTAGCTAACGGTATCAAGTGATGTTTCTTACATAGTTTAAAATAATCGGAAGAAGTATAAGTTACATGCAATTTATAACACAAAAATTTAATACATTTCTTTTGCAATCTTTCGATTCTATCAACGTAAATTTGATATAGAGGATTCCAAATCTGGGATGCATACTCCAGCTTGCTCCTCACATAATCACAATATAAAATCTTTAGCGTTTTTGCACGAGTAAAGCAAGCAGAGCTGCGCATGATAAAGCCAAGAGACCTGGATGCTTTACTCACTATATCATCAATATGATCGCTAAAAATAACCTTGGAGTCATGAATAACACCCAAGTCTCTCATGCCCAGTACTTGCTGCAGAGTGTTACCCTGTAATGAATATGATGTGGGGATAGGATTACGTTTACGAGTAAATGTTAATGTGAAACATTTAGAGGGGTTTAAGTCAAGTTTGTTATTAGTGCAATAACTGTCCAATCGATTTAAATCCGATTGCAACAAGGCTGCGTCCCCGAGCGAAGCAATTTTAGCGAAGATTTTCATATCATCCGCAAAGCTTAGTAACTGTGAAGACTGGAAGCAAGTGCTTATGTCATTTACAAATATATTAAACAAAAGTGGACCCAGCGAAGAGCCCTGGGGTACTCCACTTGGTATAGGTACCCAACTAGACATGTAATTATTTATTACAACCGATTGACATCTATTGTGTATATAAGACTCAAACCATCTCAAGAGGTCACCCCTAATGCCAATTAAATAAAGCTTGGAAATTAAGATGTCATGATCAATCCTATCGAAACATTTACTGTAATCGGTATAGATTACGTCCACCTGATGGCCATGTCCATAGAGTCAGTGACGAATTCGATAAGTAAAGCAAGATTTGACACTGTTGACCTACGCTGCACAAATCCATGTTGCGTGTTATCTAACGAATTCTTCAAAGCTAATGAAACCTGTATGTGGACTATTTTTTCTAGTACCTTAGCCAAGATGCACAATTTGGAAATCGGTCTATAGTTAGTCACATCTGTTTTAGGACCTTTCTTGATAACAGGGGTAATAAAGGCCGATTTCCAAATGGTGGGTACAGCACAGTCGGCTAAGGAACGACGGAACAGTAGCGAGATGGGTTTGGTTAGAACTGTGGCACAATTAATATAATACAGAGCGGGCACTTGATCCGGTCCAGGTATTTTATTAGGATCGAGGCGCAACAAAAGTTTAGTTATCAAATCATCATCAAATGAAATATTAGATATGTCACCAATTGTGTGAGTGTATTCGTATGAATTACAACTGCTCGATGACCCAGGCGAGGTACAAGTCCCAGGATCTAGAAAGCTTGCTTTAAAATACTCAGAAAACGCATTGATGTTAATAACACAGCAACGGAATATATTAAATAATCAAATCACTCAAACATGAAGCCTCAAAATCTAAGGCACTGGCCCCAACAAGCGCGAATAAGCGATGAGCTATCGGCGGCAAGACACGAACAAAAGATAATCGCTCCCGTTTAAATAAAAAGAGGGATATATATAGTCTGACAAGCCAACGATCGTAGGGCAAAAAAACTATAACCATCTCTTTTTTCGGGGCGATTTTACTACCGTAAGAAAAAGACGGTGTGGTGCTCTCTCACCTACTGTTATTGCGTTTGATTGCTTGTCAGACTTTATTTATAGTACTTTTTTCTAAAGAAGCACTCGCCCGAGTGGAAAAATTATTACTCGCTGGTCGTCGATCCTCGCTGGTGGAACCAGCGCCTAATATAGAGCAACCTCGATAACTACAACCTCGAGACGAAATCCTCGTTTACACGAAACGCGGTAATTACTAATAATACTTCTTTGTAAATTTTTGAATATTTTTACCTCTGTAACTCGAAACCGGTAATGAATTTTTCCACTGTTCCTTTCTTTCTAAGAAAATTGTAGAGGTTTCGAATTATAGAGGTAAAAATAATCAAAAATTGACAAAGAAGTATTATTAGTAAGAATGGTTCGCAGACGTCTCTGCTGACAAATAATACTGTACAATTTTGTTCCAGCACCAACACCCGTACATCTCAGCGACGGTGAACAACGGCAGCCTCCACTACGACCACGACCGCGACGGCACGCACACGCAGCTCGCCGGCTGCGAGGCCAAGTTCCGCAACTACAACCACGACACGCACCTCAGCGTGGTCTATAAGGACGACACGCTTATCGGTAATTTATACTCATATAATTTAAACTTTAGTGAGTCATACTGATATTAAATTGCAACAGTTAGTGGACACGGTTAGTTCGGTGTGCTTGCCGTTGATCCCGTCAGACGATCCGACAATTCAGACTCACGCAACGACGGCGCCGGATTGCTCGAACCAGCCTGCTTCGTCCCGCGCGACCCGTTACCTACGCCGGTCTCGGGAAGTGATGCCCGAGCCGCGAAGGTGACAACACCACTCTGTCTGTCCGACGATGACTGCCCGATGCAGTCGAAACATGTCACGCCTATTGTGATAAAAATACGTGAGTGTTAACTGTTGCAATTTAATAATTTATTATACTGTTAACCGAAAATAGTGTGACAACACTAACGCTTTAGGCCATCCCTAGCGCTTGAGGCCATCTCTAGCGCTTGAGGCCATCCCTAGCGCTTGGGGCCATTCCTAGCGCTTGGTGCAATCCTTAGCCCTTGACAACGCAAGAAGGAGCGAGATCGCTTCCGCACGTATCGGTTTATTGTTGAGTCGGGATTTCGTAAAAATAGGGTTAGTGCTTTAGAATATCTTAAATTATGCCCATTAGACTTCTGGAATACCAGAGTCTCCTCTGTGTTTTTCCGGCTTTTCAGGGCAGTCATTAACTATGGTACAATATTTCCTTGAAGGTAGTACCTTAGGGTCTTATTACAACCACGACACGCTTATTGGTATGTTGTGGTTTAGTATCAAGCTCGCCGCAACTAGTGGGATATGTTAATGCTTGTATTCTGAATGACTTATATTCATTGCAGAGGAAATACTTCTGATTGTAAAAAAATCCATTGATTTAGCAAGGAGGATTGAAAAATCTAAATTGGGAGCAACATTAATGAAATCGGAAACAAATACCTTTTTTATTACAAAATGTATAACACCGTTACTTTTTTTACCAGTTTCAACTGATTTGGAAGGCAAGAACGCATGGAAAGAATGCATCCGCGTGGAGAACGTTCTTCTACCGACCGGGTACTACTTCGGTGCGTCAGCGACCACCGGCGACCTGAGCGACAATCACGACATCATCGCCATCAAGATGTACGAACTGGATCTGTTAGACACGGTAAGTTTTTTTTGCAAAGAACTTAGAGATCGGATCTATATGTCCTCAGTTGAAGGCGCGAAAGACCAGCCCAGGGGCAGAGGAGGGGAATAAGGGTGCGTACGACCAGTGGGGTCCACAAGTCTAGAGATGCAACGGATATCAGGTCACTATCCGGTATCCGGACATATTTCTGCTATCCAGCCGAATACCGGATAGTGAGGTGAAAAACAGGTAGAAGTACACAGGAGCAAATACTTGGAGACTCCGAACACACTACATGATGCAGTTTGTAACCTTAAAACGATGCTAGGTTTCGTGGAACAACTAGGGTGGTTAGAGTAGAGCTACCTCGCTATCACGCAAAAAAGGCACAATGAATATCGATTCGCGGAAAAAGCCGATAACTAACTAACCGGAAAGTAAATTAGCACGATATTTATTTAAAAACTTTATGTTAAAACTATTAAAATTCAGATGTAATCAACAGTATGTAAGGTCAAGGTCAGCTTAATGTTTCAAACAGTCTCAGAAACTACAAAATATTACACAATATAAAATCACTGGCATTAAGTAAGTAAGTACAATTTGCAATCTGTGCCAAAAACCGCGCACGCGCGCGATTTAATTTGCTGGATTAAAAAAACATAAGGTCGAGTATTCGGCAATCACGAAGGCTGGATATCATGTATCCGGTATCCGGCTAAATTACTATCCGTTGCATCTCTACACAGTGTCCACGATAAGTCTACTTCAGCTATTTTCGTTTTATAGTAACTTATGGGCTTATGTTGTGGGGAAGTTGCAAGACTAGAAAAAGTTGAATCTATTGGGCTCTGTAGCTATTGAGTCTCCATTAACTTATAAGTTCAAGCAACACATCTACGAGAGTCGGCATGCGTACCGTTTCCTCTGCCGTAGCCCAAATGGACATATGCGGGTCTGTGTTGTGTCAATTCCATACATTTACATTCCTACACAAAAATAGATCGAAGTGTGCAAGATTTGTTAGAGTAGTTGTATCATTTTCTATGTATTAGTGTCGTTATTACAGATTGTTTTTTGTATGTAATGTGTGAGAAGTGCGTCTGTGTGCACGTCCCCCTCCCCCCCTCCTTTCCAACGGGTTTGAAGCTCGCTTCCTTAAGCACCTTACCCCTTAAATTTTTCTCATAACTCATATGCTGTTTTTTTAACAGCAAAACAAAGACGAGGACCGCTCCCACATAATCCCGTCAGCGCAGACGTTCGAGGCTCCCCGCGAGCACATAGACGACCCCAAGCCCGCCATGTCCGGCGTGAAGACCTTCCTTTGGATGATGTTTATTGCTATCATTGTCATCGTGTGCGTGGTACTCGGCATCATGTGGTACCAGAAGCGGCAGGAGCAATCTAGGAAAAGGCTATATTGAGGTTATATTGATGAGTTAGGAGCATTTCACAAGCTTATCCTCGTTATTATGCAATTTTAACAAACATAACAATCTTTATATAAATGTTCCACTTGATAATTTTGTACTTTAAGAGATTTTAGAAGAGTCAGACCAAGCAAAGTTTCCATCATTTATGCGATGCACAAGTGTCACTTTAAACGTCAAACTAGTATTAAATTATGACGTTTACTTGACACTGTGCTATTAAAATCGATGGAAACTTAGCTTAATCGGAGTCTACGTTTATTGAGGGACAACGCGGGAACGGACTTTGTTTTATGCTGTGTTGAAATATTTATGAGCAACTCGTAAAAAGTACATTTGGATCAAGTGTTCGATTTTGATAAAAATTGGAGTTTGATAAAAAATATTTCCCAGAAAGTTATGAAACTTTCATTTCTAGTTATCAGAAAGGCATTGTTGCCATTTTATCCGCTATCACGTTATACGTCACTTTCGCACTTACAAGCTTGTTAGAACGTGACAGCCCGACCGTATTAAACTAGCAGATTACCTTGAATTTTCGGTAACAAAACGGAATACACTGAAATCGGCTCAGCGTTTTTTGTGACCATGACACATTGGCACCATAGAAGATTCTGTGAAATGCTCCATTGAGGGAAAACTTTGGCAAGCCGCGTGTTTTTAAATCCTTGACTCGTCTTCTATTAGTATGTAAAACGTGAGACGCTTGCGAAAGTTATTCCTCGATTTATTTTTAAACTTTGATGTCTTGTTTGTCAAAGCTTTGTGTTAATACGAAAATTATTTTATAAAGATCAATTGGAATCTATTAAATGTTATGGTCGCCTCCGTTGTATATAAGCACAGTACGCAGCTGCCGACTCATTCGATGAACTTAGGTAGCCTGCAGCTTATCGACTGAGTATACTGCTGCGTTTTGTCAGTACTGACTGGCTTATATTTAAGGCAGGCGAGCCGGAGCCACATTGACTTCACTGAAGTAGAAATCAATGGTAAAATTATCTTAAGATAACTTTGTCAAGATTAACTTCTTATTTTTTGAGTTTTTTCGTTTATTTATTTATTTAATAATAATATAGCAATCGATGTTCTACTTGAAATGGAATAATTTTCAATTTGATTTTTATAAAATTAAATAAAAATACGAGATGAGGTACTGAATCTTATAAATATAAGATTTTGTATGACCAATGTTATTTTTATCCAGTAGAAACAAGGTTAACTTTTATTCCTCTAACCTAGCGTATTCTAAGATGCGTAAACTGTGCGATAATATATTGAATTATAATAAAGTTAAAATCACTGAATCTTGATAACTAGAACTTCTTATCCAGAAACCCAGTGTCAAAATTCTGCTAATTACTCTTTATTTAGGGGCATTCCAGCGTCATCTATCTGTACAGAAATTGAATTATTTTGAAATGGGTGGAGCTGATATCGTCACGTGTTACAATAGCCTGAATTTAAAGGAATTCGATTTTGAATCGAATCTTGAGAGAACAAGAGGACTTGTTTCTTTTATCGTGCAAAAAAAGCACAGCAAGAAAACATTTCTAAGCCTTGCGAATTTTAAAATCGAAATTTCTATTTTTCTTTCTAATGTCTATCCGTATCAATAAATTATATTTGTTCAATACTAATGTTATTGGATCATTCAACCGGACTGACATTACAGGGGAGCCGCCTCAAATGTAGGGCTATTCGTACCAGTCCATACAAAAAACATGATCATTGGTCAGAGGGGAACACCTGTCAAATGGTCTAAACTAATGATCACTAAATTATGTGAGCCATTTAACCAATGAATAAACCTTGGTTATTTGGCTTGATTGGCTGATGCCATAAAATATAACTTTATAAATGATCTGGAAAACATTCCTTATTTAATATGAAATGTAAATTATTCTTTTGAATACATGGGCTATGGCTAAATTAAATAAAAAATATAGTGCCTTTGGGAAGAATACATATTTTGTATACAAAACAGATGATAACACATTTTAATTTATTTACTGTTATTGGTAACCTTGGTTGGTTTGTTTTGGTAATTGGTATTAATTTAGCGGTTGTTGATAAGGCTCATTTCTCTAACATTTAAAGCGTTCTTTTATATGTTAAACTTCTTTGAAATCATGACGTTTACTTAACACTTAGACAGTATGTGCTATCAAATTTGAGGAAAACTTAGCATAGTCGGTAAACGCACACATAGATTTTGTGAGGTATACTGGGCATATAATATAAACAGCTAACTTTAAAACCTCAAAAGATTATTCAATAAATATAACAACATCGAAAATAAATGATATATTCGTTTTCGTTATTGAATAGTAAGACAACTAGAATCACATTATACCTATACGGATAACACTCAAGTACTACCGCGTACTCCACGCCCGCTTGCGTCGTCGCGCACGGTACTCGACGATTGATAATGGCATCATAGGATGTTCGAAACATGTCGCGCATAGTGACTAATAATACTTGAGGTTTATCCGTAATTTTATCATAATATTAATATGAGTCTAAAATGGCACAGTCATTATTAAATATTTACTTATAAGCAATGACTACATATCTCAATTAAACCCTTTTACCGCTGCTGTCATATGGGACATGTTTAGAAATATCTTTAATATCTCTAAGTACGACTTGTGCCACCGAGGTTCAGCCGCTAACCCGGAGTTAAGCGTTTATGAAGTGCCGGGATATGGCAGCTGACTCCAGGTTAGAACTACTGGATGGCGCCAGTGGCCCTAATGTACAGTTGGGTTCATAAATATATAATCATTGCCAAGGCTTCAAAAATATCTGTACTTCCTTAGGATATTGACAATAAGGTGTGTTTAGGGGAAACTGTTGAACCTTGGACATAGTTTTACCTCGGACAATTGGCAATATTTCTACCTTGCCAGGGTAATTAAAATATTTTATTTACTTTATTTGTAACGTTATTTGATAACTAATAAAATCAACTATCAACGAAACTTGAGGGCCGGTAGTATCTCGAGAAAAATAATTAAATATGAATCGTGTCATGAAAAGTTGGTATTTAGAACTTTACATCAAGGCTGATGATTTCATGTTTTGCTACTAGACAAAAAACTTTTATATAATAGGTTAATATCAAGATAATTAGCTACTCGATGGTAGGATAGTTTCAGCCTAATCTAAATTGGAAGTGCTAATACGAAGCTTACTTGTCCAAAAAGTTATGTTGTTGTACCTCGGACACCAAGAATATGTTATACCTTGGCCCCTACCTAACTACTACTGCAGATTTTTTTATTACCTGAACGTTCAATATTTACTGGATATCTAATTATTGGTTACCTGCGTTTTAAGTTATCAAGTAATCAATCTTAGAAAAACTACGTAAATTGTTTTAGGCAAAAATTAAATATGTGAATTGCCGAGTAATTTTTCTAAGATAATTTGTACTAGAAAACTTTGTTGAATGGCATAAATGTGCTAAAAATAGCTATAATTTTATAAATAATACCTAATAATTTTATAAATATAATAAAGTTAATAAAAAATACCGTGTCCGAGGTACAACGGGATATGTCCAAGGAACATCAGGGGTGTTGTTCCTTGGACACTTTTCCCTTTTTTTTTCGTGGACGTAGCCTATCAAAATAGACATACCAATCCTTTTATTTCGTTTTATATTCGATAGTTTATTAATCTATCTTATGATATTCGGATAAATAATAGTTTTGCGGTTATTAATTTATTTTCTAAAAATCATAAAAGAAAAAACTGACCGAGGTAGAACAGGTTCCCCTACATATATTGTGCCTCCAGCTGCGCAGATGTTTATGAACTCGACTGTACCATATTATAGTAGCGGTAAATGTGTTATGAATAATTATTATTTATTATTTAGGACTTAGTATAACGCAGCTTTGCTCTCCTATGTCAAATCTGATTTGAAATGTATAATTGTATATTATTTTAGTTTATATCATCTTATATCACATTATTTGCTTTTATTTAAATATTTAGCCCGAGTAATAATGTAAACGTACTTATAGGTTCATTTATAATTTATAAATGTAATAGGTATTTTTGGTTCTGAAAAATATTTATTCTAGTTGAATACGAAATATTATGGTCTAAGAGCTAGCGACCAAATCGGTCATGTGGCTTCAGCTGTATTGAAACTCCGTTAGCTACTTCCCTGAACACCCTTTTCCTATAATCTTCGTGCTGGCAGGCCGCGGGCGGTGGGTGCGGGTGTAGTGGGGTGGGAAAAAAAAAGAAAAAAAATGTGGGCTCAGCGACTTTAATTTTTTTTTCAAACAGTTGCTCTGTACTCCCTGTGCACCCAAAAAAAATTTAAATCGATCGGGTGGTGGGAAGGGGTTGCCAGCGTTAATTAAAAGTACCAAAATAATAATAATTTTCATGTGGGCTCAGATGTGTTGGCTTTTTTTCTGACGCGAGATTAATCCATTTGTAAGCCCCAAAAAAATAGCCATGCAAAAATATCGGTGGGAAGGTATCGAAAAAAATTGTTGAAATTCTCGGATCTTTCAGTGCAGTGCGGACTCAGCACAGTATTTTTCAGATAACTATTTCTTATTTCATACGACCTGTTAAAAAATATGGCAGATATTTAAATAGAAAACTTCCGCAAGTATTAATTAGACACTTGTCGACACGAGTCAATAAAGTCGAAAATAGCTCGACAAATTTCGATACAGTCGGTGTCCCTTAATCATGAGTGAGATGCACTCGCGGCGATTGTTCTGCGCACTTTATTGACGCGATGAGTAACCCGATACAAGTATATTAATATGGCAAAATAGAACAAGAGACTAGTATAACCTATCTTTACTTTAATATATATTTACATTTAGTCACAGTAGACAACTATTTCTTTAAGATAAACCTCTGTCAATCTTAGCTCCAATAGGTTTTTTTTTTTGCAAAAAAGCTGCCAATTAAAAATTTTAATTATGAATGCAGTGCGCAGGTGTTGCGCTTGATGGAGGCATCTCAATATGTAGATTGTAGCATAAACTTGCTGGTTTTTATTGGTTTCTATTTCACGAACATGATAATTATTAAATGAAATGAAAACGTTTAATTCAGACAAATTGTCCATACGTGGTCAATTATGAACATAATTGTATAATAACTTAATGTAATAGCGATAGAGAATAATTTCACGTAATTATGTTAAATCACTGGTGCGTTATAAGTTAATTAGATCAAGCTAATTTTGGAATAATAATATAATTTAAATTTAAGCCGTCTCCTAGCCTAGTTGGTAGTGACGCTGCCTTCGAAGCAGGAGGTCCCGGGTTCGAATCCTGGTCGGGGCATTTATTTGTGTGTTTATCACGAATATGTGTTCCTGAGTTATGGATGTTTTCTATGTATTTAAGTATTTATATGTATCTATCTATTATATATATCGTCGTCTAGTACCCACAACACAAGCCCTTCTTGGGCTTACCGAGCAACTGTTTGAAAAAAAAAAGTCGCTGAGCCCACATTTTTTTTCTTTTTTTTCCCCACCCCACTACACCCGCACCCACCGCCCGCGGCCTGCCAGCACGAAGATTATAGGAAAAGGTTGTTCAGGGAAGTAGCTAACGGAGTTTCAATACAGCTGAAGCTACATGACCGATTTGGTCGCTAGCTCTCCGTCTATTATACTGTCTTCCGTTGTTACTCAAAAAAAGTTACGTCTATTTTATATTCCATTTTAGTTAAATTGTTAAATAATTTGCATATTACTCAGGCTATTTTTATATTGAAGGCAATCTCTACAAGTACATGTATTTGTAACATAATAATAAAAAATTATGTGTAAAAACTTGATTTGTGATTCTTGCTTTAGTTTTATATTATAAAACAAACTTCCCGTTGGCTATAGTTGTATTAGTAGTCATTAGATTATGGTAAAGAGTAATATATTCAAAGGAAAATCACTGCCGTTCCTAATTTCCGTTACCTAACAGAAATGTCATCTGTTTATACGAGTAACATTCTTATCTTGTTTTGCGACTATATATTTTATACTTTTGGTAGTAACTAAAGATGATTCATCTTTACGCTATTAGGCTTCAAATAATTATTGTATATGTACCTAATCATACAAAAAATACGAAATACACAGATATTTTTGCACATGTTTATAAAAATTAGATTATTAGAAATATCACATAAATGCATCTTTCTTAGAAAAAAGAGGCCTAATGTTACCTAATTCAAACGCGCAGGCAGAATGGTATTTTAGTCCATTTTCTCGAAGAAAGACACATTATATACCGATATTACATGTATGTATATAATATAGCCAATTGGTATTGGTGATTTCGGTAGTGATTTTAAATTCGCAAATCACATTTTGTGTAGTATGTGCGAGTGTTGTATCTATTAGTGTGTTTTCAATAAATCATTTATAAGTTTTTTGTATTGTTGTGTTTTATTTTAAAATCAGAACATATGTGATTGGTTTTGTAAAAGGTACCACTTTATCGGTTGCGAGGAAGCGACAAAATGATCATGATTCGGGGCCGGCTGATTGCCACGTGCTCAAAAAGGCAAGTTTAGGCCATAAACGACAGAAGGCAGTTTTCAGATAAACAAATACATTGATAGTTATAAATAGCGTTAAAAATTCCGGAAAAAACGAATGTTTTCATGATTTCATGAAACTTGTTTTTTTCCGAATCGGGTTTTATAAGAAATAAATAATACCACTCACTGTCACACTTTTTAACTGTTTATTTTGTTTCTTCCTTGATGTCATCTATATAGCCCTTTAGTAGGTCTAAATTTTAATTTAATTTATTTATTTTTTTAGGTTTAAAAACTTTAAAAGGCGCCAAAACTTTCATTGATTTTATCCGAAAGATACCGAAAAAAACTTGTATAGGCTAAGTATCCTAAATAAGGGATATTTACCTATACACAAAGACAACATTGGATTACTCGGAAAGAAAGGAAAAGTGGGAAAAATTATGACCTCGCAACGCTTTTTCCACATTCTGGTTAAAAAAATACAACATTCGATGTTTTTTTTGACACGCCTCCTATGGTAACTGCCTACCTACTGCGTAAGGCATATGAAGGGTTAACCATGAAAATTTGTCAATTGGAACTTTTTTAATTACTGGTCTCAAACATAATTGTCAATATATGAACAAAAAAAAATTACATGACGTCGCCTGCCACACTGTCATCAACAAACATTTTAAAACCACTTAAATTTTACTATGGCAAACGAGGCCGAAGAAACTATTCGTAAGCTCGCCACGTACAAGGGAGTAGCTGGCGTTATAGTCGTCAATGGAGAAGGTAAAAGTTACTATTATATATATACGTACAGTCAACCAATTGGAACCCTAGGCCACTGTAGGACTATGTCAGAGTACGCTATAAATCAGATTGTAAGAAATCGTACTGCTTGTCGTTTTGACATGGTTCTAGAGTGGCCAGGCGTGATGCATTGGTGGCTCAGCGGTATCAAACCCCGGCTCGTACAAAGAAAACATCGCGAGGAAACCGGACTAATCTGATTAAAGCCTAGGTTATCCTCTGGGTTGGAAGGTCTGATGGCATTCGCATTCGTAAAACTATCGCCTACGCTAAATCTTGGGGTTAGTTGCCAAAGAATTCAGGCGTGACACAAAATAGGCAATCGAGTACTAAGGAGAACCGACATTGTTTCAATTTCTAATACTTTAACACATTGACTGCTAGCGAGTGCTACGCTCGTAGCCGATTCCGTCGTTTATCGCTTTGTAGCGGAAAGCGACCACCCACAGAGAACTCCCCTAGCGGGTTCCCAGCACTCAATGTGTTAAGTGAAATCATGAAATCCTAGGTATACCAATCAAGACGACGCTCGACAACCACGTGTCAGTCCAATACGCGGGCCTCATGGGCGCTCTCATAGACAAAGCCAAGGCGGTGGTGCGTGACCTGGACCCCAGCAACGAGCTCACGTTCCTGAGAATTCGGAGCAAGAGAAGCGAGATCATGGTAGCGCCGGACAAAGACTTTATTTTAATAGTTGTTCAAAACCCGGTGGACTGACGAAGGGGTTGGCTGTTCAGCCAATTTTTTAGTTATTTATACAGTTAGTTCTCTTCATATAGTTAGTCATAACGTTACTTATATGTACTAAGTTAGTTACTAATACATTTTAACAGAAAAAGTGAATAACAAGGTCCATAAAAGGACCACATAGCAAATGAAAATTTACCACGTTTTCATATCATTTGGGTGGGCTAGGTGCGTTATTTGTCATCAAAAGGTTGAAGATTAAATCGCACGGAATACACGTACAGTCGGTGCCCTCACATAAGTATCCACCCGCGCTACGCGCTTGCATATGTGGGGTGGATACTTATGTGAGGGCACCGACTGTACAGTCAACCAGTTGGAACCCTAGGCCACTCTAGAACCATGTCAAAATAACAAGCAGTAAGGGATTACTTACAATCTGTTTTATAGCGTCACTATGACGTAGTCCTACAGTGGCCTATAGGGTTCCAATTGGTTGACTGTACAATATACATCACTAACGTAAAGATTAAAGGAAACAAGATAATGTAGGCATTTTGCGTTCCACAGACCATAAATATAGACCGTTCGCAAAGTGGTCCATTTATGCACCTTTTCACTTGCGATATTGTGGACTGTTTGTTTATATCGTTAGTTATTTTCATATAGATCGTTATAAAGTTAGTTATATTAACTAAGATAGTGCTGAGAGTTGTTCAAAACTCGGTGGACTGTGGAGCCAAATTTTTGTTATAGTTTGACTAGTATCTGTTCTCATTTGTGCAGTCAGAGTCATACTGTATTTTTCTCACGCTTGTACTGTAACTCCGAAAAAAAAGGGACATACAGTTTTTCTTTATCTGCCTGCTGTCAGACTTGGGTTGTCAGACTATATCTGCAATGTTAGTTATCTTCTCTAATACAATTGTTATATTTACTAAGTTAGTTATTAATAGATTTTAACATAAAAAGTGTTTATTTAGCTATATACTTCATTCTAAATGTGTAATCATGATTAGCTTATTCTTTCAAAATCAAATATTTTAATTTATATTTTCAATATTTTTATTTTTCTTTGCTTTTGATTTGAATTATTTCGGACAACATTAAATCGTAGCTTTAGTCATAGTTACGAGTTACATAAAAATTGATAATTATTGAATACTCAATAAATGTTTACTAATGGAGTTTTCGTTTTATTAATATTTAGACCGCAGATAAATATTCGTGCAAACGACAACTTCGACGACCCTTCAGACCTTAACTTTACAGTGTTAAATAAAAAACCTTATTGAAAACGGTAACGCTCATCTGGCGTTTAAAATAAGGCCCATGAACAGTCAACCAATTGGAACGTTATAAATCAGGTTGTAGGAAATCTCTTAGTCGTTGTCATTATGACATGGTTCTAGAGTGGCCTACGGTTCCAATTGGTTGACTGAACATGTTGAAGGATTCTTAACGTGCAAATGGTTAGGTTAGGTTAGAAAAACAACAGATCAAGACGTCAATATATTTATTTCACTAATCTTACACAAAAAAACACTAAATCAATAAGGAATGGTACTAATCACTTTACCATTGCCCCCTGCCCCTAAAACCCCCACGGAACCCTCCTCTCCCCCGGAAACCCCCACCAAACCCTCTATTCCCGAACCCACCCCGATCGCCGAATCCTCCTCTATTCCCAAATCCTTGATTATTGCCGAAGCCCCCTCGGCCTCCGAAGGGCGGTCCGTTGAACCCGGCGCGCGGGCCGCTGGTGCCCCAGCCGCGGGTGCCCCGCTTGGCGCCGTCGGGTCGGAACACGGGGGTGCCCTGCTCGCGCTGGATGTTGAAGTCTCCGGCATCGACTACGCATAATGCCTTTATGCAGTTCACGAGCTGAGGGAAAAATATTGCTTATTTATTTCACAATAAAAATAATACAAATTAATGCCTCAACTCTTTGAACGCCAATCGGCTAAGGAATATGTTGTGCCCTGGAAGCTAGACGATCGCAATTATTTAAAGAGAAATTGAACTTTGCGGAGTTCCGCGTAAGTCCTTATTGCATTTGCGAAGCTGTAAGGCAAGTACGGCTAGCGGCACAGCCGACTATGGCGGTCAAAGGATTAAGGTATTATTTGCCAGTCAACCATTACTATAGACTTAGAATAATGAAAACAATGGCTCTTGTATGGTGCGAGTTTCTAGAACTATTTCAGGTAAAAAACTTCCGTGATTATTGTAGGCGATAGTTACCAGGCTGTTGGTTAACTAAGTCACTATTTTGGAGCAAAATTGGAGTTTCTTTAAACAATAAACCTTAAATATGCAATAACTGGGTTAAAGTGTAGCGCGTCCGTGTCAGTTAGTGTTGAACTTCGTCGAGCGTTGACTTGATATCAAGTTCAGCGTAAGGATGTATTCTATACAGTGGGTTTCTAAGTGGGCGCGCGGGGAAGGAGGCGGGGAGGAAATGCCGCCGAATTTCTATGAAAATTCGGCAGTCTATTTTAAAGGGTGTCAAATGGAAATTAGTTTGCCAGTCAGATTGTAAATCTTTCGCATAGTTATTGACAACCCTGAGCCTCCGCACGACCAGCCGGGCCGCAGGCCGTGTATGAAGTTACCTCACTGTATGGAATACATCCCTACTCTGTGTATCAAGTCAATGGCGGCGGCTTACAATACAATAACTCTTTATTGCACCTCAAAACAACAAAAATAACACAAACTGGTATAGATTACACATGAAAAAGAGGCAAACAACAGGCGGTCTTATCGCCAAAGAGCGACCTTTGAGACACTACACTAAGAAAAGTATACATACAGTAGGTGGCTCACCTTTTGCTCGGCCGGCGAGAACTGCAGCGCGGCGTCGGGCTCGGCGGCGGCGCGCTCCACGAGCCTCTCGACGGGCGGCCGCAGCGCCGTCACCATGGCGGCCACGCGCGGCGACATGTCGAAGTTCAGCCAGTTGTCTAGCCGCACCATGTCGTCGATCTAGGAAACATTCTAACCGTTTATATTCTTTTTCTACTCCAGCACTTCTATCTGTCAATTAGATGACTGACAGCAATATTTAAAAAGTATACATTATAACGTTGTCTGTGGTATTCCATAAGAACACTGCTCCTATGGATTTTCATACATTTATATTAGCACTGTTGTTGTTTTTTTTTAATTTCAATCATGTCAATCATCATCAACATCTTCCCTATTCTGCCACGTTTCTAGATTTTGCTGTTTACGCTATTTTAGCTGTCGTAGAAAAACTAGGGTATGCAACAGCTCATAATTGATTCTTAAACTCTCGGGTCTATTATTACAAAACTCGGCTTCGCCTCGTTTTGTAACGGCGACCCTCAAGTTTTAAGAACCCTTATTATATCACTGTTGCATAAACTACTATTATTTGACTGAATTTAAAACAAAAACCGGCTAAGAACCTAGCTGGCCACGCTCAGTGTAGGGTTCCGTAGTTAACCGTCCGTCCCTTCAAGCGAATCTAGAAGAAGTTTTAGTAGATACCATAATCATAACTAGCAAAAAGGAGTATTTTCGCAGCACTTACGACTTATATACGCCCTTTTACTTAAAGGATATCACTGTTGCAAAATATCAAAAAAGGTTAAACTGACTGACTGACTTATATCCCTGTTGCATAATAGTAGTTTTCAGTCCTCCGGCCGGTAAGCGCCACTTTACGCAAAACTAAATTGCCGCCTGCCGGCTCCGTCGGGCAGAAAAATAGTATACAAACCTCGGCCGTTAAATGGGAAAGCCTCGGATCACATGTTAGTCGACCTCGGCTTCGCCTCGGCCGACAATTACATGGGATCCAAGACATTTCCCACTAAAACGGCCTTGGTATGTAATGTACTATTATGCAACAGTGATAGAATAAGAGTTCGGCTTCGCCTCGTTTTATAACGGCGACCCTCAAGTTTTAAGAACCAATTATGACCCGCTGTTGCATACCCTAGTTTTTCTACGACAGCTAAAATAGCGTACAAAGCAAAATCTAGAAACGTGGCAGAATAGGGAAGATGTTCTGCCCACTATAGAAATTAAAAAAAAAACAACAGTGCTCATATATTGTATGAAAATCCATAGGAGCAATGTTCTTATGAAATACCATACACAACGTTATAATACATACTTTTTAAATATGACTGACAGCAGTCATCTAATTGACAGATAGAAGTGCTGGAGTAAAAAAACTACTATATGAGATATTGCTATTAGGCTAGAGTATACATTGATATTCATATTTGTTACTGTTGGTACCAGGCACACAAAAACGAGAAGAGCCTACTCACCCATTCAACCTTCCTGCACGCAAACAGCAATAGATGCAGTGGCGCCACCATGGTAGTCTGCTTGCAGCTAATAGCCCGAGTGCGGACTTTCTCGCCGAACACGAACAGCGGTGACGGGAACTTCTGCTCGAAGTTGCTGCAGTTCACTGAAGTCTTGTGGATGAGCGCTGGTTTGCCTTCCGTTGTCAGCACCTGAAGAAACGAGGATATTAAAGCTAGATGTTTTTATTTTATTAGGGGCTTCCGCCTAACAACCAAATGGGTCCTTAGGCGACTACTCATATGGGGTAAATCGCTAGTAACTGGCCACCTTATACCAAAAATGAACTTTGTTCACATGTGCACAGAATCCATTTTAGTATAACGTGGCAAGGAATTGACATCTATAATCAATCGTGGTCGTTCATTTGCGCGAATATAAAACTTGATCGTTTTTTTTACGATTTACAATTTTCGTTTTGTATGAAAATCTAATAAATCAAAAATCAGAAACTAATCACGATAAATCTATGAATTTTATCAACTTCGCGATTTTATCAAATGAACCAATAATAAGACAAAAATATTGAGCAAATTCGTCGTAAACATGCAAAATCTTTTGGTATGAAAAATAACTTGTGCTAATCCAACATGTGGTAACCAGTTATTAGAAAGTGGCCAGTAACTGACTATTTACCATCGATAGATTCAAACCACGTTATCTCTTCCCAGCAAATGAGCTGTCAAACATGAAAGTGTTATTCCAAACGTCAAACCTCTATAAAATTATGACGTTTACTCAACACTTTCACAGTCTTTACTATCAACGTCTAAGAAACTTAGCATAGACGGACTCTATACGCAAACGAAATATATTTTTCATCACACCTGCTCGTAAATGGTGATATTATATGCAAGCATACTTACACTTAAAGAGCTGTATTATTCCCATGGTTTTAAAGGATTCTCATACTACTTTACCGCCCGCCCGGAGCTCGCGGAGGACCCGCCCCGCACGCGCTCGCAGCACGTACTCACTCCGGAGTACTGTGGACTGTGCAACTACACTACCGCTTATCATTATTGTTTCTGCCGCCTGTATAGAGTTTATTTTTTTCCTCGCAAATGTGATGAAAAACATTGTGTGTACCACGGGCAGTAAGGGCATTACTAACTCGGGTCATTTAAAGCCCTCCGCCTACGGCGTCGGGCTTCAATAGACCCTCGTAAGTAATGCCCTTCTTACCGCCCTAGATGCACAATGTACTATTTTGGGACTTAAGAATGGTCTCAAATTATCAACTGAACGCACCTTCCGTTTTCCCTGATGTAAGCACACGTTGGGGTAAAGCCCCATGCACATGAGCGCAATCACGACGTCCAGCATCGGGTCCGGCACGGTCGGGTTCCAGCGTTGGGGCACGCAGCATTCTTCGGAGAACCCGATGGAGGTTGTCAGGATGTCTGCAACAAAACATTCCATCAGATAAGACATTCAAAGAGGTTGAACCAAAGGTGGGTTGTGATCTCACATACAGAAATAATTCTCTTTTATTGAAGAATAATTTTCATATGGTTAAAAGATTTGCCAAGAGTGCGTGAAAAATGCCCATAAAACTCAGTATAACTAAAAGATAATTTGATTGTCTCGAAGAGGAAAGTCTGAAGTATAGATGGTTTCACAAGAGTTGAGGTAAATGATTACACACACAGCTACATGACGTACTGATTACAACAAAAGTGAATGACTGAAATGAATGTTAATGAAAACACTTCAAGATATAGGTATAAAAGCTTTCTTATAATATAATATCAAAGTTATTTCAAAATCATGCCATGACAATGTTGTTGTGTGCGTGACCGCAACTCTAGGGCAACGACCTATACCGCCAATGGTTTTAATAATCTTAACTAGGGCTTAACATCCATTGGCTTAATTAAAAGGAATAGACACACAAAGCAGAACAAAAAGTCAAAAAATGTGGGTCAGAATGACATTAGCGAACAATTTTGCTTTGATAATACAAACGATAAATATTTCGTACGAAAAAGAGCTTACTGACTTAAGCGTTAAGTGTCAAATTGATATACAGAACTACCAACACTGTTCAAACTTTATGGGCACTTAACGAAACGACATGTTCCAAACAAGACTATATGAAAAACTGTAGCACTTTTACAGTGTTTTTCCGGGTGATTGGGTATCTAATATATATGTTAACATGAAACAACTGAACTTACTTATGAGTTGGTATTTGGCCTCAGAGGTGACCCGGAGCGTGGTCTGCTGTAGCCCCTTCCACT
Source organism: Lathronympha strigana (assembly GCA_949128165.1). NCBI lineage: Eukaryota > Metazoa > Arthropoda > Insecta > Lepidoptera > Tortricidae > Lathronympha > Lathronympha strigana. The sequence continues at coordinate 9,244,575 of OX421921.1, read as the reverse complement.
CGCACCACGCCATCTCCGCCTCCTCGCCCTTAGCGCGCTCTCGCTCCCACATCTAAAACCAATAGTCTTCATCAGACACAAAATCAACATGCAAAACATTTGTTCATGCTCTTACCGTTACCCAATGCTGCTATCAGAGGCAGTTAATTGGCAGCAACAGTATCATGAGCAAAGAAAAAAGGTATTATAAAGTGCTTTTCACATTATGAGATTAGACATGTTGGCCCGCAAAAAGAACGTCTGTCTCCGGCCATTGGCTTTCTTCCAGGGGTACAGGGCAAACACTTTTATAGTTCAAAGTGGTAAACAAATCACTTATGGTTATGGTTGTGGGTGGGTTCATTTTCCGCACTTAGGTCGCAAAATATCGGGCTATTGTACGAGTACGTGACATATTTTGCTGGTTAACCCATTCAACGCCGAGATATTGGTTTTTTTTGCTAGAAAAAACAGTATTTAAAAGCCGATACCAAAATGTTATTTCATTTATGAAAGATAATAATACTGTTGCTAGTTTTTGGATTCAATGCATTTGTAATTTTCGTAATTCTTATCTCGGATGCCGAAGACGCGAATTCGCGTCCTTGAAATATTAAGTTAATGCCGCGGACGTGAGCTCGCGTTCTTCAAATGTTAATGTAATGCCGCGGACGCGAATTCGCGTTCTTGAAACGGTAACCTAAAGTCGCGGACGCGAATTCGCGTCGTCGCGTGGAAGGCGGCGACACTGCGTGATGAGTAAAAATATGAAATTTTTATTTGATGGTTGCAGTGCTTTGGTTTTTACTGTTATACTGTAAACTGTTTTTTTTTTAATAAATAAATAAAATAAAAATAAAATAAATGAGGCGTCGGCAATGAATGGGTTAAAAGTTTAACCAGCCGAGCTCCGACCAGAAGCGCAGGATACTCCTGGTCTCCACAGGGTTTTCGACCTCGTGTGCAGGATCTGACCCTCGCACACCAGGATGACATGGACTGTGTGATGGAAGGGATGAGTGTGGTGACCTGGAAGGCGTTGAGCATGGCGACGTGGTCGGAGGCGCGGTCGCCGGCCAGCGCGCGCTGGTGCGGCAGCAGGCGGCGGCGGCCCTCCACGGCGAACACCTCGGGGAACGTGGTGGAGTTGGCCGCCATCGTGGTCAGCGCGTCGCCCACGCCCAGCACGAAGCCCAGCACCATCATCTTGCCCAGCCGGGGCTCTGAAAAACAAAACACGTCATTATGTTAGAATAGGGATGACGACTAGGTTGAAAAACTATTATTCTAATTAGTCCGTCAGTTAGATTATCTAAAATTATTAGACACGTATTTTTTCCTTATTTAATTTAACTAAAATTGACGGAAGATAAAGAGCATCAAAGATCCGGGGTGGGGGCTTGTGACGTCACTCCTGGGTAAGAATTGTACCTAGGAGTGACATTACGCGAAACCTGAAGGCACTGTATTTTTGTCATTTTTGATTTGACGAACAAAAGAAAAAATACGTGTACAATATTTTTTTATAATCTAAAAGACGGACTAAATAGATTTTTTCAGTCGTCTAGCCTATTAGGATTCTATACAATGAGTCAGCTCCGGCGATTTTCGGGTCAACGATGGGGGGTGTGCGGGAAAGCGGGCGAAGGGGGATTTCCTCACAAACTCCATACTGGTGAAATATTGTAAAAACTGACGCCATCTTGGATTTTGTAAGATGAACTCCGATTTGAATAAAAATCGATATCTGATGATCCGGCGCGGTCCTTAAATGAACTCCGATTCTGATACAAATTTATATCTGACTTTCCGGAGGGGCCATAACATGAATCTGGAGTAAAAATTGTAAAATATTGTAAAAAGCGCCGCCATCTTGGATTTTGTAAGATAAACTCCGATTTGGATAAAAATCGATATCTGATGTTCCGGTGGGGTCCATAACATGAATCGGGACTCAACATTGAAAAATATTGTAAAAACCGACGCCATCTTGGATTTTGTAAGATCAACTCCGATTTGAATAAAAATCGATATCTGATGATCCGGCTCGGTCCTTAACTCATGTTCATATCCAGACAGATTGGATTGGATTCATATCCAGAGTCAAAATTGTAAAATATTGTAAAAACCGACGCCATCTTGGATTTTGTAAGATCAATTCTGATTTGGATAAAAATCGATATCTGACGATCTGGCGGGGTCCTTAACATGAATCCATAATCAAACTGTAAAAATTGTAACTGTAACTTACCAATAGGCAATTTGGCAAGAATTGTGCCGCAAGGCGTCAACGCGTCGTTAGCGTCAAGGCAGCCCAACTCGCGCAGCATAGCTTCGGCCTCGATAACGGCATCTAGTGGAGGGGGTTCTGGGGCCTTGGAGAGGAAGTGGCCGATGCTGCCAAGACGTAGGAGCTTGATGCTGTAACAAAAAAATACAGTATTCGTTTAGTGAGCCAGCGTTTCCCATCTGCCCCGTCTGACCGATGCAAGAACAGATGGGACACTAAATAACATAAGAAACGCGAACACTATCGTATATGTGCCATGATATAATAACAAGCGACGAAAGACACGATCCTAACCATACAGGTATAGATATGTCGTTCACGACTTTGACTCACTCAAGATCCTTCGTTCACCAACTCATTCATACTTGCTCGCTCTTTCCCACCCATGATTCGGATGAACCAGTCGAGCCAAACGAGTGAAACAGTTTCGGAGCGGTTCGGAAAAATTCGGAGGGTGTCGGGGTCAGTAATAAAGTGATTGAGATGAACGAAATCAGACATAGATATCTCCACGAACGACATATATGAATCACTCTTTTCAACTCAGTGAGTTGTTTTGCGCATCCCTAGTTTCCTACAGGGCACATATAGTCTGATAACCCAGCGAGCGCAGTAACAGTAGAATAGAGAGCATCATACTGTCTTTTTCTTACGCTAGTATTACCACCCTGAAAAAAGGGATGGATATAGTTATTTTGTCCTACTGTTACTGTGCTTGTCAGACTATATAAGGTGCTAACAAATTAGTCACGGATATTTTAAGAGATAATACATTGTATTAAAACAATTAACTTTAAAGTATAATTAATGAAAAAAAAAAGAAAAAAAAGGAACCATTTTTTCAGGAATTTTTTTGTTTTCATTTACCGAAAAAAATATATAATTATAATTCCGTCTAAAAATAATCACCATGTGCAAATTTAACTGACAAGATGTTTAGCATGACGTTGACAATCGAGTATTTGATTTGACGTTAAGTGGTCAGTTAGGTGTTAGGTAAAAGAGGTACTAAAATATGTTCAATGAGTACTCATTTAATAATCACACTAACAGGGTGTTTTAACGTTGCAAATTTGTTTCCTAGTTTTCTCCAAAAAACCATAACAAAACTTATGATGTTTCATACCTAAATGTACTCCGAGAACCGAGTACTATCAGCGGTAAAAATATCCGTGACTAAATTGTTAGCACCTTTATATACAGGTGTTGTGAATTTGTGGTATACCTTAGCGCCAGCTCGTGCAGCGGCGTGCGGAACATCTCGGCGGCCAAGTGTTCTTCGAGGCGATCGTAACGAGCGCGGCAACACAGCGTGAAGCACACGCCCGCGCGCACCCGCCCGGCGCGACCTTTACGCTGTGAGACAGACGAGTAGTCAAGAAATAAGTTATTTAGGTACCTACAAATAATATATAACCCCAACTTTCAAACTACTTATGTATTGAATGATCACGCAGAATCGAAGTGCATCTTCTTCCTCTTTGTACATCTTCGAAATATATGTACCATCTTTTGTATACCATGTTTGTGCAATAAATTATTTCATTTCATTTCATAAACATTGCTCAGAGGCACGTTGAAGTCGTTTGTTTCATACAGAAGTAACATAATGAATATCATAGCTACTTCTCTAAAATGTTTTACAGTTAATATTTCAGTTCAGCAAAACGTATTCCTCCTCTCTTTGCTTCTGTCGCCTCCGGACTGACAATCTTGACCTCTGTGGGTCACATGATCATATACCTGGATAACGATTTGCTGATCTGTTCGTGAAACGAGGCCATATATAAAAGCAGAAAAGTTAAAAAAATAACCTGTTCCAAATTAGTCCGGCTTGCCCACACGGTGGCGTACGACGTCATGTTGTTGTGTGACGTGAACAGCTTCATCTTGGCCTTGCAAGAGTCTATCACGTACACGACGTCGTTGATCGTGATCGATGTTTCGGCGATGTTCGTTGACAGGATAACCTGGGGGAGAAAATAATCAAATCAAATTCAAGTTGCGAATTAACCTTTTCCACGCCAAATGCGTATATATTGGCACCGCAGGTTCAACGCCAACGACCGATATATCAGTCACAGACCTCAGAGTAAAATAAACCTACACTGGTAAAGCATAGAGTTCAACTTCAGTTTTGACATTTCGATGACGTGGCGTCTGAGTGATAGCTTCTGCGTTTGACATGGCGTCGAAAAGGTTAAAATAATGTGACGGTTACAAGTTGAGAATAATCAAATCCATAATTTACAATTCGCTACGGCTTTTACCATTGATTGTAACAAAGCCTTACACGAATGTCATAACAAGCAATAGTGAAATCTAAACATACTTCTTCTATCTTAATCATCCCACTGGGCCCAAGCAAGGACAGACAGAAATTATTCCTTCCCATCTGTATTAGACTGAGGACTGGTAGGAATAGTTACTCTGTGATACACTCCCATCGCTCTGCCTACTGAGCTACCAAGGCCATACTCTCGGTCCCGAATCTCGTATGCGCCTTAGAGACGCTTAGCAACACCTACCGTAAGAAAGTACTTATTAATCGGCAAGCTGAGTCTCAAGTTACATTGAGAATTTGGTATCGTTCGCAGACCTTTCAGATCAAAGATAATACTTTGGTATTACGTAACTTTAGGAGGACTTTATTAGGAGACGCCTCAGTGAAACGGTAGACCTATAGTACTGCTACTGTTGAGCGAGCTGATGTAGACGAGCTACAAAAAAATTAATTCTACCCTCAATAAAAACCCAATGGAAAACTCACCTTAATAATACCAGGCGGTGGCGTAACGAACACCTTCTTCTGGTCCTCCCTAGGAATCTGACTGTGCAGCGGCAGTATAACATATCTGGACTGGTCTCCGAAGATACTGTGCTGCATGAGATGCTTCATCAGCGCGAAGATCAGGTTCCAGCCGGGGAGGAACACTAGGACTGCACCGTCGCTGTTGAGGGACGCGATGTACACGAGGAGGGCTTCGATGAGCTCGAAGCTTAGCTGGAAAGACAATTAATTACATGTCATTTTTAGGTTATCAGAGCGAGAGAGATAATATTGTCTTCTGTTACTGCGATTGATGTTGATTGAAATTAAAAACTTTAGAACGCCACTCGTTTTCACATGTTTACGATGATGACATGTTCACCCTGTGAAAGTGAATGCAGAAAAGTGCTCGAAATGTAGGGTCATGGTGTTGATAAACGCGTTTAATTCGTTCTAGTGTTTAACTATCAGAGTATATTCTATGGTCTTCCCGGCCATTTAATTCATGTGTTGTCGGACTAGGCCTCCCTTGTCTAGTTGGTAGTGACTCCGCCTACGAAGCTGGAGGTCCCAGGTTCGAATCCTGGTAAGAGCATTTATTTGTGTGTTTATGAAGAATATTTGTTCCTGAGTTATGGACGTTTCCTATGTATATATGTATGTATTTATCTATACAAGTATTTATATCGTCGCCCAGTACCCATAGTACAAGCTTTGATTAGCAAACTAAGCAAAGCTTGTACTGAATATTTGGGGTAATAAAATATTGGGCGCCCTAGGCACAGTAGGCACACACTCACGGACTTGGACGACGAAATAGCAGCGGACTTTGAAAGAAAGCGCGCTGCGATTTTGCCACACACCAGCGTCCCCGCCCATCCCGCGACATTGGCCGCCACGGATCGGATAGCATCAATGCGACCGCAATCGGATCTGGCTGAGTTTCTTGCTGGAATCTTCTCGTCCAGGTTAGAAGTAGCGAATCAGCAATAAAACTCCTAGTAGCATACACACACCTCAGATTTGGTCGGACTCGGTCCAACCGATCTCTCTGGAGCGCAAACTCAGTAGGTGTATTCCAAAAATTGTGTGACGTCGTGGAATGGTCCCGGATTTTCTCCAGGCTATCTCACTTCACAGTCCGTACGGTCCAAAGCGCAGTTTATGGAGCCCCTGTCAGGTTAAATAAAAACTTTAAGCATACATACATCTTTCTCTGACAGATTTGCCATGGATTGCGCGGTCTGCGGCGAATAGTTGTTGCCGAGCTGAGCGATCTTGTTCAGATCTTCCTCCTGTTCGTCGACGCCCACACCTGTTCATAAAACAAGTACTTATGATCGTAAGCGATACTAAAATCATGACTGAAGATTGTAAAAACATTGTGCGACAAATTAATATTGTAGTGCTACTTGACACAGAACGTCTGCAAAGTTTCTGGAAGGCGGCGCAGCAGGGCTCACAGATTTAATAAAAGTAGAAAATAACCATTCATAAAAAAGTTAAAGACGTTTTAGTTGAAATATGTTTTCACCATTTCAAACAAACGCAAATGTCAAACTTACAGAGTCTGTCTGCCCTGCTAAGTATAATAGCGATATCTTGAAAACAAAAGATTTGAAAATGGAGTCGTAAAATATGGAATTTAAAGTGCATGTTCGTGTTAAATTTGAAATCTAGATATCGCTATTATGCTTATTTATGTATATTTCAGGGCAGAGATATGGACAAACAATACTTTAGTTAAACTGCATTTTATAGCTATGCGTGAGAAAAAAAACCATTTAGGTATTTAGTTAAACTGTGCTTGATCTGCGTTTATGAATAACGCGGTAAGATACGATACTACGATACTATATAAGATACTACGGCATACAGAGGTAGCAAATCGGGGACGAAAACCCGGTCACAATTTCTTATTTCATCGCGATTCGCGTCGCGTAAACATTGGTACAGATTTACCGCCTTATTCATAAAAAAGTTAACAGAAGCTTTAGTCAAACTATGTTTTCTCCCATTCTGACAATCGCGATTGTCAAAGTGACAGATAAGGACAAACAATCATTTAGCTAAACTGTTGTTGAAGTGCGTTTATGAATTTACGCCAGTAGTGCATAATGTTTTGCCCTTGTATTTTCACGAACGTGTCATATCATATACCTATGCTATTTCAGTCAGTGTCAGTACTAAAATTACCAAGGTCGATTGAAGTAGTAGTTTCGTATTTAGATCTTCCAATTTCAAATAAACCAACCTTCGTCCTCATCATCGTCCCCGTCATCTTTATTGGCCTTCTTGCCTGACGCCTTGCGCTTCCTCGAGTCCACGGGCGGCACGAACTTGGTCAGCTCAATGCAGTCTTCCAGGAAATACTGTTTTACCGGGAACGTGCGTCCAGGGACCTGTACATTTACAACTATTTGAGTTTTTTTAGAGAAACACGCAGAGTAGAGTCTTACCAATCAATCTTACATGCTTGGGACATGCAAATTGCAAATCCCTGTCCTTTACGCTAATTGAACGCACAAAAGATACATTCTAGCAAAACGTTTTGGTAGTTAGGACGATCGACGATCTGACGCCAAACTATGTCGCGACCGACTGGCCTTGACTGTCTTTTTCTATAAGATAAGATAAGATGTAATTTATTGTTTACATTCATTCACATTACTGTGTACATTCAGATGTCATAGTATAAAATAAAATTTAAATCCAACAGTTTGCCCATTTCGGACGTAAACTACTTAAAAGTACACTGCTTAGCAGGGCAGTAACAAAAGAAACATACAAAAACGTCTGCCGATTTATGCGAGGGCGGGGCACCTCTGTATGGCTATTCGTACGTAACGTACAAATAGCTGTCAGACAACCATCCATACTAATATTATAAATGGGAAAGTGTGTGTGTCTGTTTGTTTCTCCGTCTTTCACGGCAAAACGGAGCGACGAATTGACGTGATTTTTTAAGTGGAGATAGTTGAAGGGATTGAGAGTGACATAGGCTACTTTTTGTCTTTCTAAAACGGGCTTTTCTAAAACTTCTGCGGGCAGAAGCTAGTCAGTCTGTATAATGAACGTGATCGTTGCTCATTTACTTTAGGCAGAGGGGTAGGCCTTTCAATTGCTACTTTAAAAGTCTTACCTCAATAACGGGACAGTTGCCGAAGTAGGTGGTGAACAGTGTGGTATCGACGGTGGCCGACATGAGAATGATGCGCAGATCGGGGTAAGTATGCACCATGTCGCGCAGCAGAATGAGAGCGAAGTCCGTATCAGCATCACGCTCGTGCACCTATATCAATGATGTAATAAAAATCATTTCAAATAACAAAGTACATAAAAAGTGTTAGCCGCGACCATGACCAGTGAAACCTGTGTCGAAACGTCGGTAAATAAGGTAAACAAGTGAATTCGCGTTAGACCCGTTGGATAATTATGTTTAAAGTACATAAACATGAAATACAATAAATGTTATAAAGATTCCCCCCGCGGTATGGTGCGGTAGACGCTGCCGTTTTCTCGCTGTATTGCAATACTAATGCGTTGGGCGAGCAAGCTGCCAGCTTTACGGTCGCTGGTAACGTCCACAAGCCTTCGATATATCTTTTAAGGAATTGTTTTGTAATAACTCTTAGCCCTACTCAATTTTTTACTGCAGACCTACCAAAACTACCAAAAAAATATATTTCATACATTTTGGCTGACCAAATGTTTTACATTTTTTCTTATAGTGCCACAACTTATCGAATGTCGGAGATCATCAATGTCAAAGTGTTCTCTATTTCTTTATAAATTTGTCCATTTTTATGCATTTTTAAGGTTGGCCCTCATAGCATAATGTGTTCAGTATGACCTCACATACTCTGGCTAAAGCTTAAATTAAATATATAGTTATATATATAACTGCAAACTGTAGAAAGCTTCATTTGATATTTTGATGGAGATCTCAAAAACAAACGCCGATCAAAGCGAGCATTGCACGCATGCTCACATCGAGCAAATGCATATGTCAATTGCCACCTTGGCTATTTTTTGCCTTACGATTGTATCGTTATCGTCATCATGCTTATGCATAACTGTATGCTTGCGAGTAGCCTAATATAGTCTAATTCAAAATGTGGAATAGAATATTGTTAAAAATCAGTTACCTCGTCAACTAGCACGTGGCTCACTCCCCTCAGGCCTCCTTCGAGTTTCCTCAGCAGTACGCCAATAGTGCAGAATAATATTGAACCGTACGGCCTAGGCAATACGGACTCGAATCGAACAGAATACCTGTAAAGAGAAAATGTTAGATTACTCCGCAAGGTAAAACTAGACGCAATACGCAAGCGTGTTGGCCACACTTGAAACTTCCATGGGCAGCCACGGGATGTTAAAACGCAAATATTTGCCTAAGCGCTATGCTCTATGGGTCTGATCATCTAAACTATACCTATATGCTTGTACAAATGTTTGTCGAACATACCCAACACTATTGCCAAGGTCTTCACACCGCTCTGACGCGACCCTCTCAGCTACGCTGACAGCGGAGATTCTTCTTGGTTGTGTGACACAAATATTGGCCCAAGCACCTTGACCACTGGCAATGTAGTCATCCAAAATGAACTGGCACACCTGCACAAACACAAGTTTGTTAAATACGTAGTTAAATGAACACGATCCAACAGAAATATGTGTTTAAAATCTTAAACCGTCAAAAGACATTTAGTGTTTTTTAAGAAGGTGCCCTCGCATTTTCATCATATATATGAGATTCATCATATAGATGAAGCAATAAGTGTTTCATACACATTGAATACGCTACTTTTACTGCGAAACTACCAACATCGTTTATTTAATATCCAAAGATCGACCTTATCTGGTTGTAATAAGGTAGATGATTGATCTGATAATAACCGTAGTTTCATTGATCGCCTCCATAATCGCGGACCTCATGGCGTAGACGGGGAGACTCTTTCACGCTTTCCTGGTACAACTGACTGTTTTGGCAGAGATCGCGGTGGTTGCGCTCGAGGTGTGAGCTAATGCGATCCTGGGTAAATTTAATTAGTTTACTTAGGGGCCTTAAAAGGATATAGAGACCTATACTTACTTGTGTAGTCTTTCCGCATCCAGTATTTCCCCTAATAATAATAACCGGGTTTTCATTAATCGCCTCCATAATCGTGGACCTCATGGCGAAGACGGGGAGATTGTCCCTCTCTTTCATGCTCTCCTGGTACAACTGGCTGTTTTGACAGAGGTCGCGGTGATTGCGCTCGAGATCTGAGCTGATGTTTTCGAGGGATGTGGTGGCTAGGGGTCCTTCATCTGTGGAAACGACAATTGCTCACTAATTTAAAAAATAACAGACGTATTACTTAATTTATGTTTTCTCCCTTTCTCTTCTTCTTCCTAGCGTTTTCCCGGCTTATGCCACGGTTCATGTAGGAACCCTGGGGTCCGCTTTGGCAACTAATCCATCTGACCTTCCAACCCAGAGAGTAAACTAGGCGTTATTGGAATTAGTCTGATTTCCTGACGATATTTTCCTTCACCTCAATTACCTCCTTCTCAATTAAATATAAAATGACATTTCGTACGTAAGCTCCGAAAAACTCATTGGTACTAGCCGCCAGGATGTGAACCCGCGACCTTCGGATTAAAAGCCGCACGCTCTTACCGCTGGACTAAACTGAATGTTTTCTCCCTTTCTAACAAACGCAAATGTCAAACTGACAGATAAAGATAAACAATAATTTATCTAACTGTGTTTGATTTACGCAATTAGCTTCAAAATTTTTTTGTAGTTTAGGACCATATACGAGGGCTTACTGCCATTGCCAGTTGCGTTTGTGCCTGGAACCTGGTACAGTTAAGTGCAAAAATATGGTTCGACATAATCGACTCATAAATATGGTACTACGCTCTTATTACACCGGCATAAGGTGCTATGGGACATATTTTTGAGTAAGATGTGCACCACCATATTTTTACACTTGACTGTGTTTTTTGTGGTTTTTTTTTCCCGAAATCCGCTCAATTTTTTTTTGTTCGGAGATGGACTACACGATATAATTCGATTGTACAATTACCTATGTTGCAGGCAGTCCAAGCATTCCAGTTAGCTTGAGGTGGGGACCAGGACACCACGCCGGCGTGCGTGGGACGCGCTTCCCGCATGGCTCGCGCTCGGTCGATCTGCAGTATCGGGACGCCGGTTTTCTCGCCGTCGCCTTCGGCCGGCTTTGGCGCCGTCTCTACGTTTACGGGCTCGATGCCGAGCTCTAGAAAACAAGAATAATTAACCTTTTCGACGCCATGTTATATACAAACGCTTTCACTCGGACGCCACGTCACCGAAGTTTCCAAACTGATGTTAAACTTTATGAGTGTTCAATAAGGTCTATGTCGCGCTGTGGTCTGTGACCGATTAATCTGTCTTTGGCGTTGAACCTGCGGTGCAGATATACGTCTTTGGCGTGGAAAAGACGGTTAAATCAATTTTGAGTAAAGAAGATAAGGAGAACATAAATCAATTATTTAGCTAATAATGTTCACCATTTTGTGTTTAAATACTCATGTGTACCTGGTACTAACGTCAATAATGTCGGCAATAGCTCGACATGTTTCAGCCCGCTGTGCGCGAAGAACAACCGTCGCGAGCGCATCTCATGAATAAGGGTCACGAATTTGTCCGAAATTTTGACTTTTTAGTATAGAAAATGACGGACATAGCAGGTCCGGTTGGTTAAATGGTCTAATACGGAGTTAGGCGTATTTTTGGAAATCGAATGAAATAATATTAGACCAAGTTAGGGTGTTAGTGTTTGTTGATATTCATGTAATACCTTTTAATGTGCTCTCCAGTTGTTGCTCCAGTTCGGGGCTTATAGCCACTGGGTGTGGCTTCATTTTGCCTTCATTTGACCTACAACAGAATGAAATATGTAGGAAACAGAATAATTATGATAAAATGAAGAATTTTAAGATGTAAAATTTAGTTTGTATAAAGCGGAGAGGTTTGCTGTCACTCTGCCAATTGAGCTATCACCGCCTACTCGGTCCGGTTGACAGTCTGATCTGAGCGGTGTTCAGAGGTCGCAGGTTCAACTCCTGCTCGACGCAGGGTATATTCGCATATTTGTTTTCAATTATAAAACATTGAAAGATGAAAAAGATTTGAATAATGTTCCCTGCTGAGCTGTACCTGTCTTTCTTGAGCGTCCCGCTGAAGGGTTCGATGACCCCGAGATGGTACAGCTGCCTGACCAGCGACAACGCACAGGACTTGCTAGCTGTTTGCTTGTTCGACGCCGTCTCTCTGCCGGTGACATTACGCCCCAGTTGGCGTACGTAGATTGACATCTCGCAGCAAAAACTCCTGTTGGTTACAAGCATATAAGATTATACTCGATTATTGATATTTCATTCAAAACTGTTATATATTGACATGTGGGTAGATTATGAAGATCTGCGGGTACCCTCAGTTCGGTTCCACCAACTAGCCAGCACACGGTACGTAACATTCTTGCGACGGGATTTAATTCGGAAATAAGCTAAAAGTGCTTTAAACATAGCGTTTGAATGTTTAAAAGTGTTGTTTAGTGTCGTGCTATAAAATGGCGGTGAAATTTAGTGAGTTTCATATGGACAAGGACAATTGGAAAAACTACGTGGATAGGTTTGACTACTGTTTGCGCGCAAACAAAATTGAAACGGACGAGTTAAAAAAAGCTAATTTCTTTGCGGTTTGTGGTAGGGATTTATATGATCTGCTTGAATCGTTGATTTCACCAAAAAAGATTGGAGACATAACCTATGGGGCAGTGAAGGTCACGTTGGACGAACATTTCAATCCTAAACAAAACGAAATAGTTCAATCGTATAAGTTTCATATGAGATGTCAATCGAGTAGTGAAAATATTAAATGAACATATCAGTTATTAGTGTGTCTAAACATATCAAAAACCGTCATTGACGCCATAAAAATGCTGCATTTCGACTCTTTTTCATATAGTCTTGTTTGGAACGTGACGTTTTGTTAACTACCAACAGCATACAAACATTTAACAGTGTTGGTAGTTGTAGTAGTAGTAGTAGTAAGCACTTTATTGTACACAAAATAAATCACAAAACAACTGAAAAGAATTGAAGTACAAAGGCGAACTTATCCCTGCAAGGGAGGGGGAGTTGTGTATAAATTTGACACTTAATTAATGCTTACGTCATCGTCAGTAAGCTCTTTTTCGTACGAAACATTTATCGTTTGTATCATCAATCATCAGCAAGCGAGTTCGCTAATGTCATTCAGACCCACATATTTTGACGATTTTCTTCTGCTTTGTGTCTATTTCTTTTAATAAGTCAATGCGCGAGGAATCGCGGTGTCATAAGAAACAAAACGTAACTTTTTACGACAAGAAAAAAGCCTAAAATTACCTACTTCCGCCAAAAATTTACCCGAGATAATTTTGTATTTATTTTATAATCAGTAATCACACGTTTTTCATAAGGGCAGTTTTCACTCGCGGTGTATATAACTTTATTCACATTTTGGACGTTTCTGGCGTCCAATAGACAGTAAGTAATAGTAGATTACATACCAAGGCCGTGTAAGTGGGAAATGCCTCGGATTTCATGTATTTGTCGGCCGAGGCGAAGCCGAGGTCGACTAACATGTGATCCGAGGCCTTCCCATTTATCGGCCGAGGTTTGTATACTATTTTTCTGCCCGACGGAGCCGGCAGGCGGAAATTTAGTTTTGCGTAAAGTGGCGCTTACCAGCCGGAGGGCTGAAAAGTATGTTACTGGTGACCGAAGAGCTGGTGGCTTCCTCGCACAACGTATCAGCATTGCGATACAACGAGGAAATGCCGCCAGCATCCTAGGTACAATGCCTCAAGGACCTATTTTAGATTTAAGGTAGAGGTAGGTAGTTAGGTATGTTACACTTACTGTATATATTTCGAAAATAAATGTTATGATCTTACTGTAAAGTATATTAGAGACATTTCAATCTCACGAGAAATAGGACCGATTGAAGTCTTCCAAAAATGTCATGCACGTTACAATGATTTAAAACACACAACTTACCCTCGAATGACGAAAACGCAGAGTAAATGCAGTACTGTTCGGAAGTATGGTCAGGCATGACTTCGTTCAGTGTAAATAGCTCTACCTGTGTTGAAAACAAATCTTAGACAATCAATTTGAACCATCAGCCCTTTATTCACCATGGTAACAACTGTGACAATGGTCACCATAACTGTTTCTGATGTTGATCACCATGGGCTACGGATACCGTTTAGAATTTTTGCTGGCCGCATGCTTGTTTGCCACTAATATTATTATTATCATCAAAAACGACTACTTTTGTGAGGAACACTTACAATTGTCACAAGAAACAGGACAAACTTCAAAAAATTCATACATAGAGAGATTCTCATGTCAAAAAACACCGACCTTATAAACACTTTCTACTGTTCCTCGTGACAATTGTCATAAAATCGCTACCAGTCAATTTTCTATTTATTGACGGTACATGACGACTTTATTAAAATACCAATGTCGTGGCAAACAAGCACACAGCCCACCCGATGCTAATCGGTTTCCGTAGCCGATGGACTGGTATACTCGTATATTAATTTGTCACACTTGTCACCGTTGTTAAACAGGGGCCAGATTTATACGGTAATTGTGAACAACTTGGCATAATTTAGAATTAGAATTAGTCAAATTTCTGTTCTGCTTGCAATCTTTACTATTTAATCAATTGATAATTAGGGCATTTCCATTTTTCGTTGTACTCAATAAGACATTGTTAACAAAACGTTAAAGTAGTCCGTTTGGTTACACACTTTTTCAATGCTTAATGTTAAATAAGAAATCGTAACAAGCCTGACAGTTTTTTATCCTTGCATCCTTGTAAAGACTATTATATACGGAGTGTTACTTTTTTCAAATCGTATGGTAAAAGTGCGTAACCAAATGGACTAATTGAATTTTCTGTTGACAATTTCTTAATGAAGTAAGTAAGAAATGCCCATTAACTATTTTTGTACAAATAGCCTAATAGTCAAGACAATAACGGACAATTCTTTCGTAAATGTCATAAATATAAAACATGTTTTATTTCACTATTGCAAACGATAAATTACCCAAAAATGTTCACAACTCACCATCATTGAATATTTTTGATTGTCTTAGATTTGCTTTAGTTACATTACAGGCGATGTTGTGAGGTATCTATTACGATAACTTTGCAATACATGCCTCACATCTTTACAGAAGCAAACCTCAAACGTAGTGTAAATTAGGGCCTTGATACACAGAACATACGTAGACAGAAGGATATAACATTTATAAACACTTCATATAATGATATTATTGGGCGGGTCCACACAGAGCTATTTGCCGGCCATATATGTTCGGGCCCACTGGATCTACCAATAAATGGAAAATTTGTGTGGCGGTTTCCCGGCAGATAAACCCACTATGGAGATGCGACGGATTTGCGCCATTGTTTGGCGCGGCAAATCCGTCGCTCTGTCTCTGTCTATTTAGACTTGCCGCGCTCATGTTACACGGACGCGCGCCAAATCCGTCTTACTATGTGTGGACCCTTCTAATAACTATCATTATTAGAGGTGTTTCTAAATGATATATTATTTGGCAAATCAGTAGTGTAAAAAGGTCTTAATCATCATAATAATATGGTCTTACATACGCAAAAATGTCAAACTTGACTTCTTAACTTTTAAGTCATGCCTGACCACATTTCCTGCAGAAATAATAGCCAGCCATTGGTTTTTCAATAAAATATGAATAACCAATGGCGTTATTGGTTATACCAACATGAAGGTAATTAAAAAATATGGTAACATCATTATAGGTAGCACATGTTGTGAGTGGGTAGAAAAATAGATTATGTTTATATTCTACCCTGTCACAACAAGTGCTTTTAAGGACTCGAAACACAGGGATGTAGCTAATATGCATGATTTAATCTGGGTGTTTCAATTATTAATTCAACAAAAAAAGTGATGATTATGAGGTCCTTGGCACTCCAATATTCATAATGATTTTGACTAGAAATAAAATACTAAAAGAGAGTCCAAGATCATGTCCAGGATCTTGGACATTGTTGAATTAAGGGTTAGTGCTTCAATTCAATAGGCGCGTCGACACAGAGCGAGCCGCCTCGCGAGGAAATTGCCACGCGAAGCAAACGGACCCTACATTTACTGCATACGATTGGTGCGCGCGAGGCGACCGAGCCAACTTGTTCGGCAAAATGGCGACACTCGATCAGTGTTCGGTACTGATCAGGTGTTAACACGCTAACAGCTGGTGGAGGGCCGCCATCTTGCCCGAATAAACCGCCTCATCCGAGGCGATGTGTACGTATGCCGCAGGGGAAGCCCATCCCTTCAGCGTCGTATGTTTCGCGCGGCAATTTCCTCGCGACGCGGCTCGCTCTGTGTGACGCCTAATGAGCAATAAGTATTTTAATCGAAGATAACATTATTAAAAAATATTTGCTTTATATAAACTCACTAGTTAAATGCCTAACATTCATACTATAAAATTGCTTCTTTCTCATGTAAGTGAATTATTGTAATTCTTATGGGAAATAAAGATCTTTAAATCAAAAATAAATTATTAGGACACCTGTCAAGCAAGCAGAACACTATCAGGACATAGAACTGACGCTTGACAGGTGAAACCTTTTATCCTTGTCTTATATCCCTACAAACCTTGTATGATCAGGCCCCACAGCCTTATACACATAATCCGCATTAATCTTATTCATCTGCATAAATTGATGGAGTTTCGACTTGGCATTCTCCATGGTCCAGTTGCCATGGAGACTGGCATTCACATCTAAGTCTTCAGCCTCTTCCACATTCTTTTGTTGCTGGAGACGGTCCATGTAGGTGAAGTTCTGGCTGGGGCCTCCGTAGGCCTGGTATGCTTGGCCCATGCTTTCAGGACCCATGCCTTCCTATAAGGGAAAATTCATTGCTTGAGAAACAAGAAAAGCTGTGTAGCTAATTTGAATATTTGTTTTCTAAAAAAACACTGGCCGTCAAGAATTGTATAGATAAAATAAAAATAAGAAAATAACTATGCTTGCATTCAGTGGCAAGGTTTTATTGAAATTATTTCAGTTAGCTTTAAGGCACATCATCCAGTTCAAAATCATTACAGAATATTCATAAAAGTAGTTAATAAAAACCAGTAGGTAGGTTTCACATTTCTGCAATTTTGCTAAAAAGTTGACAAATCATACCTGGAAAACAGGTCTGCTGTTGGCCTGTCCCTGGTAGCTAGCACCTCCAAAGTTACCACTGTTACCAAAGTTGGCTCCACCACCAAAGTTCCCATTGTTCCCATTGTCCCCATTGTCTTCTGTCTTCACTCGGACCTCTTCTGGCACTTCGTTTGAGGCTACCTGTGTGATAATTATTGATTTATGATACAGTTACAAAAACAAGTTCTGCTTTCAATGAAATTTAATCTAATTTAAAATTGTAAAAAGCAAAAAGTTGTTTAAACTTATTCTATCTATGTACAGTGGCCAGACAGTTAAGAACAAGATTTTTATCCTCATACATTTGATGATAATTTAAAAAGTACTTGACTACTGACTTAATTAGGAATAAATTTTATGTGAAATTGTTTGATGTGAACTCTGTGGTCCTCTACAATTTGAAAATAGGCAATTTAAGTTAGTGGAAGTCAAGTTCTATGGACACTCCCACACACACTTTTTTCAGCATAAGAACTGCAGAGTGAGACTTTGTATTTTGAAGTGTAATGTTTTTGATGGGATATTATCTCTTTCTTGAAGGCAGTCCTTCTTTTTTTATACATGCATCCCATATTTACACTGACTATAGTGTATTGTGCATTGTACCAACTTTAGGTATAATATTTGAATGAACTACACGAGTAACTTTGTAGTACATGTGTATTTATATAAAACTACAAAATTACTTATGTCTTTTCCCATTTTTTTATGACTTGGTAGGCTATATACTTAAGTTTAAAGTTTGGAATCTCTAGGACTGCTAGAATTACCCTAGACTTTTGATGATTGGTGAGTGAGTGAGTGACCAAACTATGGAACTTTAACAATTATAGTTTTTAACCTTTTGGCCGCCGGACCCTGTCCGCCAAGACGCTCACTCACACGCCAGAGCAAATTTTAAGTAAACAACTGATAAAAAGTTTAGGGATTGCAAATAGTGATATCGATATTCATAATTAAAGGTGGAATTCTTCTCAATTTGGCTTTTTTTATTTCCAAACTTAGATTTCTCTCAAAATTTCTAAACTAAACAGATTTACTATACAAGAAAATGTTGAAAATAAAGGACTTTATCATGAATAACAACAACTAAACATTATCGAATCATGAAGTAATATCACCGCACTAGTCTGTACGAGTAGTCTTCTATACATGTCAACGGCGCGCATGGCTCGTCTTTAGTTCAGACTGACAAATACTGTTTACGCGCGAGTTAAGTAATAATAGCGTCTGAGTCAACGGCATAAGCGCTTGTCGGTACGTAAACTTTATAAACCATAAGATTAGGGACGCGCATCGTGTCTCGATAAATTTACATACTTACTTACCGGAGGGTTTTCGGAGAAAACTAACAGGTGGATTTAATAATATATATATACAGTATGTATCAGAACGAAAGGCAAAAAAAGAAACCCGTTAATGTTTAGATCATAAATATGAGCATGGTACTTACCTAATTCATCAAAAATACGACAGGTTTTACGTGAGGTATAAAAATATACATTTATTATTATTGTTTTGCACCTCCCCTGTATTATTTGTTTAGAATCTTATAAATGACATTTCTTAAATTACCAACTGACAGACAGGCGTCAAACCTTGTTGAAGTTTGGATTTTTACCTAGTTACAAACAAATAGTTAACAAAGCGCTTGCGCATTGCCTATGACTACAGCCATTATTAAAATAATTAGTTTTGTTTAGTTTACTTATTACACTTTACAATTTTCGTACATAATGTAAAAATATACACAAGGTATTACTTATCATATAGTGATCGTGAAGTACATTTGAAATATAAAAGTAGAATAAATTTATACAGTACATTAAATACAGTTCAAAATTACCTAGGTTACTTATAAACAGAACTCAAAGCGCATGTGCATTGACATAACAACCTTAATGTTGATTAGTTGCCCCTAGCTACATATCAACAGTACGCAATACGCATGCACTGTCAAAAATCAAAAACGTAAACAAACCCTATAGGATGTTACAAAAACCATTAACTGACTGCAAAAATATGGTTTTCGAGTAATTCATTTAGTAATTTTATGCCATAAAACATGTATTTAGGCACGTGAAATGCACGTCATTACATTGTACTCGAGTTCCCCGTCAACCAGTTTTAAGGTTTGCTCTTCGTTGTGATACATACTGTATATATCGGTTATATATATATCGAGTTAAAATGTAGACCTCCGCTGTCACTGCGGGCAATAATTTATTCGGCAAATAAACCGCAATGGTCAATTTACTGAAGAAGCTGCCTAAACTTTATCCATTATTATGCCTTTTTTTTTTCGACATATACCTACTTACTACGAGTAGTTACCAACAATGACAATAATTGGCAATTAAATGTTTGAACGCTTAAATAAAACCAGATTCGTGAAAACATATTCATTTTAAAAACTTGCACATCGATTGAACTTTCCCATCCCTAGCTGTCTTTTATACATGCCTACGGCGACAGTGACACGGAAAAATGTAGAAATTATAAGCATATTTTTTAAATCCTTTATTATGAAACAATGGATTCATATACCTGCTTAAAAAGTAAATGTATGAAAAAACAAAGGGTCAACAAGTTGACACGAGTACAAAATAATTTTTAAATTCTATTATTTTACCATTTAGTAAGCGGTTGAAACTTTGTCTTGTATACAAGACGACGGCGTTAGTGTATCGTATTATCGTTGTCTAGTATAGGTGACAACGGCGGTCAAAGGGTTAAACTACAAGTTTAAATCAAATGTTGCTTGGAATATATGAACATTGTATTATTACCAACATGTCACCAAAAATTCAGGGTTCCAGTTTTAACCAGTACGAAATAACAGGAGGTTGAAAATTTAACTGAACTGCTTTGAGAAAAGGATGGTACAGCCGTGCCTTTGCTTTGCTCGACCGACTTGTTTGTATACTATTTTAATTGTCAAATAAATTATATATGTTAAGAAAAAGGGTTACTCTACCTGATTAGTTCTAACTAAGAAATTCACAAAGTCCTTAGCAGCATTCATCTGAGCATCTTTCTTTGAGGTAGAATTACCAGCGCCAACATACGAGATACTATCCACACGTACTTCACAAAGGAAGCGTTGACGATGCTTCGGACCTATGAAATAAGGTTAGAATTTGGTTATATCGTTAGAAAAATCTCGTGTGGCATGATTATACGAGAAATTATACAGATATTCACTATGTGAAATGCTAGCAATAACATAATTAAGACAATTAATCAATACCTGTGGCTCGGACGTCGAACGTCGGATTGAGACTTTTCTTGGCGCACCAAGAATGCAAAAACGACTTTACATCCATGGTGGAGGATACCGCTAAGGCGGATGTGGATTGTAAAATAATATAATTTTGGACTACGGTGTTTTATCAACGCCTAGTCAGTTTTTCGACGCTAAAATTAATGCAAATGGAGACGTGACGCTTAGCTTGGCTCGCCGACCGACCCAACTCGCTGAACTCGCCACTCGCCGCTTAACTTTAATTGTCACTGTCAGTGTCAGTGCAGTGATAATGTCTGCCAGCGTTTCGGTTTCCGTGTAAACGTGGCATAACACGATTTATTAAGATGAGCAGAATATAGTAGAAAAATAACTTTGATGAAGACATTAGCCGTTCCAATAAAATTGTATGAAAACATGATAAAATTGATGACCTGAAAATGTAATCAATCATTCATTATTAACATTTTTAATACAGAGTATAACAAAACGCAGTCGTAGGTAATTTATAATTTAAACACTTCATTCCCAAGCCCCGTAATTTACGGGCTCTAATCGGGCTCGGGAAGGAGGTACTTATTGGGGATGAAAGTACATGATAGCCCTGTAATTCGCGGGCCTGGGGGTATGAACTGGGGAATTACTTAGATTGTCCGAAAGGACGAAGAACAAAAGGGTAAACTGGTAATTACAGGCAATTTCCCCTCTAGCTCGGAAAGCATTGTTTTATCCTATAAAACTAACGTGGAAAAACCTTGCTCTAACTACTATCACTTACCACCCAGGTCACGGCACTTGGTAAGCTGTTAGTAATATCTAAGTGCCAGGAGCGTATTTTATGACAAATTTTGAAAAAGAATTTTGAATGGTCTCTTTAAGATAACTTGCATGTGGATAAGATTTGTAATCGGAAGTTTCCTCGCGATAGTGAGGGGAAAAATGTTGTATTACACTCGGCAGCTTTCGTGCCTTGAGACCCTCGTAAAGCTTAAGATTCCAGTTTTTGAACCATTCACTACGCTCATGGCTCAATTCTTGAATATTTCGCTTGCTTGGGTCTCAATGTCTCAATATACGCCCGAGAGTTAAACAACTACTTTGCCCCCTTGTATAATAAATAACTAATATATTAAAGGAACACATGGTTGTCTAGCTGGGAGGATTAAAGTTCAAAAGATTCACGTGCATCCAGAGTCCAGAGCATGGGGTACATAAAAGTTTAGATATTGTAATCCCTCTAATAGGAGTTTTCTACCAAATCTAGCAATGCCACATAATTAAAAATAATAATGTTGGTAAAGTTGATGAGAAAAATAAAATCAGGAAAATAAAATAATTATTTTATAGTTTTTTATTATTATTCATATGAAGTAATCGACTTAAACCATTTCAATTTATCTAATTTACTAATAAAATAGGTGGCATATCCCATAATTTTACTAACAATAAAACACCTAAAACTCAAATAATCTTCACACATGCTCACTCCATAATAACATTTTTTATGTAGTGCCACTACCACAAGTAGGAACTTCTAGTCCATTTTTCTCAAGAGTCTCAACCTGTAAATACAATGGCATTCTTCCAGATCTCATCTTCTCTCTTTTATGTACTTTCAGCTGGTGCTTCATCATTTGTTTCCGATATCCAAATGCTTTCCCGCAGATATTACATAGATGATCCTTAATGCCTGTATGATCGACTTTGAAATGCAAGTCCAAATTCCGTTTTGTGTTAAAACCTCTTCCACAAGTTTCACATTTGAAGTCTTGTTCTTCTTTATGCACATACATGTGTTTGTTAAGATTACTCTTACTTATGAAGCATTTAGCACACTGTGAGCATTGATACGGTTTTTCTCCAGAATGAGTTCTCATGTGCATCTTTAGCGACTCAGTAAATCTGCCTCTGTATGGGCAAAGAGTGCATTTAAATGGTAAATCATAGAAATGTGTCAACCGATGCCTCGTAAACTGTCCCTGCATGATGAACTTCTTGCCACATATATCACAAACATATGGCACATCCGGTTTATGCAATAATATGTGTTTCTTCAAATATGATTCTGTATATAAATTACAACAGTATGGACATTGTATTTTCATATTCTCATGTTCTATAGATCCTCTGTGCTCATTATAATCTTGAAATAGGTTGAAATCTAGATTGCACCGCCGGCAATGGTAGTTAGGTTTCACTACCACTTTACGTTCAGAATCATTAAAATCATTGTCACTGATATCATTGCTATAGTCAAAAGTGTGTTCTGTAGCCTCCTTGAGTGTTTGCTCCGATTGTTGAGCAGTTTTCCTGAATAAAATCGCGCCTTCCAACAGAGAATGACATGATACACATAAATATTTGGGAAACATATCGTCAATCTGTACTTCGATTCCCCCAAACAAGCTCAAGTCTTCTAAAAGGTCTTTGCTAGCGTTCTCGCCACAAAGGGGAATATTACCTTCCTTAAGGCATACTCTGCACGTGAAGTCCTCCATTTGGTTTGGTTCTCTCTTTACTTTTGAGTGATGAGCAACTCCGGGACTCTCGGTGTTCCTCTCTTTGCATTTACCATGGCGTAAACGCCTGCAATGTAGCAATTTCATAAGAACTAATGGACCAACCATTGTAGAAGGTGCGTGATTTTTAAATTAAAATGTAGACGTGATTAAAAATATTATAAGAGAAAATCTCTTCTCTGCTGTACTTTCTCGACAATCGCGATTCTGCCATTCATTTGTTTCTTATCGTTTCGTTCGTTCTAATTTTTTTGACGTTTCGGTCCGAATGTTGCTGCAGTGAAATACTTTGCATAGAGTAACTTATATATATTATATATAGTTAACTTATATACTTTGATTCATATTATGAAGCTAAGACTACACTGTTAGTTTTCGATAATGTTATAGCTTGGTTATAGCGTAGTTTTTGTTTTCAGAGGCTACTTTTAAAACTTATTGACACAGATAAGACAATTTTATACTAAATTCATATTCTGGCATGTTATTTACATTAATTGACTTTAGCTTTGAGTTTGACCCGAGCCTACCAAACTTAAGTGGATTTTCGACTGGTTTTGGTATGTGGTAATACTGCATTGACAGCAGCTGTCAATGTCGAACGAAATTTGGGCTTTGCTTTGGTTTGGGTCGTTTGGGTTCCTGAGCTTCCGAGCTCCAATACGGTTTATTAAAAAGTATAAGGATATATAGAGGACCTTTAATCTATTGAAATCACACGCGAATTTAATAAGTCATAGGTACATCTACATCTAAACTACACAGGCAAAATGAATGTTTTGAAGGTGAATCTGATTATAACCTAAAATTTATTTTTATATCAAAATCTGTAAAAATATTGTGTATCTATAATCTATGGTAATAATGCTACCCCTTATCCAAATCTTTCTTGTTTATTTTATCATACAGTTCGGTTTAAAACGAATTTATAGCCTAATATTAATTTCAGGGTATTTGGAAGACCACACCACTAATTAGAAGTACTATAGCCACAAATTATGGAGCTCTTCGACCTCTTTCGACGATCACACCTCCTTTACCAAAGACGATTCAGGACATCCCTAGCACGGTGGAGTTGGACAAGCTGTACAAAAAAGTTGAGTTAGAGATGCGAGGCATTGACCCTGCTGTGTTGCTCAGTTACTCCTGGTTTTGTGTGGCTGCCGCGTCGCATTTAGGGATTGAGGTGACTAAAAGGTTAGTTCCTTTTTTTGTAATATTTTTTTATTTGTGTTTAATTTATGTTTTCTATGTTGCAGGCTATAATACTTAACACAAAAAAAAATTGGATAGATTCATAGAATATTTTTAACAATTTAAATTACAACATTTGTGCCTCAGGTGATATTTTGTTTTTTGCAGCTTTGCACCCAGAAAAGCCGAAAAAGAGAGGCATACTCTTCTGAGATGTGTTCACATCTACAAGAAACACAGAGTACAGTATGAGATCCGGACATACTTCAGATTTGTTCACCTCCAGAGGCTTACTGGGTCCACTTGTGACACATACCTTGAGTATATTGAACGGAACCTTCCTGAAGGTTGTGCATTGAAAGTTACTAAAGTAGAATGTGAAAGGCTTCCAGAACACATTACTCCACCCACTGAATAGTTGTTGTAAATATATTGTAGAGCTTAGAATAAATAATTGAATAAATATGAATTTCCTTTATTGATATTAGGCAGTACATTCATCTTTTAAATAAAAGTTTACAGATCATCTTAAAACAGCTACAATTTTTAGTAGTGATGCTATTTAACAAATCTATAGCTTACATTTTTAAGCTGACATACAACTAGCAAGTTATCCACTTCACAATATCAATACAGGTAAGTATTTTAGATTAATTTTCTGAGAATAAATTAATACATATTTAGGCTGAACTCACAAATTTTATCAATAATTTATATACGAAAATGTGTATATCTATTTGGTATATGTAAATGTGCAGTATATAAAGCTATTTAAATAACAATTGGGTACAAAATTGTGCTATAAGACCAGTTATATGACCCACAAACTCATTTTACTTAAACATTATAAGGCTAGTTGACATAAGGGCTTTTTTACACTTTGTGTAAGTTCCTACATTAGAGCTTATTTACACTTGAGTTACACTTTTAACAGTATGAGTTCATACATTCCTTACTAAATGCAAATAGTAAATGTGTGAACTCACACTAATCACTAACTAGTGTAGATAGGCCCTAAACATTTGTAATCCCATTTTCAACCACCAGTAAGCATCAAACAACAAACTTCAATAAAACTACATAATACTTAGGCTTTAATTAAACATATAGGTCACCTAACTTCTTACAGCGAAATATATCTTACTAATTTTAATTTATCTCTTGCAAAATTCATTTAAAAATGAGATTTTATAAAAACACTGTTTTGAAATTGGAATGTTTCAATTTTTTTTCAGTCCATAGACATTTTGGCTTTTTTTTAGTATCTCTTTGGCACTGAGGTACTGTGGAACTTATTCTATTCATACTGCTGGTTTTTGCAGACAGTGAACATGAAGAGAATGGCAAAAGCCATCTCTAAAGCATGGAACAGGAGCATTACAGCACACCAAATGTATTCCAACCTAATTATGTAGGTTTGGTAGATGAGGAAGTAACAGACTCCTACTGCTGACGGGATTGTTAGTAGCACAGAGAAAAACACAGGAACTTCTGAAAAAAAAAGTTGCTATGTTAGGATAAAGATTTTTCTGTTTAGTCGGGCTGATTTTAAAATCTGGACTGTTGCATTCTCATTAGGACAAAGTAGGCAAATTATGATTTACAAAATGAAGTTTTAAAATATGTGCTACCTACTTCATACCTACTTGCGATTTTTATAGGGATTTACAAATACCACCTATTTTCATAAAGTTTTCATACTGTCCTGGTCCAGGCTTTTCCCATTTAATCAAATGTGCTTGTTAAATGTGTTGTTGTTTAGTAAAACGTACCAAGTAGTCGATTGTTGATAAGGTTCATTTCTAAATCAATCTTTATGGCATTAGCGCCTTATCGGCAATCGACAAAGTGGCACCTTTTATTAAAAACAATCACAAATATTCTTAACACTAAAGTACTAAACCTAAACTCATGTTTTGCGAGTGTGTGACGTCATTATCGGTTTTGTAATGGTAATGGGTTTGGCAAAGTTTAAAAAATTCATGCGCCTACTTACTTTTACTAGACAAGTTTCCTCTCTGTCCCAAAAATATGCGGAATGCCTCGACAATACATAAGGCGCCGAAAATACCAGTTTCGGTAAGCAAGGCATTTTCTGGGTAAGACACATTTATCGCCTTCAAAATCCCAATGGCCACTTCACACACGAAAAACATGCCCAAATAAAAATTATTCAAGTACAGCAATATTTCGTAAGCCAAACTAGAATTTACGCTAGACATTTTGGACATAATTCGTCGGGGTTTGGTCAAAACATGCAACTTAACTGAATGAATGTATCGTTTGCCAAAAATGACGTTAGTTTTCGTTCATTCAATATCGTTCGGGCGTGCGGAAGTGTGACTGAATGGGGGAGAGGGTGCGAGGGCTGTTGGCAAACTTTTATTTGCGGTTGGCCAAAAAAGGAACTAATGTCGTTACGTAGTTCTTTAAGGGTTGTTGATTGATGACAGTGACATTTCCACCCGCAAATATTGTGTGTTACATACTGAGGTCAATACCACAGTGTAAGGACTCTATACAGTGGACAAGGTTCATACAACCTAATCGTTCGGCGTCTTGGGTTGTCCGAAACTCAGGGCTGTCACAAATCTTTTGTGACATGTTTTAATTTTTTTTATCTTGCAACATCTGCTATTGAGATTTGTTTTTTTTTGTTGTTATTTCTCGGAAAGTCAAATTGTAACAAAATAAAGATTGTACAAATCGGTACCTATTGCAAAAATCGGTGCCATCTTGGATTTTGTAAGATTAACTCCGATTTAGATAAAAATCGATATCTGACGCTCCGGTGGGGTCAATAACATGAATCTGGTGTCGAAATTGGAAGAAAAAGTAAAAACCGACGCCATCTTGGATTTTGTTAAATCAACTCCGATTTGGATAAAAATCGATATCTGACGATCCGGCGGGGTCCCTCACATGAATCCAGAGTGAAAACTGTAAAATATTGTAAAAACCGACGCCATCTTGGATTTTGTAAGATTAAGTCCGATTTGGATGAAAATCAATATCTGACTATCCGGCGGGGTTCTTAACAAGAATCCAGAGTGAAAACTAAAATATTGTAAAATTCGACGCCATCTTGGATTTTGTAAGATTAAGTCCGATTTGGATTAAAATCGATATCTGACTATCCGGCGGGGTCCTTAACAAAAATCTAAAGTGAAAACTGTAAAATATTGTAAAAACCGACGTCATCTTGGATTTTGTAAGATAAACTCCGATTTGGATAAAAAACGATATCTGACGCTCCGGTGGGGTCAATAACATGAATCTGGTGTCAAAATTGGAAAAAAATTTAAAAACCGACGCCATCTTGGATTTTGTAAAATCAACTCCGATTTGGATAAAAATCGATATCTGACTATCCGGCGGGGCCCTTAACATAAATCCAGAGTGAAAACTGTGAAATATTGTAAAAACCGACGCCATCTTGGATTTTGTAGGGATTGCTCCGATTAGGATAAAAATCGATATCTGACGATCCGACGGGGTTCTTAACAAGAATATACAAAATCCAAGATGGCGTCGGTTTTTACAATATTTTAGTTTTCACTTTGAATTCTTGTTAACGACCCCGCCGGATAGTCAGATATCGATTTTTATCCAAATCGGAGTTGATTTTACAAAATCCAAGATGGCGTCGGTTTTTAATTTTTTTTTCCAATTTTGACACCAGATTCATGTTATTGACCCCACCGGAGCGTCAGATATCGTTTTTTATCCAAATCGGAGTTTATCTTACAAAATCCAAGATGACGTCGGTTTTTATAATATTTTACAGTTTTCACTTTAGATTCTTGTTAAGGACCCCGCCGGATAGTCAGATATCGATTTTCATCCAAATCGGACTTAATCTTACAAAATCCAAGATGAAGTCGGTTTTTACAATATTTTACAGTTTTCACTTTGGATTCTTGTTAAGGACCCCGCCGGATAGTCAGATATCGATTTTCATCCAAATCGGACTTAATCTTACAAAATCCAAGATGGCGTCGGTTTTTATAATATTTTACAGTTTTCACTCTGGATTCATGTGAGGGACCCCGCCAGATCGTCAGATATCGATTTTTATCCAAATCGGAGTTGATTTAACAATATCCAAGATGGCGTCGGTTTTTAGTTTTTTTTCCAATTTTGACACCAGATTCATGTTATTGACCCCACCGGAGCGTCAGATATCGTTTTTTATCCAAATCGGAGTTTATCTTACAAAATCCAAGATGACGTCGGTTTTTATAATATTTTACAGTTTTCACTTTAGATTCTTGTTAAGGACCCCGCCGGATAGTCAGATATCGATTTTCATCCAAATCGGACTTAATCTTACAAAATCCAAGATGGCGTCGGTTTTTATAATATTTTACAGTTTTCACTCTGGATTCATGTGAGGGACCCCGCCAGATCGTCAGATATCGATTTTTATCCAAATCGGAGTTGATTTAACAATATCCAAGATGGCGTCGGTTTTTAGTTTTTTTTCCAATTTTGACACCAGATTCATGTTATTGACCCCACCGGAGCGTCAGATATCGTTTTTTATCCAAATCGGAGTTGATTTAACAAAATCCAAGATGGCGTCGGTTTTTAATTTTTTTTCCAATTTTGACACCAGATTCATGTTATTGACCCCACCGGAGCGTCAGATATCGTTTTTTATCCAAATCGGAGTTGATTTAACAAAATCCAAGATGGCGTCGGTTTTTAATTTTTTTTCCAATTTTGACACCAGATTCATGTTATTGACCCCACCGGAGCGTCAGATATCGTTTTTTATCCAAATCGGAGTTGATTTAACAAAATCCAAGATGGCGTCGGTTTTTAATTTTTTTTCCAATTTTGACACCAGATTCATGTTATTGACCCCACCGGAGCGTCAGATATCGTTTTTTATCCAAATCGGAGTTTATCTTACAAAATCCAAGATGGCGTCGGTTTTTACAATATTTTACAGTTTTCACTTTGGATTCTTGTTAAGAACCCCGCCGGATAGTCAGATATCGATTTTCATCCCAATCGGACTTAATCTTACAAAATCCAAGATGGCGTCGGTTTTTACAATATTTTACAGTTTTCACTTTGGATTCTTGTTAAGAACCCCGCCGGATAGTCAGATATCGATTTTCATCCCAATCGGACTTCATCTTACCAAATCCAAGATGGCGTCGGTTTTTACAATATTTTACAGTTTTCACTTTGGATTCTTGTTAAGAACCCCGCCGGATAGTCAGATATCGATTTTCATCCCAATCGGACTTAATCTTACAAAATCCAAGATGGCGTCGGTTTTTACAATATTTTACAGTTTTCACTCTGGATTTATGTAAAGGGCCCCGCCGGATAGTTAGATATCGATTTTGATACAAATAATTTAAGAGTTAATCTGACAAAATCCAAGATGGCGTCGGTTTTTACAATATTTTACAATTTTGACTCTGGGTTCGTGTTAAGGACCCCGCCGGATAGTCAGATATCGATTTTTATGCAAATCGGAGTTAATCTTACAAAATCCAAGATGGCGTCAGTTTTTACAATATTTTACAGTTTTCACTCTGGATTCTTGTTAAGGGCCCCGCCGGATAGTCAGATATCGATTCGGAGTTGATTTAACAAAATCCAAGATGGCGTCGGTTTTGTCAATATTTTACTATTTTGACTGGATTCATGTTAGGGACCCGGCCGGATCGTCAGATATCGATTTTTATCCAAATCGGAGTAATCCTTACAAAATCCAAAATGGCGTCAGTTTCACAATATTTTAAAATCAACAATAAACTCTTCGCAGCCACAAATACTGATTTCCTGAGAAATTACAACGAACAAAATCACGTTCTAAAATGGCGTACCTCCCTAGGTTATAAATTCACCTATCAAAATACTATAACGTGACAGCCCCGAAAATAGACCTCACAATCTGTATGGAGTTTGTGAGGAAATCCCCCTCCGCCCGCTTCACCGCACACCCCCCATCGTTGCCCCGCAAATCGCCGGAGCTGACTCACTGTATAGAGTCCTTACACTGTGTCAATACGCTCTACATCAAAGAATACTAAAAATTCTAATCTACATACTAAATAAATTTGTTTGCGTTGCCGTTTGCAACGGTCTATTAATTTTTAGATAAAAATGTTACCGCTTGTTTATATTTGAAGCCGGCTTGTAGCTCTGCTTACTTGATAGGTAGGTATGGTAATTGGAATTTATTTTGGGCGGAGGTTAGGCTTAAACACGAAAAAAATTTCTCACTCCGCTAACGCTAATGACACTCTAGAAGTATAGATGGCGTTAGAGCACTAATATATTATGCAAACACCGCATTTTGGATGAATGCGCTGTTGTACATACATTGTCATTTGTTTATAAGCAATATTTTTCTTTCTAAAATGCCGCTTTTTATATACGCTTGGCACAATAATTATGCATAATAATTACCTACGTGTATGTGGAAACAAACAGCAGACTTACATTGTAATGGGCAGTAAAAAATGCATTGTAAGTAATAGGCTAAAAATGTAAGTCGTATGATCCATTTCCATTAAGTCTGTTAAAAGGAGCGTATCGTATAAATATCCTGACATACTTCAGGTATAGGCGATCAGGCCTGCTTTAAAGAAAAGCATGAGCGCGAACTATATAGACAGGTAAAATATAAGGACTGTAATCAACAGTCTGCAGTGACGGGATGTCCATAAAACTCGGTTCTCACCGGCGTGTCTAATGATAACTATAAGCACTATATCTAATAGCAACAAAAAAGGCAAGCGCCGGTTTGTTAGCCGCCGTCGTCGCCACCATGCACAGGGTATAACCTATTTACTATCAATGTAGAGTAGCTAGCCATAGTAATCTAGTATTATACGGTGCGATCCGTCGGGGCCAATCAGTCGCGACTCGCGTCGGCCTGTGTAATAGCGAAATGGAACCTATGGAGTTAAAGGAAGGGAGGGAGGGGCAAGCTACCTACTGCCGATGATCGGCCCGACGGGTTGCGCTCTGTAATACTAGCTATAGCTTGGGTGACGCTCCTATATATATCACTTATAGGATCACTTTGCGTCCGTCCGTCTGCAGTCCCTTGAAGTAATAAATTCTGCAGACCCTTGAAGCTATGAAAAACCTAACCTCTACTTCAACGCCATCAAAAGATACGGCCATTTATGTTGCATTTCCCATACATTTGCAATGGGAATTAAAATGTATAGGGTACTTTCCGTTGACCTATAATCATGAGATTTGGCAAAAAGCAAGAGCTTGTGAGCTTGTGCTCAAGTACAGGAGAAAATCCCAAAACCCTATAATTGCCGCACACTGAGAGTTTCGTGCCACCAGTATTTTTAATTCCCTAAGCTTCATTGTGCCCTTGTACCCTCATGGAACCCTTAGTGGGCGAGTCCAACTCGCAATGACCGGTTTTTTTGGGTTTGTCAAGGACGAAGAGTTTTGAAGTATGCCTCTATCATCCCATCCGTAATCCCATCATTCCCCCTCAAATAGACAGTCTCTATTGTTTACTTGTGTATACTAGAACTTGTAAATATGCCGCTTCCTCACCTGTTTCGTTGCTTAGCGGAACGAATGCAACACGTAATTTACCCGTACTCGTTTTGTGTTTGAGGAACTGCAAGTAATCGATCTTAGAATAACAACACCTAGAAACTAAGTTCTGGCAACCAATGTGAAGCTACTTTTTATGTATTTGTAGAAGTCGTAAAATTAAGTAGGTACCTATTTACCAAATTCCTGTATTCCTGCATGTCCCGCCCGGTAAAGTAGTAGGTACTCCCCTACTTTGAACGTTAGGGACCTTTTACACTATACATATATTGTAAATGTATGTACATAATACATGCAGATGCTTATTGACTTGTATAAGTGCCCTTGAGCCCATATTTTTTTTTAATTTGAAGCCTACTTATACAATCTCACGGAGTGAATTTTGGGTTGAGAATTATCCTTTCTACTTTTTTAGGTTATAAAATCTACCTGTGTGACATATTCATTCAAACCTATGCTTTGCGTGATGGAGGTACAATCTACACGATCATACTTTTCATTATTAAGTACATATAAGTATATTTCTGACGGGATTTCCTGCCATTGATTGAAGTGCTGACATTGCTAATTCACTCTATTATTATTATTATTAAGCGAAGTATTTTGGCTTTAATTTTTACTATAAGTAGTCTAACAAACCAAGTCTGACAGTAGATTAAAGAAAAAAAAACACTAAAAGTATATGCCTCCTTTTTTTCAGACTGCCAATACAAGCGTAGGAATAAGACAGTATGACTCTCTGACTACGTGTATGCACGAATGAGAACATTCTTGTCGGACTACCTATTATGGACTCGTGTTATTGAACTAGCTCCACTGAGATATTTCCTACTGGTTCTAGGTATTACTATGCTATACTTGCGAGTACTTTACCAGGTTGCGCAGACGCAGATGCGCGAAACCAAGCAGCATGACATAATGCACCGCACTTGTAATGAAGAAAAGGTTGGGCGCCACTGAAAATAGTTTTTTGTAGTTTTGGACCCTGATCTTTTAAATTGTACCTTAATGTCCTTTTTAGGGTTCCATAGTCAACTAGGAACCCTTATAGTTTCGCCATGTCTGTCTGTCTGCCTGTCCGTCCGTCCGCGGATAATCTCAGTCACTGTAAGTTCTAGAAAGCTGTAATTTTGTATGAATATGAATATCGGTCACGCCAACAAAGTGGTAAAATAAAAAGTGGTTATAATTTTTTTTAGGTACCTCGTACACGTAAAGTGGGGGGTGTTTTCTTTTTTAGTTTCAACCCTAGAGTGTGACATAGCATTGGATAGGTATTTGAAAAATAATGAGGGTTTTCTACACAATCAGCACAATTCTACACAATTCACAATCTGATTAATAATGTGTAAGCCCACCCTTATATTTGAGATGTTTTATATTTTATG
The DNA here is from genome assembly GCA_949128165.1 of Lathronympha strigana. Lineage (NCBI taxonomy): Eukaryota > Metazoa > Arthropoda > Insecta > Lepidoptera > Tortricidae > Lathronympha > Lathronympha strigana. Next base: position 9,211,336 of record OX421921.1, on the reverse strand, counting down.
TTGTTCTTAATTCTGTTAATCAGCATTTATTTCTTAATCGAAATAATTTTGTCTCTATTGTACATAGCAGTAACTCTGTACGTAGGTATAGGTACATGCTTAGGTAAGGTACCAACGTAAATTCGCTAGCAGTGGCCGTGGCTCACTAGAAACCGAAAGCAACCAGGAAGAAAGCTTGCAGTTTACCCACGAAACCTGTTATTTCTGAGCCTTATGACCATTTGTAGGGTTAGGGGTCTCATAAGGAAAATATCATAATAGTTTATAATAATATGATTTATAATCAGTGAGGGGAAATTATAAACCAGGTAAACCCAGGGTAAAACCAGTATCATCATCATCATTTCAGAAGAAAAAATGTTCATTGCTGAATAAAGGCCTCCCTCGAGGCCGATAGATAGATAACAATTTCTTTATTCATTCCCACAACATGGTACATGGCATCGACAGGAAACCAAAAAAAGTAAGTATACAATTTAAAAACTAGAAACAATTACAATAATTAGCAATGTGTGGCAGAGAAAAGGTGCCGGCTCAGGATGGTGACGCATACATGGTGGTGGTCTGGTGGTGCATTTACAATCGTGTCGAGCCACCCACCAAAGGGCTCTCAAAAATCCTGATCCGTATTTTCAAATGACAAATACGAGAGTTTCCGAGAAAATACGAGGGCAAAACATTATGAACTACGTTTTGTAGTATGCTTGGATCAAAACTTACAAGCTGAATTTGAAGCAAGTATTACTCGTAGAACCACTATTGACTTTCGATTGGGCTCAATTTTGGTATTATCTTCTTCAACTTTTTACCGGCTTATGCCATAGCTCCTGACGGGGTCCGCTTTGATAGAAACATTTGGTAGGTACTCTATGATAGAGATTTATTCAGATTATGCTGGGATAGAGGCCAAAGGTTGCAATAGAAACGAATTCAGTCGTCGAGTTGTTCAGTTCAGTTTGTTGGAAGACTTGGAAGTCAAGTTAAAAAAAGATAACATTTATTACAAACTGTGGAACAACCATGTTAATACAAGTACCGTCTATGGTGAAAAAGTCTGTGTCAAAAACAAAGTTTATAACCCAAAAAAAAAATACAGTTCCTAGTTTAATATCTATCGTGTGTCCAAGCCTTTACCACCTATTTCGGTATTCCATTCCTATTGGAAAGTAGCGAGAGTGGTGGCCGACGCACGCGAGCACACCGCTTCCGTGCAACGTTCCAAACGGACGTTCGAAAAACGAATGTTCAACGTATTCTTATTTCAAATTTGAAAAATGAGGGTCAAACCGGATTTGACCTTTTCGAAGCTCGATGAAGAGACAGGGGAGCTGTTGGATAGAATGTTCGAGAAGAAAGATTGTATGGTGGAGATAAATCCTGGAAGAGTGATTCTTCCGGCTGATTATATGACTATTGGGCAGGATATTTTGGACATGGAGGTGCTGGAGAATGATGTTTGGATGTGCTCGTATCCACGGACTGGTAAGTACCATTATTCTATTATATTATAGATGAACTTTGAATTTTGTAAGTTGTCCTTAAGGTTCGTTTAAAGAATCTGCATGGCCTCAACGCCTTATCGATAACGAACAAGGTGGTGGATGCCTACAAATAATCACATATTACTTGTATTTATAGGTATCTGTATATACTTAACTAGTTTATACTTTAATATAAATTAATTATAGTTAAATGGATTAAAAAGCGTTATAATATACCTAAGTAGGCAATACTGAATGTTCCTGGAATGATCAACTTACAGAGAAGTTTGTGGAATCATTTATTTTATGAAAAATAACTCTTAAGCTATTTTTAGAGGTATATACTCGTATTATACATATCATCTGCATTTTACGATTTCTGGCTATTTGAAAATTGTATGTCGGGCGTTTTTATAATTTTGACCATTTTTGTGTAACGATTTATTGGCTTTCGTTTCTTTGTTTTGTATTATAATTCAGATGTTTGTTACGTCGTCACGTTTGTCGTAAGCCATCCCCTAATTTCGAATCTCATTTATGCGGGAAATAACAGAGAATTACAAAAAAACGTGCATATCAGTAAATTCGGACAACCTTAATTCAAATGAGACAAAAGAAAAAATAAATCAGTAAATCAGTCATTTATTTGCTAAAACACGGTAAAGTATACAGGTAAATGCTGTATAAACACTTTAAAAAATGTTATAAGATTATAATAAGTATGTACATTATCAGAAAGAGTTAAGAAGGGCGATAATCAAAACTATAAGTAGTAGCTTATTTAATATAGTTTCTGGGTATCCAGCAACTTTCAGTATTTACGTAACTACGTTTTGAATCCTTTACAGTAGGTACCTACTTGTTTACATAGGATACTGGTTTACAGTTATCATCATAAATTATAATTTAAAATTATCATCTATTATAAAGTGTAACATTATGCAAAATATTCGAAATCGATTGCTTTGCTCGCTCGTGATTGCATATTCCGTGTCATTAAAAAAAGGGCAATGCTCCTAGTGAAAATAAAAAACCCAACAACGACAACTCAAATTGGTAGTAAATTCTAACTATAATTACATATAAAAAATGTGATTTAAAAAAAAGATCGGCGAAATCATCGGTCGGAAACAAATTTTAATAAGGTCTAATTTACCCCATGGCTTGGACCGGGTTGGAGGGTCTGATGGCAGTTGCTTTCGTAAAACTAGCGCCTAAGCCAAATCTTTCAATTAGTTGCCAAAGTCACCTGGCTCTCTGAGCCATGGCAATTGCCGGGAAAATGATAGGAAGGGGAAGATGTGGTCAAATAAAAAACATTGAGTTTTTGATCACATTGAATTACCTACCACTTATATTTATGTACATTTTTTACGTTTATGCAGGCTCTACGTGGTGCCAAGAAATGGTTTGGCTTATAGGCCATGATCTGGATTACGAGGGAGCCAAATCTCTGCAACAGGTATGTTTTATTTTTCACCTCATTAGCTCCCAAAGCGTTTTTTTATCCTTTAAAACTAGCGAGGAAAAACGCATTTTATCCACTATTGGGGAAAATAATTAAACTTTGAGTTATGATATGAATGGTTTCTTGAAGTTAACTGGTAGTATTGACTTTTCAACGATAGTTTTAAGTAATAAATATCGGATAGCTTACATTTGGAAGAGATTAGTAATCGAGTGTGGTTTTTATATTCCTCGCGATAGTGAGTGAAAAATGTTATATTACACTTGGCAATGTTTGTTCAAATCTTGTGCCTTGAGATCCTCGTGAAGCTCTAGATTCCAGTTTTTTTGGAATCTCTCACTTGCTCGCGTCAAAACAACAACTTTATTGTTAATTACTTAACTCCCAAGCAATAATACGACAAGTCGTAATCTATATATATATAAAAGAGGTTGTCCTCATCTACGATCATCGCACAGCCGAAACGGCTACGACTAGAAACTTGAAATTTTTACCAAAGCTTCCTTTTAGTACATAGGCAAGAGATAAGAACGGATTTTTCGAAACTCCACCCCTAAGGGGGTGAAAAGAGGATTGAAAGTTTGTATGGAAATGGAATTTTTTTTTGAGCTAGAGACTTGAAACTTTGTGCAAAGACTCTTTATTATAATTAAAGAAAAACATTTTTAATAGTTTTTGGAAATTCAACCTATAAGGGGGTAAAAAGGGGGGTGACAGTTTGTAAAGGAATGGAATTTTGTTTTGAGCTAGAGACTTGAAACTTTGTTTTAAAACTCTGTATTACAATTAAAGAAAAATGTTTTCATAGTTTTTGGAAATTCCACCTCTAAAGGGGTAAAAACGGGGTTGAAAAATTGTATAGGAATGGAATTTTGTTTTGAGCTAGAGACTTGAAACTTTGTATTAAGACTCCTTATTACAATTAAAGAAAAGTGTTTTCATAGTTTTGGAAAATTCAACCCCTATAGGGGTAAAAAAGGGGTATAAAGATTGTATGAGAATGGAATTTATTTTTGAGCTGGAGACTTGAAACTTTGGGCAAGAACTCTGTATTATAATTGAAGAAAGACAATATCATGGTTTTTGGAAATACCACCTGTAAAGGGGTAAAAAAGGGGTTGATAGTTTGTATAGGAATGGAATTTTGTTTTGAGCTAGAGACTCGAAACTTTGTGTTAAGACTCCTTATTATAATTACAGAAAAGTGTTTTCATAGTTTTAGAAAATTCAACCCCTATCGGGGTAAAAAATGGGTAGAAAGGTTGTATGAGAATGGAATTTATTTTTGAGCTAGAGACTTGAAACTTTGTGTAAGAACTCTGTATTACAATTGAAGAAAGCAGTTTTCATGGTTTTTGGAAATTCTATCTCTAAAGGGGTAATAAGGGGGTTGAAAGTATGTATAAGAATGGAATTTTGTTTTGAGCTAGAGACTGGAAACTTTGTGTTAAGACTCCTTATCATAATTAAAGAAAAGTGTTTTCATAGTTTTGGAAAATTCAACCCCTATGGGGGTAAAAAATGGGTAGAAAGATTGTATGAGAATGGAATTTATTTTTGAGCTAGAGACTTGAAACTTTGTGTAAGAACTCTGTATTACAATTGAAGAAAGCAGTTTTCATGGTTTTTGGAAATTCCACCTCTAAAGGGGTAAAAACGGGGGTTGAAAGTTTGTATTGGAATGGATTTTTTTAGCTAGAGACTTGAAACTTTGTTTTAAAATTCTGTATTACAATTAAAGAAAAACGTTTTCATAGTTTTTGGAAATTCCACCTCTAAAGGCGGTTGAAAATTTGTATAGGAATGAAATTTTGTTTTGGAACTTTGTGTTAAGGCTCCTTATTACAATTAAAGAAAAAAAATCATAGCTTTGGAAAAATCAACCCCTAGGGGGTAAAAAAAGGTAGAAAGTTTGTATGAGAATGGAATTTATTTGTGAGCTAGAGACTTGAAACTCTGTGTAAAGACTTTTGATTACAATTGAAGAAAACCGTTTTCATGGTTTTTGGAAATTTACCTCTAAAGGGGTAAAAAAGGGGTTGAAAGTTTGTATAAGAATAGAATTTTGTTTTGAGCTAGAGACTTGAAACTTTGTGTAAAAACTCCTTATTACAATTAAAGTAAAGTGTTTTCATAGTTTTCGGAAATTCAACCCTTATACCCTTACCCGTAAAGAAGAAGCAGAAAATTTGTATGAGAATGGAATTTATTTTTGAGCTAGAGACTTGAAACTTTTTGTAAAGACTCTTCTTTATGTGTTTGTAAGAATTATTTTTTATGTTTTTAGAAATTCTACTCCTAAAGGGGTAAAAACTAAAAAGGGGGTAGAAAGTTTGTTTGAGAATGGCTTCTTTTTAGCTAAAGTCTTGAAATTTTTTGAGCTACAGGCTTGAATGTTGTTGTAAAAACTTTTTATTTAAATCAAAGAAAAGTGTTTTCATAGTTTTGGAAAATTCAATTTCGAAAGCGGTAGAAAGGGGGTTGAATGTTTGTTTGAGAATGGTATTTTTTTGAGCTATAGACTTGAAACTTTGTGCAAAGACTGTTCATTATTAAAATATAAAAAAGTTGTTTGCTATGAGGATTAAAAGTTTGTATGGAAAAGGAGATTCTTTTTGAGCTAAAGGCTTGAAACTTTGTGAAAAGACTCTTTATTAGAACAAAAGAAAAGTGTTTTCATAGTTTTGGAAAATTCTACTTCTATGGGGGTAAAAACGGGTTTGAAAATTGTTAAAGCGGGGAAATAAAGATTTTTTTGAGCTAGAGACTTGCAACTTTATGCATCGATTCCTTATTAAAATAAAAGAAAACTGGTTTCATGGTTTTTTGGGAAATTCCACCCATAAATAGGTGAAAAGAGTGTTGAAAGTTTCTATGGCGGAAAGTTTTCTTTTGTATCCATAGACTTCAACTCAACTTTGTTATTCAAGTATGTGGGTAATCATTTAAATGCTATTTAACCGGATGGTTGTCTGTAAGAGACATATACCTATGTTGCTTTTTAGCGATAATACCGCCTGTTGCCAACATCTACCTAATAAAAAACTTAAACGTTATCAGTAGTATTAATTACTTTTTGTGGAGTGCAATAAAAAATATTTGTATTATATATGTGTAGGTTATATCAAGTCACATTTTAAAAAGATAAAACAAGGTATGAAACTCTGTAGGAAGAACCCTATTATACGCGGACAAAGTCGCGGGCGGAAAGCTAGTTTCCGTATAAATCGCATAATAGATATCGTGCGGTTACGCCTGTGGATCATACGGTTACAGACCACTTCACAGATTTGTTTAGGTAGATCAGTCGCCATCAGATATATCGGAGCGTCCGAGGTGTTCACAAATATCGGAATCTCCTCTATTGTCAAGGCGTTAGAGTGCTTGTTCAGATATTTTGCACGCCTCGGACGCTCCGATATATCTGATGGCGACTGTACACTTTTGTGTGCTTTACCACGAGTTTGACATTTACTGTAACGTGTGAGAAGTGCGTCTGTGTGCACGTTTCCCCCTGCAAAAAGTGACACAATAATTTGTACTTTAATATGTCACTTTCAACGTGTTGAAAGGTTGGAAACCCGTGTTGATTGAGCACTTGACGTCGACGTCAACCTACCCGACTAACGTGGAGTTAGATGGGATGTGATTTTCGGAGTTTACGAAAATAACATTTAATAATTTACTTATCACTATTATCATTAGATCAGGTACTTTTTGCCCCTTCCCCGTTCCTTTCCCTTTGGGTTGGAAAATCAGAATTGGATCGCTTCCGTAATTACTAGTGCCTGTGCCTAATCCGGAGATTAAGTTGCCTACCGGAAACCAAATCTAGGAAAACACAAGGAAGACAACAATAAAAACCACCGAAACCACAATCCGGTGCCAACCGGTACTTTCCAGCAAGTGACGCCATTTTGCTTCCGCGTTTACCAGGAGCGCATAAAGCTGAGGCGTTTCTGACCTAAATACTCGGGCTCAATGCTGCGAAAATCGAACAAACGAAAATCTGTATTCGTTTCTATCGCATTTACTTCGCATGAAAGAGATGAAGCTCGAAAATTGCGATTTTTCGATGTCCGCGGAACGCCCTCAGAGTCCGAAACTTAACTGATCATCCATATATGTACCTTATGTTTATTGCAATAGAGATTAAAATTGGTCAGTTAACAGTGTTAGCGGATGGTAACCTTTACCCATAGTAAATCGAAGTAAGGAAAAGTATTACTATAATGGCTTTTCAATGCGTGAGAATGAGATGGGATGACGGGGCAGTTTCCCTGTGTAGGGTCGAGTTTCCCTTTACACGGGCGAGACGTCCAGTGCATTTCTATTGACTGAACCCTTAATTTGACAATAAAAAGGGATGGTCGTGAGTTTAAGCATCCTCTGCGCTCAATAGTCCTTAAGATTCTGGCTGGAAAAAAATACAAAAAGAGGGTCGAAGAGTTTGTATGCCCTGTCATACATTACCAAATGACCATCTATCGACCTTATATCGTTGCAATAAGGATTACAAATGGTCAATTAGGGCGTGCATTCAACTTCATTCGCAATTCAAAAATATTATCGAATGTTATTCGAGTTGAAATGAGAATGTTGGTTCCACTTTGTCGCTTAAATTATTAATAAATTCATTTGCGTAACGTGTCTTTGTGGCGTTAGCGCCTTATTGGTAACCGACTAAGTGGTACTTTTTACTAAATACGAATACATATTTTGAGCTACAGATAGATACATAACAACTATACAACATGTATATGTGGCTAGAAAATTCGCTATTTACTTGTTATAGCTTAGAATGATGTTAGTTCACGAAACGTTGTGTAGGCTGTAATTTTTTCCCATTATATCTCGAACTAAAGTTACATAGTCAAACAAAAGAGCTATAAAATCGCTATGTACTGGTTAGCCTTACGTGATGCAATTTAATTCACAAAACGTATGATTTTTTCCAGCATATTTTAACCTAGAGTTGCGTAACAACTAGGTAGTCAGAAAAATCGCTATGTGCTGGTCAGCTTAAGGAGACGGTTTCTAGTGATGGGAAATATAACCTGAAAATAGGATTTCTCAGTTTTATGTTGTCCTAGTGAACGCGGAAGGGGAATTCTCTTCAAAGCTCCGGGTGCTTTGGAAATATGGGATGAACTGTCCACGTCCGTACTGTTTGGCAGCTCTATCTCGATTAAATAGTTCTTAGTATAAATGCAGAAGTAGAAAAATAAGCAATGTGCTGTAACAGATTCGAGTTGTGGTAAATCTTTTTTGAAATTTGATGTTTAAAAATGTGATGCTGTTATTATGCAAGGTTGATCTTTACAGTAATCAATTTCTTCTCTCTTGTGCCAGGTTTTTATGTGGGCAATACTGAAAAACCCTAGAATAAAACCACAGTAGAGATCATACAGTATAGAGAGACGAAGAGAGATTTATTTTTTGAATAAGTTTTTTATAAAGTTTAATTTATTGAGTTGGTCCCCTGTATTTTAGGATTTGTGGCCATCATTAAACTTTATGCCGATGTCCACCTAAAAAAATTGTTGTGTACAGATTTTATACAACTTTATGTGGGCTCAGTCAACAATAAAGAACAATCGAGCTTAAATCATTATTTCACAATAAACCCCACCTCTTGTCCGACTGTTTGTAGTAGTGGTTACAAATTGAATCGCTTTAATTTTTTTCTTATGGATGAGTTGAACGTCTTTCAACGGCTATTCCTAATTCGCATTTACATAACTTTCGGTGAATAATAAATAATTGCAAAACAATTGCTTATCAGGAAATTCGGACAACCTTAGGTTTCCAAATCTCGAGAAAAATATATGTACCTAATACTAAAAAAAATATAAATGATTCTTATTCTTCTTAAAAAACAAATATTCATACAAAATAAAAGTCTGAGAACCCAAAAGTAACAAACAAAAAGTTATCAAGGAAAAAACTTTTCAGGTTGGTTTGATTGTACTGAAAATTTGTACCCAGTGTCTTGTTAACAAAAGGTGATAATTAATAAAATAGTTGTATAGGATTTTTTCAGTTATTAATCGAAGGAATATTTGAGTTACCCTTATTTTTATTGTTTGATCAGATTCGCTGCCCTTTAGTGGAACTATCATGCATCATGGTGGCGGGTCACTCGGAATGGCACGATGAGTCTGTAAAGGTAAGCCTAATCGACCTAGCGAAGCTAAGTTTTACACAAAGTAGTGCTGAACCAGTTGTTAATATTTTGATATTTTATATAGATATCAGCACTAGATAGTCACCAAGATATAAGATTGACGTCAAGCTTTCGATGTTATTTTTTGAACCTATCGTAAGATCCGTAAGTAGGTAGTCAAAAAGTTTATTTAAGTATTTTTGCTGTGTGTAATTTATCATCTCAACTCTCCTGCCCGACTGCTCCTGCTACCACTGTCTACAAATTGCTAGAGAAATAGTAAAGTAGTTTGAGAATGTAACTTTTATCTTAAATTTTGCAGGGCACATCGGTGGACCTGGTAAAGTACCGGCTAGCGAGACCGCGGTACATCCGAAGCCACTTGCCCTGGGATCTGCTGCCGTTGGATATCCAGCGCGAAGACGGACAGGCAAAAGCAAAGGTATGAAATACACTCGCTCATTGCCATCACCAGGCAAATTTTCTATACAAATTCAGTAGGTACCGGAACAGGGGAATTCTCGGTTCTCGACATAAAAAATGAGTAAGTACCGTTATTTGTCAAGTTTATTAAGGTTGACTGGAACAAATTGCTTTTTAGCGAATAACACCTGTGTTTACCTAATTCTCATTATGATAGAGATTTGTTACATTTACCCACAAAATACCCAAACCCAAATAACGTTTCACAAATGATCAATCACACAACGTTCAAACATACCAAATGCCTAAGCATACGTCAAGCGTAAATCTGCGCATTGCTCACATATGTACTGACCACATTTAACTGCCCATTTGTAGTCTCTATTGAAAACGGCATAAGGTCCATCGGCGGTCATTGAAAGAGTCGCTATTTGCACGTAACAACATAGCGTGTTTTCCTCTTCCTAATGTACTCACGTTTACGAAACACAGAGTTACGTTTGTTTTGTGTAATTTCTAGGAATTATGGAGTATAGTTTATTTGCTTACACTACGGTTAGTTTTCATTGTAAGACGGATTACGTCTTAATACACTCTTTACCATTATGTAAGATAAACCACACTCACGATCATTGACTTATTAGACACGTCATTTCAATGAACATCTTGTAGCAGTAAGTTGATGCGTCGGCTCTTCAAGTCTCTTAGGGCCACTTGCACCACCCGAGGTTAGCCACATAACCCGGAGTTAAGCGATTTTTTGTATGGAATTTGACAGCTCAATTCCGGGTTAGCGGCTAACTCTGGGTGGTGCAAGTGGCCCTTAGTTAGCTAAGCTCACGCTAAACTATATTCATTTGCTAGCTATATCCGTTCGGGCAATCCGTCAGATCTCCATGGTGGTTATGTCTATTATTTATTTATTGGAAAACCAACAGCACGTAACACAATATTAACAATTTGTATAAAAACAAGAGGCCAATTACAGGTTTTCACTGATAAAAATCTCCGTCCGTCGGGCATCCGCCAGACAAATGTTCCATACATTTATTGGCAGATCTAGCCGATATGCCCGAACGTATATGGCCAGCTTTAGACTTCCAACTGTCAAACATGGGCAATATGGCGTACATATTTTGTTCTACGAGTGATGTCTCCTCTAGTTTACTTATCGCGTACATATTACGCATTTCGGGCGCTCAGCACTCGTTCCCACAGGATAGACGGAAGTTCTTCAATGTTAAAAAACACAATTTTGACCTACATTCTCAAATATTTTATTAAGGTCTACATTTTAATATTTAGGTGAAACATGATAGAGGGACTCGAGAGCGAATAGAGCCCTAGACGAAAAAAACCCGGCCAAGTGCGAGACGGACTCGTGCACCGCGGGTTCCGTACAAAATTTTATTTATCGCATTCATCAATAAATATGACGCAATAAACTGCATTTTGAAGTAGAAATATGACATCAACCCCATGTGTCAACAGATTGAGTCATTGGTTTGCACGTCATATAATTAGTATGCGAGTTTGTTTTTCATTGATTCTTTATCACCTATTAAACCTATTTTAATTTTCTTCACTTTATTTAATTTAAAAGAAGGTAGTTACAGCATGATATAATACAGATTTAAAGAAAAAACAAATATTTAAAAGCGGTTAATTTTCAAAATTCCGTCTCCAAATTAGTTCAGAAAAGTAATTTCTGTAAGTATATATAAATATAGCAATAATGAAATTTTTTATTAACATTTTGCTTCATAAATAATTTTAACTGTGTAAACAATAATAAAAAAATGTCCTCCGTCATATCAGGCATTTTACATACAAAATAAAAGTATATTATGTTTAATAATGTAAATTAAATATATTTTTACATGTTGTATGTTATATGTATTAGCTTTCTTTGTAACTATTAAAAAATTCACATGAATAGCTTAAGTAGTTCCGGCGCCGTTCTACTTTTTTACACGTGATTTCTCGATTTTTAGGATTTTTGATCATGTGTAAAATAAAACGGTAGAAATGATAAAAAATAAACAACATATGTATTTGAAGTAGACTATTTGATAGTTTAGTTTAGTTTATTTATCTCATTACACAAATCACATACAGTTAAATATACATTTTCGCTTATACTACTGTTTGTCTAATGATCGTTTAACAATTCAAAATTTATAAATAATAATAATAAGGAAATTCAACTTCAATAGTTAACACAATAAAAATAAGATACAATAAAAAAAATAACTAAAAGGAATGTCAAAATGTAAAACTAAAATATTAATTTATATAAAATTATAAATGTCGACACAAAAAGAAATAAATTAAAAATAAAAAGTTGTACTAGAAGTACCCATCAAAATTGAAAATATGTCAGGATCAATACGCTAGTACTATGTAGTACTGATCAAAGTTTAATTAAATTAAATAAATAGATAGTTCTTTTCATGTTCGTAAGGTATTTTGCTTTTAGTGGTTTTCTAGAAAACATCGTGACAGATGTCAGATTGCCCCTTTTCAACGAAGACAGCCTTCCGACTGACCACTCTGTCACGGTGTTTTGTATTTAATAATTTAGGTAAGTTAACAGTCACTAGCCAGGAAAGTAACAAGTATACTGTACTGAAACGGTAAACTAAAATATCGGGCATATACTTCGTATAAAAATATAGTACTTCATTAAATTCTAAATCAGTAATTTTTCAGCTAGAAAATAGATCATTGTTGGTAAAAAACGAGAACGGCTCTCCTGCGCTATTTAACGATGTGACAGATACACAGATAGAGCGTCGCTAAAAGGGTTTCTTTTTTGCCATTTTGGTACGAGACCCTGAAAAGGGAGAGAGGCAACAAAATTCCAATAATTAAAGAATGATCTGTCTCTACCTTAAACTACCACATGAGATAGGTATAGCAACCACCTACCTTGTCAATAGCCAAACGTAGCTACAAAGTGTAAGTGACCCAGGTCAATTTAGTAGTTATTTATATTGTAAATACTACATACCTTGCGACCTGTCATATTGACAACTGAACATACGAAAGCGTTTTTGTTAAAGCTGAAAGAAAGACCTTTGCTTCCACTCGGTCGACTAACATGCTCTTATGTGTCCCCAGGTGATATACACGTCCCGTAACCCCAAGGATATGGTGGTGTCTTATTACCACTACTGCACTTTGGTACATGGGTTGAAGGGAACATTCGAGGAGTTCTGTGACCTGTTCATGCGCGACCGCGCGCCTTTTGGACCTGTATGGAACCATATTCTTGGTAAAAACATTTTAATAGATTATATAATATTTTCATCTGTTTCCGCGATCGTTGTTTATTGAAATTAAACACTTTAGAACATTTATATGTTAGATACAGTAGGTAAATCGGTAGGTAAGTTGTCTCAAGTTGTCCCCATCGACCCTCATTGCGTCCCTATTAACCTCTTATTTTTTTTAATTCGCATGGATATCTATTTTCACACTTTTTATATCAAAACAAAGACAATTTAATCTTACCGTGTAATAAACACATTCTTAAATAATTAAATGCTTAATCAGTTAATCACTGTCAGAAGTGCCTACTTTCATTAAAAAGTAAGATTTTCAAAGAAGTCCTGGAGCATATTTCCTCTGGTCGGTAACAGGGTCAACTTTAAACTGTCAGTTTGAAAAACGGAGAGATGATAAATCCGCGGAAATTCGATTGAATTCACTTGGTTTAATTCTATCATATTAAGAATCCCTTTTCGGAATACCCGACGTTTTTGGGATCCAAAACTACGCGAATACTCGTACACAGACGTTATTTGTAATTTTTTTTCTTGTGATAAGTATTTTCAGTGAAATCTGTGTTATTCCTACTTTGAAGCACGTCTGCACAAACACTTTCCATTCCAAGAGGAGGAAAAATTGTCCCTAGGGTTTTTTCCAATTGTGTTAGCTACCATTTTCATATAATTTGTAGGGGTAACAAAACGGAAAGTAACAAAAATGTTATATTTTTTTTGACACTTGTTTTCTCCTACGAGCATGGAAAGAGCTCATGATTTCGAGTATAAATAACATAAAATTCGCAGAAAATATCACAATAAAAGATTGTCAAAAATCTTAACTTGTAATGTTTTTTGTACCCCTAACGTAGCCCCTAGACGGATTAGGGAGAAAGTCAGATCAAGTCTGTCCGGCGCATGTCTGGCCACGTGCTAAGTACATTCGGGTCACGTTTCCCTTCCGCGTTTACCAGGATTACATCAGTATCCAGGAGCCTTCTACGAAATTTTCAGGGCAATGCCATCTATCTGTGTCGCTGTGCAATAAATGGCAGTGTTCCGGGCTATATTTGAAACGTGAAGCTAGGGTTCGTTTCTAAGTTCCAGATCTAATACAGGCTCTGTGCGAAGTGCGAGATCAAGAAAGTAGAAATTACAAAACAGCATGAAAAATGATTGCTTTCAAAAGAAAAAGTTATCATACGATTAGACTGTTGTCAATTATCACATTTACAATAATTTCAGTAGGTATGTACTCGCTAGGCCGCCGAAACAATCACGCACAAAGCGAATAGTGAAAATTGATCGAACATTGCAATAGTGCCATTAAAATAGTTGAAATGATTTATTAAATTATTACATATTTCATATAAAATTACGAGACGTAATCCCAAGCAATATCGATAAAGTATTAATGTTAAGTTTTGCAGCGGCAGAGCGGCATGCAATTAACATTGATATTTATTTGTGGTTACTATTAGATGTCTGTCTGCTCGTGCATTCACTGAATACCTACTCAGAGTTACGAGCTCATTCGAAAGTGATAGGAAAAAAATATGGACCCAACATTGTAACGTATTTTTCGAACCTTCCATTCTGTTATCGCCATACAAAGTCGAAAAATGGATAAAAGTGTTACGATACTTTATTTCTCTTATAAAATTGGATGAACTCGCGATTTTGACTACATATCTCATAACAATTTCCAAAAAAAAGGTAAAAAACTGTAAAAAAATAAAACGGCCCACATAAAAGTTCCCTTCTTTTACAATAAGAGGAGACCTGTGCCCAGCAGTGAGAAAGCCAAAGCCAAACCAGTAGGGGATAGTCATGATAAATCAATAAATCAGTTTTAAATAAAAACGGCCTCCTAGTCTAATTGCTAGTGATCCTGCCTACGAATCAGGAGGTCCCGGGTTGGAATCCTGGTCAGAGGCGTCGAAGCCTTTATTGGTGTTAATAACGAATATTTGGTCCTGATTTAAGGGTGTTTTCCATGTATTTAAATATATTTATATCTATTATATATATCGCTTTTTAGTATCCACAACACAAGTCTTAGGCCCACTTCCACCACCCTGGGTTGGCCGCTAACCTAAGTGGCCCTTATTGAGCTTACTGTGGCACTAGGCCGATTTCTGAAAGATTGTCCCATAACATTTATTTATTTAATCTTCTACAGGCTTCTGGAACCGCCGCAACGATCCCAACGTCCTGTTCATCAAGTTTGAAGAGATGAAGCATGACCTGCCCTCGGTGGTCAGGAGGACTGCTGACTTCCTTGGAAAGGAAATGACTAATGACCAGGTAAAATAACAACTAATAACGTATGGCCAAATGTGGGCCATATCGAATGAGTTTGCATGACATCTTCGACTCTAAGAAGGAATTTGATTGATGTAAGCACCATTTCGTAATTTGTCACTGTGACAATCAATAGTATAGGCGCTAGGAATTTCATGTTTCGTGTACGTCACTGTGACAAGGTATAAAATGGGACACATCTAATTCCTTGACTGTAATCTTGCATTGCGTACCCCCTTTCATTTCTAACGCCTAGTGCATTGGCGTTAAATCTTGAATATATATTTTTTTACAAATTGATATCAAGAAAAAAAAAAATACGTGTGGCACTCGGGGACTGCCGCGGTAAAGCTATTGCATATCATTTTGTATCAACTTATGCAATTACTAGCGCGACTTCGTCTGCGACCCCAAATTGACTTGAACTGTAAATTGCTAATTAAATTCCGGGGCCGTATAAAACAAACAACTAACTTGCAACTACAGTAACCTGTTATTCTTTGTTCTCGTTAATAATTCAGGATATACCAAAAATGCTGGTGATCAATATTGTAATCTGATTTGGAAAAAATAGGACTAAATGTTTTTTTTGTCAAACATTTTTTGTTTATTTATTCTCCTAACCACAATTCGATACTGATTAGTGATTACCCATTTAATCGAATCACCAGCATTTTTGTGACAGCTGTATGTATCTTTGACCACATATTAATCTTTCAGTGGCTGGATACGCTGTAGATATGCTAAAAAGTACGTCCAAGTTGACATAAATTATCTTTCAATGAAATAAGTAATCAAGGCCGAGTGTTTTTGATCACGGTTTACAACACTGCCTTAAGCTCACTGAATTTAACCCACAGAATGTCAGTCGGTACCTGATTACAACTAACTTCCCAGTGAAGAAAAACATTGCGAGGATACCAAAATAATTACGTCACGCATATAATAATTATAAACTTTCATTAGGTAGGTAAGTATATATTATGTCTCATCTCAACCAAGGACGATCTTATGATAGGATCGGCAGAGGCCTTTATTCGCATTTACACAGGCGTTCAAAAGTGCATGGGCAATTTATGAAAGAATTCATTCATAAACTGCCCATGCAATTATAGATTTGACTATTTCACTTGCTTCCTTCCCCTTTGCACCTCTATATAGGATGATTTTCATAACAAAAACTATTCTGTCCTTTCCTAGGAGTCAAAACATCCCCATGCCAAATTTCACCTTAATCCGTTCAGCGTTTTTAATTTAGTGTGAATTGGTAACAGATAATAGTTCATCAAATTTACAATATTAGCATCGCATGGAAATTTGTCCAAAATGTAATTGAAGAAACCGTGCTGGTTTTGTGACAACATCGCTACGCAAGATCAGTTTGCTAGACAACAAAAATAAAATAGATGCCATTATTAAGTAAAATGTATCTAATGAGACTAATGGCATGCCATGATCTAAGAATGTTTTTGCGCAAAGTTAAAATAATTTTAATCAAATCAATTTAACGGGGATATAGGCGATACCTAGTTCCATTAGTGCCATATAGATAGAACTGTAATAAGTGCCATCCTAATCCATCAAGTTGTGCATATTCAGTAATAAGCCGTTTTAGAAAAGTAATCGTACAAAAAAATCTGAGTTTATTTATAAACTATCCTTGTCCAATATTTAATATAAAAACCGTACTGGCTTTGTGACATTGTTCTTTGCGCAAAGGCAAAATCGTTGCGTTTGGCCATTGTACTCCCCTGGGCCCGCTATGAGGTATGTATGTCATCCGCTTGTACAATGCATGGTGGGTGTTGACAGCCATATATACATTGAGTTGCCGTATTTGTAGTGGTTGGATTCCGCGTCACTAAGACCTCAATGATATTGTCCTGAGGTCTCTTCAGTCAGCGGGTGTTCATTCCGTTCTGGAGCCACTGGGTTTAGCCGCACTGATAGCAAGATGGAGTGACCCTGGTGCTGTGGAAAACGGGGCGGTGTTCAGTGTGGGATGTTACATGCGTTAGCACAATTTCGACCACCCATATTACTCGCACTTCCCACGTAGCAGGAGCCCTCTGCCGAAACTCTAGCGGTGGCGAAGCGGCAAAAGTGTGCGCTCCCTTCTGGGATAAGATCCCAAACGGATAGCGTAACGTAATAAGACAACAGTTTGTCACCTTTGTATGACAATTTCTGATAATTCTATACAGTTACTCACATTTGACAGCAATCACCGTCGCACTGTCCATGCAACTTGTCTTTTCATGAACTTATAGCATTAT
The DNA here is from genome assembly GCA_949128165.1 of Lathronympha strigana. Classification (NCBI taxonomy): domain Eukaryota; kingdom Metazoa; phylum Arthropoda; class Insecta; order Lepidoptera; family Tortricidae; genus Lathronympha; species Lathronympha strigana. The sequence continues at coordinate 9,193,949 of OX421921.1, read as the reverse complement.
CATTATCAGATGACATTCGTGGATAAGCAACTTAGGTCTATAGGACATGGATACAATACATGTTCATGCCTTTGGTTGTGGAGACAGCGGGCTGCTACAAAGTTACCATTATTAGTGATTTTATTTATTATCAAATTTATCACAGCATTAAACATATCATATTTACATAGATTTAATGGATCCCGGCACATTGGTCACTTTTCAACTCATTTCCTAAAAACACAGTTTTGTATTTTTTGTGCACTTTCGTCAGTAGTGACAAATATGTACCTACTTAAGTTTAATTTCTGTTTGTTTATGACACTACTGAACAAAAAAAACTTAAAATAAATTTGGGTACATTTTCGTCTGCAGTGAAAGAGAGCTTTTTTATAGGCGAAAAACATACGGTGATCATCGTCTTTTTAAGTTCTTAAGTCTTTCTTTCCTTTTAAGTACTTGTTCTTCTAAGCCTCCGGCACTTTCACCTAGTTCCATGATAATCATTATATGGTACTAATTATTTGATATAGTTAGAACTCTAATATATATAGTAAGTAATGACAACTATCACTTCACCTCGAATCCTAAGAAACGATACTAAAGAACAGTTTTTATTTATAATTTTATACTATAAACAGCACAAACAGCGTACACTGAACATTCGCCAACATTCATTACTGTCAAGTTTGTCAATGTCAAATATAGCATCCTAGGTACAATGCCTCAAGGACCTACTTTAGATTTAAGGTAGGTAGAGGTAGGTAGTTAGGTAATTTACACTTACTGTATATATTTTGACATCAATATGCGTGAGCGTGAGGTTTTTTCTTTACGGAATTTCTGGATTCGGTCCCCGCGCTCAAGGCCCGCGATAGAAGTTCTTATGCCAATGAAATTTCCACTTTATTCCGTTGTGCACTAACGTGCTAAATTCACAAATTTAAAATGGTACTTAGTACGACTTTGCATTTGCACTAAGGTATCGATTAAAAAAACAAAACGATTCGCAGTCTAAATAAAAAATTAGGCGCCTTTTGCCTTTAATTCGATCCAGCCAGTATATTATGCATCGATTACAAAATCGATTTAACATATTTGATTTTGGCGGGACTAAAATAATAGTGTTTATTTTGACGTTTGACATCGCCGTATCTCTGGTAATAAGAGCTACTGTCCTCAATATTTTGTATAGAATATGACACTTAGCGACATTCGTTTGGAGATATATCCTTTCCCCGATAAAGAACTTTGTAACAAAGTGAATAAAGTCGGTTTCGGTCCGTCGGAGTGGGGAGCGTCAGGTTTTTTTTCGTTACGGAATTTCTGGATTCGGTCCCCGCGCTCAAGGCCCGCGATAGAAGCTATGCAATAGCTTAAAAACAGCAAATTATCTTTTTGACAGTGACTCGGAGCTCCTGATCTATATCATAAGAAAAAGAAATCAGTAAATAATTTTATTCTTCGAATATGCCTCCGAAACTCAGCACAACTCACCTACCTCACAGTGTTTGAAAATGTAAAACCATACCATATCAGTAAAACCATAAACTTTGTCGATTTTAAACCGTGAAATAGTAAGTATATGAAAACTCATATGATATTTCACCTCATAAACCATCTTCCCTGCCTCCCACAGGTGGACAAACTCTGCGATCATCTCTCCTTCAAGAACATGAAAAGCAACCGCGCTGTCAACCTCGAACCGATCCTCCAGAAATCCTTCGGAAAAAGCTACTTAGAGGGGACCAAGTTGAGATTCATCAGGAAAGGAGAAATCGGGGATTGGAAGAACTACATGTCTGATGACCTATCGAGAAGATTCGACCAGTGGGCAGAGCAGCATTTGGAGGGGACTGGGCTGTCGTTTGAGTAATTGTAACTAGAAATCCCGTGAGACTTATTAAATATTTAAAATGTGTCACTCAATTGCTTATTGCTAGTTCTAGACACTTGAAGAACTAATGTGAACTCTCATCGATATATTTTGTTCCCTTACGGAGTTCGTCGTCAGGACCAGCTGCGGCCAGAGTCGGTAAGTGCTACAGTGTGCGCCGTTTTAAATGTGTTAATATGTTCGAAGAATTTTGTTTTGTATGGAATATTATTTTATATACTGTTGTTGTTTATGATAGTCTTGGTATTAATAAACGTTTTCATCACAATGCTATTTTAATCTCTTTACAGCACTGACCATTCGTAAATTATTTTGATTCAATAAGATTTACGAAGAATCAATTATATAAGATGCTACTTTATTAGTTGCAGATATTTGAACACGTGATACTCTACTTTAAAACAATTAACTTTAAATAGAAATTATGAAATCTTTTCATATGATTTTTTTGTTTTCATTTACCGAACAAAAAAGTTAAATTATAATTTCGTCTAAAAAGAATCATCATGTGCATTTCACTGACAAGACGTTTAACACTATCCGTCATATCACCCATGTCAACAATAGTTAGTCTTAAATGTCATTATGGTCGAGATTTATCGACGTGAAGTGGCCAGTTACAGTTAACTGGTAGGTAAAAGAGGTACTAGAATCTGCTCAATGAGTTCTCATTTACTGATCACATTAACAGGTTTAATTACATTACCATGTTTTTACGTAGCAAATTTGTTTTAACGTTTTCTCCAAAAAAACATCGTAAAAGGTATAATGTTTAATACTTAAATTTACTCCAGGAACCGAGTACTATCAGCTGTCTGCAGCAACTAATAAAGTAGCACCTTATATAAACTGTTACTCAGTTGAAACTGTTAAGAACATGTAACTCATAATTCAATATAATTATGAATCCATTTGAACACCAACAATCCTCGACCTTATATTTGGCAAGAATAATGTTCTTAAGTCAACTGACATTTTTTGTGATAATTTAAATACAACAAAATAGGTACGGTAGGCGAACGAACCAATTTTGTTTTTCTAGTGATGGTTTAAATAGTCAGGGATATTTGTGATGAAAAAGATACAGTTACGTTCGATGCATTTAATTCCACAAGAATAAGATTCACAGGTTTGGCAACATAACAATGTGATATGATTTTTAGGACCACATAAGCAATACTAGGTGCCAAAATACAGCGTGGGTATTTGATACGGGCGAATATTTTAATGACGATTACGTCGATTACTATTGGATCTAGGGAACCTATTTACATTAATTTCTTTAGGAAATTAAGATGGTTTTTTTTTCATACATAAAAATTCAGCACGCAAGGTGTTGTATCCACATAAATTAACGTAGCAATCTAAACGTCATACGATTATCATGTCAGTGTCAAACAAAGTTGGACGACATACATTTCAGCTCTGTCGCACCTTAGAAAAATCATTACACTTAATTAATAACACAATTTAACGAAATTATTATCCCATACGATTCATATGAACAGTTACCTATAGGTTGATTAATTATTGGCCCGTATCAAATACCCACACTGTACAAGAATTCAATTATTGGATGAGTATTAGATAATACAATACAAATAACTTAAGTTCAGTATTACCTACTACACAAATTACATAAAATATAAAAGAATATGTAAAATGACATTCAGTACCTCATACTTTAGTATCAAATGTAGGTTGCAATTAATTTTATTTAGTGACTTTTTTTCTTTCAGCTTTTAAAGTTATAGCAAAGTCTACTTATTTAAAAAACGTGCTAATGTACCTAATATAAAGCCATTTATACAAGTCATAACAAAAATGAATCCTAAAAACCCTATAAATTGAAAGAGATGTCATATACTACAGAAAAAAAATACCAAGGCCCCCAGTGCTCATGGCTGGAACCAGCAACCTCCTGCTTTCGCCTTGGTATTTTTTTCTATAGGATATAACATCTCTTTCAATTTATAATTGATATATAGTAATGTAACTACTTAAAAACATGAAACAAAACATTTATTAAATATAATAAATTATTTTATTCGTGCTTTAAAATTGTCTAAAACCCTGTAAACTTTTAACATATATACATTTTAAATTCAAAAATGTTTTTAACTGGTTTCTAGCAAATAATATAGTCAAAAACAAGAAAACACGAAAGCTAACAAAATACGAATAATGATGACCCCCATGCGTAAAGTTTGAACGCTGATATTTAAATTTCTTAATAAACTACTTTTACAAATGTCAAAAAAAAACGGAATAAAAAAAATGTATTGTGAACATTTAGCTCCAGGTATTACTTTAACGATTTTGTTTGGAGTAGGTACTCTAACAAAAGTCACCATTAGTATTATATTTCGTCAGCCCTAAAGTTTAATTTCCCAATAAGGAATTTCTAACAATTCTAACGTGTAATCATTAAATTGTGATCAAAATGAGTATATTGGTAATGAAAAATAAGTACAACAGTAATAGACTAGATAAAATGTTATTCTTAATTGACTTATCATACGACATTCAAACTGTGATTTAAATTACGGAAAAATCACTTTGGATTATAATACAGAAAACCTTGAGATAAATTTTGATTGAAGACGATTTTTTATCGTTAGCGTGTCATTATAGAAGATACTAAATAATAGTAAGTAGTTAAAGTTAAAGCGATTAAATCCCGTTCCAATGCGTTTTTCAACGTATGTACCAAATATCATATATCATATGCTATTTCCCACTCGCTCTTCGTCCTTAATTTAAATTTGAATACACCACTGTTGTAACATTGATATTTTTATCTCATTCGATTAGTGTGTTAATTTTCCATACGTTTTTTGAACGTTCCAGTCCGTAACCGCTGTAAAAAATCTATGAAAAAATGGTAACGGGATGGAAAAAATATGGGAGACCGTTTTTCTTTTAAGAATACTGTATGACCTCGGAATTGTGACTAGATATAATATCAAAACTCTAAATAAACGAGTTATACACATTAACTCGAGTTTTTTACAAGAAAAAAGGGCATTAACATGTTTAATTTTTCTTTTATTAATGATGTTTAAATTTAAACGTGACCACTAGGTTTTCTTTATTCTTAATCCCCTACATCTACTTAGTTTACTAATTGTGATGCGACTGGATTTACAATGGGTTAAAAATAAAAACTGGAAAATACTATTATTTTTGAAAATTATGTAACAAACTATTTGATCATAGGAATTGATCATAGAAACTATTTGGTCATACAAAAAAATTTCAAACATTATTGCAATCGAGATTCATTTAGAGCCAAAGGCGAAGACGTTTGATAGACACTAGGTGTGTAGTTTCGTTCTTGCGTCTATTTACCTCTCTATCGCTCTAGCTTATTTGAATGAAAAGGAGGGAAATAGACGAACAAACGAAAGAAGTGGTTCGTAGTATGCGTCCAGGCGCTTAGATATTACTCATAGTCATTGACAGTGGCTTTAACATTTAAAGTGGAAGCTAAATTAGATATGTGCTGGAATTCTAAAAATATGCCAATGTAAATTAAGTACGATGTAAAGAAAATACTATTAAAATAACAAACACATACATTTAGCAATTCGTCATAATACTTTAAACATTTTCTATACAATCATATAGTTTCATCATTTTAGTACAAATCTAACGTGGTTATTTTACAGTGGTTTTTCGTGACACAGCTCAATAATTACGTGTACTTACCACACTCTAAAATCACAATATCAATAGAATGATTTTTATATAAAAATATAACTACGTAGTTAGAATTTAACACGCCCTCATTGATTAAGCAGAGCATTTCTAAAAAAGATTGAACTTCAAAAAATTCTACAAAAAATTTAATAAATTATTACCGCATTTTTAATGCTTTTGCCAATTAACTTATTTTTAAAATAAACATTAACTATCAAAAATACTTATTAGGTGCGTATTTTTATTTAAAAAAAAGGTAAAGATTAATTTTAAACTACTAAACAAACATTGGTAAAAAATGGAGAATTGATAAAATTTTGAGGATGCAAACTTTTTATAGAAATGTTCATAATACATAGTTAATACCGGCTTAATTACATAATATAATACATATTTTTGTGTCGAACAACGACACGCCAGGAACATCTAGAATATAAATACATACATAAATGTCTAACTTACAATCTAAATACCGAAAATATACAATACTTTCAGGTTTTACATTTACAGTTGGAAAAATAATCTCAGTTGGTATCTAACTACCTAATGCATTTAGTGTATTAATAAGTACTTTTTTCAACGTGACCCAAAATATGTCAATTCTTCTTATTATTATTTCTCTCTTTTTTCTAAAAAAATCCTTTTTATTTATTTATAATAAAGCGATTTTTAGTTCGTTGCAAAAACCACCTACTCATATTCCACTATGCAGTTGTATTGATTATTATGTACCTAATATATAGTAAGTATACATCAATTTATATTAAAAATCTATAGAAACCACTGTTAAACAGTGTCAATATATTATATGATTTATTTGATATACAATTTGGTTATATTTAATTTTCTATTGTCATCATGTAAAGCTCTTTTTAACTTGATAGCTACAATCTTTGGAATTATCTTTGGGATGTATTTGCACCATAAAACGATTAGTTTATATTTTGTTAAAAGTTTGCCTACGTTGTAAGTTTTTCTTATACTTATGTTAAAATGATATGAACGACGGTACACAGATCTCATATTTTGTTTGTTTAAAAATCGAATGCAATATAAATGTTCGAAGTAAAACTTTAATAATACCTACTCTAATAACAAAGCACCGGAGAAATAGAGAAGCCTATTAAAATATATACTTTGAAATGTATTTGCTTCTAACACATAAACTTTGCTTCTAAGTTCTAACGAGTAGTTTATGGTGCTAAATCTATATCGTGTTATTCTTCTTTGACAAATTTCACATCCACCACCATAACATAATAGTGGTTATGATTACCATCCACTGGTGGTTGTAACTAGTAATATAGTAACAAACAGTCACTATAAAAATATATGCAAAAAGCCTATAATTTCTGTAAAACAATACTTTTTGGACTAGATGTTAATTTATAACAATTAAATATTCTAAATATGAAAATAATATCTATAATATCATTTCTTTTCAGAAAGTAGGTAAGTAGCAAAAAATCAACCCACTGGGATTTGACTACAAATTTAATAATACATTACGATACAAGTGCGAAAAGGAGGAAATTTGCAATGAGTGGTGATAGAATGAAACACGACCAAAGGGAGTGTTTTAAATCGACACGAGTTGCGAATTACCTATTCCCACGTGTATCGTATGACGTTTTACAGTACATATGACCCTTTTAATTATTGACCCAGGCACATAAAGTGCTCATTATCGCACTAGTGCGGTAATGTGGCATCATACAATACAATACAATACAATACAATACTCTTTATTGCACACCTCACACAGATGAAATACAGTTACAAGAGAAAATAATAATACAGAACAGTAACAGTAAGGGGTAACAACAGGCGGTCTTATCATATGTACTGTAATCATTATTTATGGAATGTTAGAATCATTAACGTGAAAGTAACAAATCAGATCATTTATTTATAACAAAACAGATCATTTTGGGAAAAAAGAACAATATCAGATTTTGTAATTAAAATAAATTTCCATATTCCGCGAGTGAAAAAAACCATTTTGGAAGAATAATGGCAAAAAATTGGTTTCACATACTTATGCCAATATTTTTTCTCTTAACCTATTAATCAATTTGAATTAATAATACGTACATTACGTACAACCTAACTATTTATTTGCATAATGTGACCAATGCTATAACAACATCAATATTTCTATTAATTTTTGCAAAAGTCTCGAATATAACTAAGCACCTATCATATTTTAAAGACAGCACATGACACCTTAAGTGGTCTAAGTCAGTTTACTAATTTTTGCTGTCTCACGCTGTCAATAACATTGACAAATGAATTGAGTCCTTATGATGTGTCCAATAATGTACATAATAGGCCTAAGTGTCAACTAAACATAACCTAAATAAGTTGACAGCTAGAATTGTTTTTATGTCTCACATGAGGGTTTCCGAACGCACCACAGCACTGATGATGGTTCGCGTTCTTAGTGTGATGATGACCATGGACCGGGGGGTTCTTTTCCTTTATGGATTCCTTGTGGGGCTTGTGGCAGGTTTTATGGGGGGCTATTCTTGCTTTGAATCGTCCGACTTTGCCTAGTTTGGGGTTTTCTGCCATAGCTTCGGAGACGGTGCAGATGTGGGCGTGGCTAAGCTCGTGCGCATCTTGGTATTCTGTGTCGGTTTCTGAAAGAGAATAGGATTTAAATAAACAGCTTGGTAGCTTTGAATCTTCATAGATCAGCTATCAAAACTTTTAGCTCTTCTTTCAACTATTGTAACGTGTAGTTATAATTGGCACAGTTGGTAGGACCCCAAAGAGATCACATGTGTTGGTCGAAAGGATCTAGAAGGTTAAGAGGTTGCGTGGCAGAAGCATTGTTATTGGTCGCGCCTGTTTGTCGTTCGAATACATTTTTCAGCTATCGATCATCACTACTATCGGTCATCTTGACTAGGCTTCGGCCCCGATAAACGCAATAGACGGAGACGGGTGCGGGATAAAGGAAATAGTCTAACCCCGCCACGCGACGCTAAGAGCAACGATCACACCCACCGCTGTATAGCTGCCAGGCGTCCGGATTCATTAAAAAATATAGTATGGCACAGTAACTAGAGGGGTTTTGTGGTTCCAAAAATTGCTTACCTATTTCCGTAGCTAGCTCTTAGACTACAATGGCTCCGGTACAGTCGATCTTTATCGTCAATATTCATCGTCATCACAGATGTGTGGTGAATATCGCGAGTGTAGCCTAGTCAATCGTGGATCGTATCTGGATCGTCATAATAAAAAGAACCAATGTTCTGCATCGCCGTCTTTATCCTCGTTCCAGATCGACTGTGTAACTAGAGCCAGTGATGTATGATGACAGAGTCAGAGACGTAGTTACCTATTTCCTCGGTGCTGTGTTGCTGCAAGTCTGTGACGATGCAGGCGGGCGGCGCCGAGTGTGCTGGGGACATTCGAGCTACGCGCTGTAACGCAGTGGTGTTTATGTAGCCAAAGTTAAACTAGTGGGTTATAAAAAAGATAACATTACAAAACCAATTGAAAAGAAATCCAAGCATGTTTTGCACTTATGTTTTGCTAGTACTTCGCAAACCAATTTAAATAATTAAATAAAATGCTATAAAAAATATGTAATGTATTAGGTAGGTAAAAAAAAACATTAAATTGTAGATTAATTTTGAAAAAAATGGTAACAAAATAAAAAACGATTATCAAACACGATTGGTAAAAAAGTAGAAATTAAAAGAAATTGCAAAATGAAATCTTAGAATCACACAAATATAAAACTTACAGCTGTCTCGGCGAAGCTGTCCTCCCTTTCCTTGGAGGGGGGCGCGGTGCCATTTCTGCAAGGGGACGTCGCACTGTAACTACAGACGACAAATGCCATATTGACGTTACTATTCCATTAAATGTAAATCTACTCCATCAGACATCGTCAGAAAAACCCAGAATTAACGTAACTATAAAAACGGGTAATTGAGTTCGGAAGTGATATATATTTCTGAAACTATGCCGAGATATATGTCTACTTCTATAGACGAGATAAACTTAGTAACGCAGTAGAAAAGTGAAATTGTACAGAATCGACTTGCATTTTATATGCAATCTTTTTGATAAGACATAACGAGTTGGTACCCACATTTGAAATGTAATAGTGCATCTCATCTCTATTTATTGTACCATTAGCCTGAGTTCAAATTACCTACATGTTTTGTTTAAAATTAAATTACTTCAAATTACATTATTTCTTTTCATTCATTCATTCATTATATCTTTCTTTCTTTACATATGTTAGGCTGTTTTCTCCTACAAGGTGTTTCTTTACCAAAAAGGAAAGTTTCAAACCTCAGAACTAAACCTGATTTTCAAGATCAGTCAAGTTAGCTTAAGGTGCAAACTGAGTGGAAGATCTTAGCGGCGCAACCAGAAAAGTGCCCGGTGCTACGTTCATATTAAAGATATGCTGTAGTATGCGAGCAACCTCAATGTACTCTACCCATATCCCATAAGTAAGGCAGGTCCAGCAGCCATTCGTGCTCATGGAGCAGACGGTGGAAATGGTGAGTTACTGAGGCCACTCACGCTTATTGTCAAATTACCATATCGAGTTAAGACTGTCGACGGTTCTAGCAGGATCCGTGGCGAGTGACTCCGCGTCTGCCCAGTTGCCGCCCAAACTCGTCGAGTTTGACCTCGAATCTGGAAACGCACATATATTGATCATCTGTAGATAATTTTGTAAAGAAGATATAAACTAAAGTTTGAAATACTACCGCATGCAATTGACGTGATCTAAAGCCCGACAAATCACTGATAAATCAACTTTTTTCAGCTAGTCTGATAGATGTTTTGGAATGTTTTATGACAATAGATACATTCACCGTACTCCAATTGGTGTCAGAATAAGAGGTGTTTGTGGTCTTCCAGTTTTGATAAGCAAATATGTTCTCTGTCACGCGACATTTTGAAAATTCGCTGCTGCTTAACCTGTTTCTTGTTCTGTGTCCTCAGCAAGCCTTAGCCAACAAGGCAGAAAGAGACCGAGAGACCCTTACCTCTGGTCTTCTCTGTCCTATTCGGCGAATTAGCTATGCTCCGTCGCGCGACGTCCTCGAACGTCACTGGTGAATACATCCGCCGCTCTTCTACTGGTGACGTGAGTGTTGGAGTGACGTGCCCTTGGCTGCGAACTGTTGGTGTCGATGGTTGGGCGAGAGTGTTTCCTGTTATAAAATTTAAAAATAACATAAAACGCAGTGATAATAGAAATGTCTATGTTGAATTGCTAGAGTCCGACTATGCTAAGTTTCCTAGATTTTGATAGCACAAACTGTGAAAGTGTTAAGGTAAACATAATAATTTCATAGTTTGACGTTTAAAATAAACTTTATAGTTTGGCAGTTCATTAGCTTGGATGAGATAACGTGGTTTGAGTCTATAATCAAGCCAAGCAGTAGGTATATCTTAACTATTTTAAATCTGAGGCGAAATTTAAAAGTAAATTTAATGGGCTGTGTGCTAGTGCGTGATGGCTGGAAGATAAACTTCATCATTCGTTTTAAGTATTAGATTATTTATTTGTCCACTTCCCACCAGGGCAGTGCACAGAGCGAATGAACTTAAGTATTTCTTCTGTTGGAACAATGAAGTTAAAGACCTTTGACAATGTGATATAGGTACTATGGTACTACCTGGATCCTGAGAAGATCTGTCGGATCGTGATCCGACTGTTCTATCATCCGAATGTTCTGTTATTTCGACTGTTCTATACAATTTGAACCTTCTATACAAGTTCGCAAGCTGAAACTCTATTAATAATAAATAAATAAATATGTGGTGACAATCTCACACATCAGATAAATCTAGTCCCAAACTAAGCAAAGCTTGAACTATGGGTACTAGGCGACGATATACATACTTATATAGATAAACACAAACATATATTAATAGGAAACGTCCATAACTTAAAAACAAATATTCGTGATAAACACACAAATAAATGCCCTTACCAGAATTCGAACCCGGGACCTCCGGCTTCATAGGCAGGGTCACTACCAACTAGGCTAGGGAGGCCGTTAACTCTAATAACAATATTATATAATCTGTTTACCTGAGAGGCTGACCAACGAGCTGGGTCCAGAGTTCTGCAAAGCATTGGGCAGTGTCTGCAATCCATTGCTCTCTTTATTCAAAAACTGCTGTGCGGAATACTCAGCGATGGAGTCTCTGACGTCAGCAGCTCGTTCCCACTCGGGTTCTGTTCCTGGCTGGAGTTGGGGTGTTATAACCTTGGTTAGAGAAGGTCGGGATTCTCTGCCTTCAAGCCAGTAGGTTTTCATTGAGCCTGGAATATGGTGGACAGTAAATTTAGGTTTGGTCAAACTTGATTTAAATTAAGCCAAATTTGAGTCATATAAGGACTCCTGGTTAGGTAAAGTTATGATTTTGTTATGAGGAAGATTAAATGAGTTAATTTTGGTAGAAGATAAAAAAGGCGTTTTCGGAAAGCCCGTTTCAGCTATTCACTAAATTTAATATTTCAGTTTTGTTTCCAAAACGACAAAAACGGCACTATAGTATATAGTATAGTTGTTAAACACTCTTACTGTCACTTGCATCAACGGGCTTAGTCAACTAACCCTGAGTTAATGTGAGTCATGTAAATGAGATTTGACAGTTAACTTCGGGTTAGTTGGCTATCCCTGGTTGGCACAAGTGGCGTTTATATATCTCACTAACCTTTCCCCTTCACCTGTATTTCTCCTCTCTCCTGTACCATATAAGACGGGGATAATAGCTCTTGCGTTGTCTGCGATATGTGAATCCTCATGGCCTCAGAGGTGGACTCCATTCTGAAATCAGTTACTCAGCCAAAGGAATTCGCAAAAATCGCAAATATATGTGATAGAGATGCCACAAGCAATGTATATGTCTATTTTTTAAACCTACAAGTCTACAACTATAGATTGAAGCATCTTCCTATTAGCCAATAGTATCTTATATAATTTCTATATCATTGAAAATTAATCCTATAATGATGCCCATATGACGCAGTCATGATAACCCATATGGGCATATGGGTGACTGCGTCATATGGGCATCATTATAGGATTAATTTTCAATGATATAGAGCTGTCCCTCTGCATGAAACCACAATTTTTCCTAATGGTTAGATCATTTAGTAGCCTTCGTCCATTTGATGCTCCCATCTTCATCTAGAATTACTTAATTACTTGATTTTGATCTATGATCGGTCTTTCGAGGTGCTTTTGAGGTGTTACCAAGCGGTCTAGGTCCAACCAGTACCTCGCAAGATCAGAAGCTTTTCTAGTTGTGTTAGTCAGTTACTTGCTTAAATGTTCCTAAATGTCAAATTCGACTCGACTCATAGCGTACTCGTACCTGGAAGCTGTGTTTACGGAGTCTCCAAACAGGCAGTAGCGGGGCATCTTGAGGCCCACGATGCCGGCAACCACAGCTCCGGAATGAACGCCCACCCTGATGGAAAGGTGAGAGCCTGGAATTGTAAATGTGGATGGATTAATTGGTGTGGTGTGCCCGACTATCAGCAGCCAGAGTTCACTGCTGATTACAGGCCCGTCTCAAGAGTATTCATCGCTATAGAGTGGTCCTGTATAGACTTCATCTATCTAGGTACTAACACCAAACTCTATAAACGGAAGCTCGTCAGCTCAGCTGTTCAGAGCCATAATTAGATGTTTAAATAGTTTAATTCAGGAGTCCCACAATATGTGTAATACGTTTTTTTAAAGACGACTGCAGTTTGACCGAATGTCCTACGGCCATATTAAAAAAAACGCAACTATCACACCGGTGCGAACCAATTAAAGGATGACTCAAAATAGACCGACCCGGGACGGGCCGGGCCGTGCCAGATCTGTCGATTCCTATAAAAAGCGTCACGTGATAGCTCGGACGTCACGTGTCACTTTCTGTATTATTCAAATCAAAATCAATTCAAATTATTCATTTCGAATCAGAGATCCATATGTGGTTAGTGTCCAATCTTAAAAATATAGTTAAGGTGCACTTACATTTAAATTGTAACAAAAAATTAAAATAATTATAATTAAATAAATAATTTAAATAATTAACGCCTAGTTTTATACGCAGGCCTTCTAGATACACCATTTCTCAACATCAGTGGCTGCCATATGTAAGCTGTTCCAATGTTTGAACAATGGTGCATCCACCTTACCTGCCAACGTTTTCAGGATACTATTGTTACTTCCACCCTATACCCTTCCTTCCTTCCTTATTGCCCTGGCCGGTTTACTGAGAGTCATCCTTAATACACCACGCCGCTCCAGTATGCTACGAGACAAACGCTATGCACATAACAGGTTTTTTGTTACCACGTTGAGCGGGTTCGATTCCCGGTTCAGACAGGCAATTTTTTAAAATTCCTTGAATGCAGTTCGTATTGTTTTAAAAATAAAAATGAAGTCTTCTTTCAGTAAACTTTCCTATCTGCAGTATTTAAGGTACTTTTCCTCCATTTGATGCAACAAAAATGTTTTAAGATAATTTATGTATAATCAGAAGGCTTCTCATGAATATGACGCGCTAGAAAAGTGTCTTTGTAAGAAAAGTTCCAACTGGTGCCTGTGTGGTACCTGTGCTTGGGTCCTTAAGATCCGTGATGGCGTCGACCATATCTAGCGCCATATCACACACTTTCTCTGCATGGTTGTCTTCTTTTTCTGGTGCTCCCGAAACTACCATGTACGCATCTCCTATTGTTTCCACCTGTAATTATAGTTGCTTGTATTTTTATCGAACTGCTAAGTGTTGACGGTGACGCCGAAGTGACAACACTCTGATGATGATTGCCAGACGCAATCAAAATATCAGGCCATTAGTAATAAAATAAAAATACATGGGTTGTAACCGTTGTTTAACATTAATGTCAGTATGACTCACGAGAATATAAATTGTATGCTGGAGGATGTGTTTTTCAAGAATATATGTATCTAGATATCAATGTATACGAGTAATAGAGTCCGTCTATGCTAAGTTTCCTAGATTTTCATAGCACAGACTGTGATAGTGTTAAGTAAACGTCATAATTTCATAGAAGTTTGACGTTTAAAATAACACTTCAAAGTTTGTCAGTTAATTTGCTTGGAAGGGTTAACGTGGTTTGACTGTATTTAGCACGTCTTACAGCTGTTTGATGGATTACAACATATGAGGTAACCTATAATCAGATTCGTTTTAGTTGTGAGAGTGATAGATATAGGTATAAGAGTATACGTACCAAAATTGCTTATGAATGTTACAATTGTAATTTTCCTTGATTCAACTTTAATTACGGAATATATTCTAAATTAACCAATGTGAGCAAGTGCGTAGGGTCACATGTTTCATACAACAAACAATGTCTCCCCAAATTAATTAAATAGACACAGTAAACTCGTGGTTTTAATTAAAGTACCAACATTTAGACGAGACAAATAGTGACGCGAAAAAAGTTTTATATTTATAATTCTGCCGAAGTACCTTCACCTCTATAAATAAATAATATAAATAAATATTTTAGGACAATCTCAAACAGATCAACCTAGCCTCAAACTAAGCAAAGCTTATTCGCGATAAACACACAAATAAATACCCTTACCAGGATTCGAACCCCGACGAAAAATCCTGCCGAGTCGTACTAATGAGTTTTTCGGAATTTATGTACGCAATATAAAACATATAAGGAAAACATCGTGAAGAAACCGGACTAATCCCAATAAGGCCTAGTTTACCCTCTGGGTTGGACGATCAGATGGCAGTCGCTTTCGTAAAACTAGCGCCTACGTCAAATCTTGGTATTAGTTGCCAAAGCGGACCCCAGGCTCCCTGAACCGTGGCATAAGCCCTGGGAAGAAGAAGAAGGTTTTGTTTGTGTTATTTATATTCAGAATCACGAGCTCTTTCCATTCCCATAGGAGAAAAAATGTATCCCTAATTTTTTTTCCTATTGTGTTGTAAGGAGTACAAAAATGTATGAACATTTTTGGACACTTTTTTCTCATATAGGGATGGAAAAAGATCGTGATTTTAAATAGAAACAACATAAAAGTCGCAGAAAATACCACAAAAAAATGGAAAAAAAAAATTATGCTCAGATATTTCAATTAGAAAACTCCCGTGAGTATCAGACATATTAAAATTCTCATAGCGGGTTACTCGCGTCAATAAAGTCGAAAATAGCTCGACATAGCTGGGGCTCGCAGTGTGCGTAGAGCAGTCGCCGCGGGTAGACGCATGACTCATGAATAAGGGACACGGACTGTTCCGAAACATGTCGAGCTATTTTCGACTTTATTGACGTGAGTAACCTGCTATGAGAATTTTAAAATGCTCAGATATGTTTTAGAATGGTAAATAGTGCCTGTCTCTTTGTGAGTGATTATATGATCTATGATATCAAGCTGGCACGCGGATAAACCCGACCATCCGTAGTGCGTAGGCTGGGAGAAATTAGGTAAACATAAAACTTTTAATTAACAGTTACCCAACTTGCGGCGAACGTTAGCACACGTTTATTATCAGAGGGTGAGCTAAATAAATGGTGTTTCGTCCTTTATTCGTAATTTATCTCCAAGTTTTTACGCCGAAAAGGTCACATAGATACTTTTTTATTTGTCTCTCTATGTCTTTATGCCTCTCTATGTTTACGAAGGTTCCAAACGGGTTGTACCTTCACCCAACTCTTTTAACATCGGTATTTTTATATGATTTCTACTCAACATCACGAGCTCATGAGATCCTAATAGCAGAAATAAATTGTCCCACTCCACTATACATTTTTCGAACTTTCCATTCCGTTACCCAAAAATTAGTAATGAAATGGACACCCTAACGAATATAATTTTATTTCACTGTTATCGGTTTAATTATATAATTATATATAGGTGCCTATATCATGACGCTTTTACAGTATGTGCTATCAAAATATAGGAAGCTTAGTATAGTCGGACTGTAGGAGGTAAGGTCCGACCGAGACTACTTTTTTTGGTCTCGGCCGAGACCGAGACCGAGACCGAGATTTTACAATATATACGAAAATACGTGCGTTTTCCACAAAAAGTCAAGTGTACGATAACGGTACACATTATAATTGCTTAAATACTGGTGAGTACCCATCAAAATCGCAAAAGTGTCAAGACGGAAGGTTCGGCCAGGGCCGAGAATCTCAGCCCTTGTTGGCCGAGAGCCATCGAGATCTCGGCTTGAATTTTGGCCGAGACTGCCGAGACCAAGACCGAGATCTCGGTCGGACCTTACTTGGAGGCCTGGCCTTACATATAAACATACCTTATAGACCCTGTTCCTTTCAGTCAGGGTGTCAAAGATGGAGTACATCGCGTTGAGCATGGACACCACCTCCATGGGAGTGATGCGTGAGCAGATCTCCGTGAAGGTGACCACGTCCGAGAAGAGAATGGATACGCTATTAAACATCTGAAAAAGAAAATAATTATTAAAACACAGGACCTTGTCCCTATTTCATCGTTCACGGTGACAATTGTAACAATTGACAGCAATTACTGGGGCTGCAGGCGTTTATAGGTTATGGATGCCATTTACTATTGGGTGGTCTGTATACTTATTAACAGTAACTATTTGAGTCAAGTTTAAAATATACGGTCGATCAGAATTTTATTGTCGTTTAGACACTTTGTTGAAGCGGTATAAACTACTAAGTTGCTCATCGTGGTCAATATCTAATCACTTATAACTCAGCACGAATACTTTGTTGAACTGGCACTTATACAAACCTTTTTTAAACCCTATAGGTACTTTACCAAGTAAGTAAGTAAAAAAATATATATATCAAGCCATATATATATGTTTATCACGCAAAAAAGGCACAATAGATGTCGAGTTGCGGAAAACGCCCAGCACAACTAACTAACTAACTATGTATGGATACAAATATCTGAACACGCCTCTCTTATCAAGCGTTAGAGTGTATGGTCAGATATTTGTGAGCACCTCCGCAGTTCCGATAAATCTGATGGCGACTGTCCAAATGTATGAAACAAGGAAACAATCAAAATATTTTTCGCGATTTTGGAATTGAATTGGTCCCGTAGTCAAAGTTGTTTACTACGATTGACAAGCCTAGTCACCTTGTACAATATAAGGGTTAAAAAAATATCCTATAGGTATAAGGTGCTAACAATTTAGTCACGGATATTTTTACCGCTGACAGTACTCGGTTCTCGGTTCTCGGAGTACATTTAGGTATGAAACATCATAAGTTTTGTTATGTTTTTTTGGAGAAAACTAGGAAACAAATTAGGAACGTTAAAACACCCTGTTAGTGTGATTATTAAATAAGTACTCATTGAACATATTTAAGTACCTCTTTTACCTAACACCTAACTGGCCACTTAACGTCAAATCAAATACTCAATTGTCAACGTCATGCTAAACATCGTGTCAGTTAAATTTGGACTTGGTGATTATTTTTAGACGGAATTATTATTATTATTTTTGTTCGGTAAATGAAAACAAAAAAATTATATACAAAAGTTCCTTAATTATAGTTTAAAGTTAATTGTTTTAATACAATGTATTATCTCATAAAATATCCGTGACTAATTTGTTAGCACCTTATATAGTACCTAAGCGAAATAAGTCTTCTGTGTCTCAAAACTGCATCCCTTAATCAATATCTATGCAAAGCAGACACTAAAGTTGAAATGAACTTGAATATATCCTTGTAAAATGTTTTCAGACAAATTTCTGACAATCGAAATTGAAACCTAAGTTTCATAGCGTAAGGTATAAAAAGGTTAAAAAACGGAATACCTAACTAACCTAATGTCTGGGTAACTTGGAAAAAGTTTGAATTCTGAAGGTTACTTTCTTTCTTATGACATGTGATAATAGTTATGGGTGAAACTTTCACCAGTTCATATTCAAAGCCATTGACAATGAAATGTTGATGGAAACGTAACTTTATATTAACTAACAAACAAATTATAATCTATTTGGAACCGTTACATATAAGAAATCATTGATTGATTTCAAATAACCTCAAAAACTTACCTTGTAAGCAGCAATAGGGTCCCTCCACTTCCTTAATCGATAAGCGACTTGCTAACCTATCATCAGGTAGAAGAGGTCTATCATTCATCCTCAAAGAGTCAATGTGATAATTAACTCCTCCATTTCCAAAGTTTCTCTATACATATAAATAACCTCAAAAATGTACACTTATCAATAGGCTTAACAGTATCAATAGGGTTCTCCTCCTTCCGTAGATGATCAATGCCTTATTTTGGTATCAGCTGGTACAATAGTTCCTCAGTCCATATCATCTCCTCATCCAGTTTCCTAATGGACTCCTCAACTTTCTTAATCTAATTTAAAGTAAAAGTACCTCAGAAGCTAATTTAAAGTAAATAACTTATCAACAGGGTTCTCCTCTTTCCTTAGACGATCAGCAACCTGATTTGGTATCATCTGGTATTGAAGCTTATCCTCCGTTTCGTCTCCTTATCCAGTTTCTCCATGGACTCCTCAAGTTTCTTGCATTCCTATTAGACTGTAATAACCTAAATAACTTACCTCACAAGTATCAATGGGGTTCTCCCCTTTCCTTAGACGATCCGCGACTTGTTTTGGTATCATCTGGTATAGGAGTTCATCAGTCCGTTTCATCTCCTCATCGAGTTTCCTCATGGACTCTTCAAGTTTCTTGCTCTTCTGTTGCTCCTGATCCAGGGCTAGTTTGAGCTCCACGGATTGCTGTGTGCCGGCTAACATCAGGTCTCTAGAAATGAAAAAAAGAATTGAAGTTCGCTGGAATGTTTAACTTAGTAGATAATTTTGTAATTCCGCAAGGGTGGGATCTCGGTTATCTCAGCTTGATAAAAACCGCTTGATTAATACAATTGTAAAGCACGAATCAAATCATTTATTAAATGTAATAAATGTTTTGATTCATGTTTTTGTCGCTTGAATAATGTTAAAAAATAAGTTTATACTTATCGTTCATAAGATAGCGTACGGAATGATTTACAATAGGTATTTATAGAATAATTTTGTATAAACGAAATGTAAATTAAACTTCAGACGAGAAAAGCCGATCAGGGATTTTTAGATCACGATATCTTGACTTAATTGTCCTCATTTCCTGCTATACATGACAAATTCTCCGAAGATATTATACAAAATTAATGAAATTCCTCTCCATTTTATCAAAAGCTTTCTATAAATAGTCCCTATTGAGGCCTTCTCGATATTACTTACCTAACTTTTGATACCTATACCTCAGAACAAGGGTTCACAAACAATTCTGTTGTGCGAAATGTGCTACCATTGACTCGCCAGCTTGTTAATAATATAACTCAATTTCTATATTTGTATCATTCGTGTATCTTTGTCTTAATGAACATATTGACGTAATTTTAGCAAAACTCTAGGATGATTATTGTCACATAATTATAACATACTAGCGACCTGCCCCGGCTTCGCACGGGTTATTATTATACATATAAACCTTCCTCTTGAATCACAATATCTATTAAAAAAACCGCATCAAAATCCGTTGTGTAGTTTTAAAGATTTAAGCATACATAGGGATATAGGGACAGAGAAAGCGACTTTTTAGCATTTGGCTCATATAGGTTCTCTGAATCAGCATGTTACCGAGATGAAACTCTTTTACCGAGATAATTTCTCTTCTCTATTCTCTTTAAAGATCACTCACACACGATCAAGCCGAGTCGATGTGTCAATTTTATAGAAACGTGATTTCTTAAGCTATAGCCGTTAGAAATCCGTAAGAAAACAAACGTAACGGAACTGTATTCTCAAAGCGTAAATAGGAAATGGGCTGGTCATTTTAAAACGATATAATATGTAGTGTCAATTGCAGGTCAGAACTGGGTGAATGCGGCAACAAATAGGGAAAAATGGAAATAGGGAAATCTTTGGAGGAGGCTTTTACCCGTAGGGTAAACAATATCCTACGAATAAAACAATAACTATTTTCAATCTAAATTTATTATGCATGGAATTAATAAAGTTAATTTATTTATTTACGTGGAATCTAGAGCCAGTGACTTTACCAGCACTGGTGTCAAGTCAAACGCCCCTGAGAAATCATCCTGAGACGTGACGCATAATTTGAGAACCCTTGCCTCATACTCACAAAGTCTATTATCATCTGTTTCGCAGATCACAATGAGCTTCTCGAGATTGCCACTATCTTTGCACTGAACCCAAACTGTCAAATTGTATAACAAAAGTAGTCTTACCTGCTGAAGTCATGCATAGACAAGTCGTTGATGTACAGTCCCGTAGACACCAGCGCGGATAGGTCTGGCATGACCGGGGTGCCCAGGTACATCATCATTCTCCAGTTGTCCATGTAGATCATTTGACCTGGACAAAAGTATCGTATTAAGGATGACTCCCACTAAAACGGGCCGGGACGTGACTGGGCCGGGCCGATCCATAAGTTTCTATTGGAAAGGTCACGTGAACTCGGTCGGCTCTGAGCTCGGACGTGATTCTTTCTATAGTAATTGACAGATCGTCCCGTCCCGCCCCGTTCTGGTGTGAGTCATCCTTTAGGAGGATATCACACTCGAGTACGCAGCGAGTTTGCCGCGTAACTTTATATACAATTTGTGTCCATCTCGCGGCAAACTTGCTGCGCGATTGCCTTCGTTTTCACATGGAATTCGACATAGGTACGCCGGTTAGCGGTCAACGCTGGTAGGCGCAAGTGGCACTAATTCATGAATGTGGTTACCATGTATGCATATATGTATATGTGCTTACGTGGCCGTATTCGATAGCGACTGTGGCGGTCGGGGATATGTCCGTCTCGTCCCTGTCAGAGTAATGGTATTGTGCGTACCATGAGTTGCTTTCGATTACGACTGCGGCATTCGAATGCAACTTATGGTACGCACAGTATAGGAGAGAGATGGACATATTTTTGAGCGCCGCAGTCGCTATCGAATACAGTTGCTTGGCAGTTCATGGTAAGCATACAAATTTTCATGTGTTTCGTGTCATGTCCACTAAGTGCAAATGTATAATTTTATATACAAAACTTAATTTCTAACATAAAATATGACGAGTGCCTTTTATAAAACGTAAGTGCTTATTATCAGACGCCGAACGCTATATCTGTTGAATTTTGCGTCTATTTCAAACGTTGTATTTGTGTCACGTGCACAATTTACGAAAAATTGTTACAGGAGGTTGTTTCGACTTGCTGTATAACAACTCGTAACATAGCGATCGTATGGCATTTTAGTAAAATAGCAATCTGTGATTTGCACCTAGCATCTACTGGCTAGGAACGAGCTTCCAAAACTGCGCAATGACATCACAGAAAATGCATCTTTAAACTTGATAAACTTTTAAGGCGTCAATGTGGAAACAAGTTTGAGAAGCCCTGGGCTAGAAGGAGGCTAGGAGGTCAACTACATCAACTATCATAGGCATACATTTTCTTTACGCTTAGGTACCTAATTCAAACATATTTATTGGCAACATTTACACTTTATCAAAAATTTAAGAAAAACTAAAAAGAACGCTGACAGCATTTCCTCGCTGAACTGCAACTGGTACATATAGCAATGTACAAGTTGCAGAACATTCCCAAAATGCGGAAACATTCTCGAGAATGTTCTGCGAACATTCTTGCAACATAGAATTTATTTCTTAAATAAGTAAATATTCTTGGGATAAAGTTTAAATAGGCATAATTTAAAACTACATGACATTTTATATTTTCTTTGTCTCTTACAATCAGTTATTTTGTTGATTAGTGATAAGTTACTAATAAGTTGCTTAAATTGTCATTTTATTTAAGAGAACATTTCAAAGAAAGTTGCATCGAGATTATTGCCGACATCTGCGCGATGCGAGTGCTAATTTCGTCAGGTTTAACAACGAATGTTTAGCTCAGAAGTCATAGTGACTGTATAATTGTGATATATATATGTACCGTACATATAACTAATGTGTTCCATAACTCGGAAATTATTTTAGATAGGGGCACGAAAGTATAAAACATGTTTTTTTTGTCAAAATTAACTAAAACCACGTTCTTTTTACTATTCGAAATACTTTTGCAAATATAATCATCGTAGTAGGTGTATAGTAGCCATATAAGCAATGTCACGACTTATCAAACAACGTCGAACCACCAAACTACCTTTAAGATGTAAATTAATAACGTCAGGCAATCGTCTCCCGTCATACGCATAGCGCTTCTTCGCAGGTATCCCTGGAAAACCAACACACTTAGAACTTACCTTTTTAGGATAATATAACTTATTTTTATTGGTCGATGGTGCCCGCTAGAGTAAGTGCATCAATCAAACTCCTAAATCACAAGATTTTCACATTTAATTATGTCCCGGACATATAATATTGTCCCCTGAGAGTAACTTTTTGTGTAGCTACTTTCACAAGTAGCTTTCTTCGCGTAAATCTCTGTTATTTTGACAGGTCTCGTGAATTACGAATTTGCAGGTTTTGTGATTTCGCGTTGTTGGGGTTGTGAATGTTCTTTATTTTACCTTAGCTTTTAATTTGTCCGAGTTTTAGTTATTACAATACAGTTTTGCGCCTCAAAAATATAACAGAATACAGGTACTTATACAAGTTGTAACAAAAATGCTGGTAATCCGTATAAGGGCGTAATCATTATCGTAAAAATAGGAAAAAAAAATGCTTAATTAAAAAAATTGGGTGGCACCGGTCGCCCCAATAGACAAGAATACCTACATACAAAAGAAATCGCTTAAAAATATGATATTTTTTCCTAATTAGAATACGACACTGATTATTAAACGGATCAACAGCACGTAAAGAGCTGGCGATCTTATCGCTAAAGAATGGTTTCTTCCAGACAACCTTATAGTGGGTATTTATTGAGTTATGAATTTAGATGTTCCCAGGCACAACAGACACGGTTTATGGCTAGGCTAGTACCGCGAAAATCGAATCCTGAAGCTGCTATAAAAGCAGTAAAACATGTTGGCTAGAGAAGGAAAAGTATAAGTGCCGTTATAGAAGGACAAGTAATACGCAAAAAGGTGACAAAACTGATTAGGCGAAAATTTGATAATTTTAAAAAGATTAGCAGCGATTGCACAGAACTATAGATAGGTATATACTGGTACTATAGTTTATATGCCTTCTGTTACCGCGATTAGTATTCATTGAAATGAAACACTTTAAAACTGAATAATCGCGTTGTATTTTATTTGTATCCGCAATAAGTTATACTTATTAGAAGATTTCTTATGTTCGCTCTTTTTTTTTTGACTATCCCTTATACGTTTTGCAGAATATAAGTAATTAAAATATATAAATGCGAAAAAAGTTATAGAAACTCGTTCAAGTTGTTAAAGATCAACGAAATTGGCTGTCATCCGGACAAATTCAATTATACCGTGATATGGGTCGACAGGAACTAGCAAGTGGAATATTTTTTATTGCTGACAGGATATCCGAAGTTAATAGTTTTCTAATCGTAGAAGGAGCGACTTTAGACATGGGGCTATTCATAATAAACTACGGATAAAACTCTTACTTTTTATGAGCTCTCAATTTTCTAACGTCTTTATTTCATTGAGCAGTTTAAAATCCGAAGGCTCTTGATACTCACAGACTATATACGTACGGACCTACTTGCGTTTTTTTAATAAACCTTGTCGACTGCTGATAAGGTGCTGATGGCATAGATTCATTTAGGAATTGAACCTTATCAACAACCGACCACCTTTTACTAAAACAAAGAACATTTATTGAAACTATAGCAATGCATTGGTTTCTAGCCAGAAAGAAGTTATGATGGAAATCTGATTGTTTTATTCAAGACAACAATTCTTCCAGTTGCAGAAATCAATTTCTCTACTTTTCATGAGATCATGAGTTTTTCTACTTGGTATTGTTTGTAGACGTTTCTGCTTAGAAATAAAAATAACTTATGTTATACCTTTGTGCCTCATACCTTTTAGCCTCAAGTTCTTTTCCGTGGTACCATCAGACTCGTCCGACAGTTTGAGAATCTCGCTCCTCTTGTCAATAGCTTTCTCATGGATAACCGCCTCCACTGTCACCAGCTCAAAGATGTTGTTCGTGCGGTTTAGAATCTGTTGACACATAGATACCGTTAAATGTGCCAACTTTATATGTATTATTTACCATAATTTTTTTGGCAATCACCGGAAAGTGACAATCCTAAGCCATTTTTTAGAGTGGGCAATGTTGGCATTTATACGTGTTATATTGCCCAGCGTCATAAAAAATGCCTAATTTTTATGACCCTGGGCAAAAATAAAATAAAAATGGGCAAAAAATTGCAAATTTGGCGCATATTACGTAAGTTGAATTAGAAAGCCCCAGATTTTTTTTAATTATTTAATCTCCGTAGCGTAGCGTAGAGGGCTAACTAAGAGGCGCACTAGCAGACGAACTTAACACTTTCACTTTCTGTGTTATCAAAACTTAGGAAACTTAGCATAGACTGACTCTAATAGTATGGAATTTATATGCATTATACTGAATTGTTAATAAAAAATCTTCTTCATAAAACACTCTAACTTGACCAAATTTATTTTCCGCGTATAAGGACCCCAAGGGACTTAATTATTTTGGATACTTACGGTTTGAAACTTAAAAGCGATGAGAGGCCGCACCAGATCAAACCAGTTTGTGATCTTTTTGCCCACCAAATCGGGCAGGATCACCATTAGAGAGTTCCCGATGCTTCGCACCACCATGTCGGACCTGCAATAAAACCATCATTAGGCTATTGTATGCACAAGCTGAGGCTTGGCGTTTGGCACAACGCCATCTAACATGGTGTATGTTAAACCTTTAAGTATGAAGGAGTAATTGCTGAGGGATCTTTGCACAAGCACAGAAGAAGCACACAACCCTTCAACCAACGCAGAATGGGGAGTCGGCCCACGTACCGTTTTCCTTTTGCCGAATTACAAGCCCAAATGGGCATACGCGGATGTGACTAACTACTCTCCTATAAAATTAGATCGAAGTGTGCAAGATTTCTTAGTTTAGTTGTATCATGTGTCAGTGTCGTCACTACGGGTGCCATCTATTTGGCATAATTAGTTTTGTCCGAAACGCTTTTGTCATAACAGCCTTGGCATCGCCGAATCTTAATGTAGCAGAAACATAATTTGGCATAATGCACTATAATGTCGAATACTATTTTGTCCGAAAATATATTGGTATACTAAAAAGTGGGTTAGGTTCGTTTCGGACTGTGTCCAAATATTCGAAAAATTTAATTCGGCCAAATCAAATTATGATAAACTCGACTAGGTATGCCATAACAGTTTATGCGTAAAACCAATTATGACTATACTGTTTATGCCAAATGGAATTATGCATACAAGAATTATGCGAAGACAAGGGGAACCTCGTCAAGGGACATGGAGTAAAAAACCCTATTACAACCATAATAACGTTGAAAATCTTTTAAATTACAAAATTGTGATGATGACGTTGACATATCGCGCGAAACTCGGAAATTAATTCAGCAATTTGTTTAGAGATTCCTCTGGTGTAAGAAATTCTTTAAAAATGTTACTGGAATTATTTTTATAAAGGTTTTTGACACATTAATAAAAATCAAGGGTTACATACCGTACACGTGGTGGGTATGATCCGCGAGCACACAATATGATTATGGGAGCTACCGTATTGTCGCTCACCAGGCGGCGCCACTCATGTGTGGGTCCAGTGTCAGTATGAGATAATTGTCAAAGTGACATTTGAAACGTTCCCAGGACCCACATTCCACTAGCGCCTCTAGCGGAAAATCCACTCGTGGTAATCCTCATTGATACATCCAGGCATGGTTGCCGCCACCCTGGAGGCGGTCTTTGCAGTCTTGGCATAGCAATATAGTGCAGTCATTAGGTGCGATGGAAATTATGGTCATAAGCTTTTAATGTCAATTTTGGGTGGTCTGGGTCTAGATTCTGGATAATAATCTATGAGTGGAGACTATGAGTGGAGTGGTGAGTGTAGGCTATGAGTGGAGACTAGTGGACATCTTCTGGCCCAAAATTGTGAAAGGCCACCTCACGGAGTGGACTCGACGATGGCTACACGCACAGTTTGCTTACAATGAGTTGTATTCGATTGCGACGGCATTCGAAAATATTTCCGTCTCGCTCCTACCACGACTCTGTTATTCCGTCACCTTTTGCGGGGGGAATGGTACAAACGTGGTACACACAGACGCACACCTCACACACTACATAGAAAAAACAATCTGTAATGATGACACTAACACAGAAAATGATACTAGTACACTAACAAACCTTGTACACTTCTATATATTTTAGTGTACGAACTAGTAAACAACACAGAGCCGCGTATGACCATTAGGGCTTGTACTTTGGCATAGGGGAAATGTTACGTATGCCGACTCCCCTCCCTGCGTTTCTTGAAGGTCGGCACTCGCCGTCAGATTGTCACAAGCTGCCCCGTGGGTGTATTATTACCTATGACATTTGGTTTAATAGGTTTAAAATGCAAGACAAGTAGGTACACATTCAGTGAATATATTCTAAACTGAGATAAGTCCTGTTTGTTCTTAGACAATACTATTTATTCGTTAGCCAATAGTAAACATAAACTTCCTAACCTATACGTAGCACTACGTAGCAGAAATAGCTGTACAAACCAAGTTGAATTTAAAGCTGCTATGCTGCAAAGACGCTGTATAAATCGAAGTTTAACAACGTAAGGACAGAGACAAGTACTTACAAGTCAAGCCGAGAAACTCGTGAAAAGTCGCCGTCTGGTCAAGTGAACTCCCTAAGGATTTGACTTAACAGATGGTTTTATATTAATATCTTTTATGTAGATTTTATGCTAGAAAATATTAAAGAGTAATATTTCCTAATGCTTTGTTGATTTTACTTCAACGTAAGTCCAGGCCCGGTTGCCGGTGGCAGAAAGAAAGCAGGGTGGTAGAAAGTGAAACCGAGAAATCAATACAAAATTCTCGATTTCATTTAAATCCAAACTAGGTTTTTTCTATAAGTAGTCAAAGTTTTTCCTTAACCTAACTTCCCAAATACACTTTCCTCTCTTACTTGCTCCAACTGTATTGTTCTAATTATCATACTCCCTAACGATTATAGGACAAAACAATTATATTCCATAATGTAATGATTGCTGTAATGTAATACGAGCTCCCACAGAACCCAATCGCTTATATTTTAGAAAAGTAGGTAATGTTCAGAACGTAATCGTTCATAGAAAAATATATTAGGACGCTGTTAGAGATAACAAAATTAGGGCATAATATGAGGGTGGGACAAATGATCATTATGGCAGACAGTATAATAGTAAATAAATGATAAATAAATAATAAGTGTTAGGGAACGCAATAATATGATTAATTTTTTTTAATTGTATTCCGATTTCCGATCTCATTACGGCCTAGTTTACCCTCTGGGTTGAAAGGTCAGATGGCAGTCGCTTTTGTTAATCTAGCGCCTACGTCAAATCTTGGGATTGGTTGCCAAAGCGGACCCCAGGCTCCATGAGCCGGGGCATAAGCTGGTAAAACGCTCGGAAGAAGAGGATATAGGTATTCCAATAGAGATCCAACTAAAGGAATAGTTCGGTTATTGTCGCACTTTTTGCATCTTATCCAGTCTCCTAGCAAGAGTCAGTCAGTTTTTCATGATTTTTCACTATGCTTATAAATATTATGATAAGTAAGTTTTTATGATAAGTATACGGCGGGACAACCTTGATACCTTTCTGAACAGTTGGCCAGAAGAAACGCAAAATTGGGAGCCATGGAGATCCAGGGGAAAGGCCTTTGCCCAGCAGTGGGACACTCAAATAGGCTAGCAAAAAAAAGTATATTAGGTATAAGTAAAGTCAAAGTCTTCATATTTTACTCGTCTTTGGTCGCCGGATTTATCTCGCTGTCTGAGTGTAATTTAATGAAGAGTTGTAGTTTCTGCTGGAAGCTGGAACCATGTTCAGCTGAGCTGTCGTACGAGTACATACTGTCGCGGCGTGTACGGAACGGATTTATTGCACGTATCAGTTGTTATTTTATTTTATTTCCCACATGCAGAGCGTAACAATAATACTGGCTATTATTTAAAGGCTGTAACGTATTTATTACTTTTCGGTGTGATTTTACGTAAACCATAATAATTTTCTTTTACTATCTTAAACAGGTCTTAACTGGTCCAATAGCATACCATTTGTATATATTTTAGCGAATCAAAATCTAGATTCATATAATAGTCCAAATCGACCAAATTTTAGCAAAAATTCGACTTTTGCCACAATTATACGAAATTAATTCAAGTTTTGGCTTTTTTAGGGTTCCGTAGCCAAAATGGCAAAAACGGAACCCTTATAGTTTCGTCATGTCCGTCTGTCCGTCTGTCCGTCTGTCCGTCTGTCCGTCTGTCACAGCCGATTTACTCGGAAACTATAAGTACTACAGTGATGAAATTTGATGGGAATATGTGTTGTATGAACCGCTACAAAATTATGACACTAAATAGTAAAAAAAAGAATTGGGGGTGGGGCCCCCCATACATGTAACTGAGGGATGAAAATTTTTTTTTCGATGTACATACCCGTGTGGGGTATCAATGGAAAGGTCTTTTAAAATGATATAAAGTTTTCTAAAAAACATTTTTCTTAAAGTGAACGGTTTTTGAGATATCAGCTCTCAAAGTCGTAAAAAGTATGTCCCCCCCCCTCTATTTTTATAACTACGGGGTATAAAATTCTAAAAAAAATAGAGGTGATGCATGCTAATTAACTCTTTCAACGATTTTTGGTTTGATCAAAGTATCTCTTATAGTTTTTGAGATAGGTTGATTTAACTGTAATTTTGGTTAAGTTATTGTGCTTACACTGAAAACGATGGCTGAACCTTATAAGTTTAGGCTCCATTCACCAGGTGTATAAATTGACATAATAAGTTTATTATATTTGCTGCTACGGAACCCTTTGTGCGCGAGCCCGACTCGCACTTGGCCGGTTTTTATTTTTTTTAAATTAAGATGAGAGCATCATATAATATATTAAACAGTTGGTTAAAATGACCTATACTTGCATCGTAGTTAAAACTTTTCAACCCCATTTTCACTTCTTCTATGGGTACGTTTACGTTTCTATGGGTACGTAACCCCACGAGTACGTTTGGCTCAAAATCACAAACGCGACATCAAGAATAAAATTATATTTTTTTTGAACTCTTAAAGACTAAGATTTATTTATTACTGTTAGGGCAAAGGTAGATTACAAATGCCTGAACTAGGTTTCCATGTGTTTCAAGCGAAAAAGGACAGCATTTTAAAATTATTTGCTTGAATAAATAGAATACAATAAAGACTTATTCATCTAAATATCATCTAAAAATTGGGATTTTATTAGTAATCTGTAGCATCGTACGTCATATTTTGAACGGCGCGTCGTTGCAACAGGCTTAGCTAAGCGGATATTGGTCTATTCTTGCATTTAACCTGTTGTACAAAAATGGGGCCAAAAATCAATAATCTAGACGAAAAAATGTGTTTTCTGTGCATGGATTGAGTACTAACAATATCTTTGCGCCTTTGAATGAGAATGACTGAATCTTAAGCTAATGCTAAAAGCGCCTGATTTTTTCTAATAGCACTCACCCAAAAACGATGCAAAACGGGAATATCTCGAACAGCACTGAGGCGCTGATCGGCAGATGTTTCTCTTCTCTTGTCATCGCTAGGGACGCCAGGGTAAATGCCCGATTGTCAAAGGTCAGCTGAAAGGTCACGTGGACTGTGTCGAAGAGGAGTTCTTCTCTTAGTAACTCTATTCGCATTTCCTTGTGGTAAAAGTGGCGGGCTACCTGGAAAATAAGAAATGATGTAGACTATTGTTGGCAGAATATAAGTAAATGTCCCTACAAAATCGCATTTACCTAATTTATCCCCGCCTCGGGCTATCTTTATATGTACTGGCAGCGCCGGCTATTGAGCGCAAGTTAGGCAATTGTACATCTCTTAAAATAATAGTAGATGGCTAGCTTACAGTATACAGAATGTAAAAAAAGTACTGATAAATTCAATGACCCCGATTGCGATGAAAGTGGAAAGAATTAGAAAAAAATGTTTTTTACTTTGTATGGAACAACTGATTGAAAATGCACCTATCTCCATACAAAGTAAACGTTTTTTTCCAATTGTAATATACTAGGACATTATGTATGAAAAACGAAACATTTTATTTTACGAATTCGCCAATAAGCGATATACTTTACCAAGAAACTCCTAAATAACGTACAAATCCACGTGTCGAATTTAACGGTAAAAATAAACACGGTGTATACAAGGGATAAGACTTCTAGCACGCTGGCAGGTGGCGATTTGGGGCAAATATATTTTTACTGTAAGGTTTTATTTTCAATAAAATACAAGGGACGTTTACAATTGACTATTTAGAGGAAATTGATAACAAATGATATACATTTAGGTACATAACTTTCCCGGCGCCCAGTACGAAGTGCCATTCGGCGTCAAGACGCTCGGGCCGTAGAGGAAGAAGCCCCACAGGGCGCTCAGTAATGCCCAGAGCTCTCTGGGTTGGATTGTTTATTTTTAATGTACTTAATTTTATTTGTACGGTAGTTTTATTTATTATTATATAATTTAAAATTATACAATAACAATGTTAGTATTTTTTTAATTAAAGATTTACACTTGTTTTCTAATATTGTTAAAAAACAGTACATGATTACCATTTATTGTTTAAATTGTAATATAATGTAACTAATAATTCGTAAAAAATAAAAAACCAAATCTAACACCCAAACATTGTGTTCAACAGTTGTACAGCGTACAACGTCATAGCATATAGCGCCATCTAGTTACAACACTACAAATGCTTGCACGTGTCGCTATATTAGCACTCTGACTTTAACAAATTTAGTTGCAAACTCAATTAACTAAAATAAACTACAGGAAGTTTGTAAAATAATTGAATAATGAAGCAAAGCTAAATTTATGATACCCACAGAACGTGATGACAAATTTCGTACGGTCTTTCATCCGGGGGTGTAGCTCAGATGGTAGAGCGCTCGCTTAGCATGCGAGAGGTACGGGGATCGATACCCCGCACCTCCAATATCTTTTTGTTTTTTTTATTACATTTTCTGCGCCGCATTTTTTTTTGGATTCACAGAATATTTTATATAATTTTATTATGCTTTTATGCAGGAAGTATGTTTTTTCTTACGTATTTCTTATTTCCTTTTAAAATGTTTTACAATGCCAAAGATTACTTTTTGACAATGCATTAGCTCGAAAAGTGCTATTTTCAAGGGTAAATTTATGTATAGAAAGTAGCTCTTTCTCACACACGTACGAGAAGGTAGCTTTTTAATTAAAAAAACTGTAAATAGTCTAATAATTTCGTATTGTCCAAAACAAGGCATTATTTGAATGACATCAACCGGACATACATTTTTGTCTTTATTATACAATATAAACATTTATAAAATATTATTGACGTACGATGTTACCAACATTTAATTATAATAATTTCACTTTTGGGTGCTGTATAAATATTTATGAAATTTTTAAATATTAAAAAGCTTGTCATTGAAGTTATACGTTACCTACTACTTGTAATATTTAGTTTGGTAAAATATGGACCTTTCATTCTGAAAAATGTAGCGGCTTTCCAAGCTAATGCATTGTAAAATGTTGTATGATATACGTGTTGAAACGTAGGCTTTTTTCCAACTCGTGTCGGTTTAAAACACTCACTTCGTTCGTATTTTATAGTAACCGACACTCGTCGGGAAAAAGCCTACTCTCTACACTTGTATCATAAATAACTATGTTGTCCCTTCTGTAACATTTTCCTCGATGTGATTATTATTTTTTCTTACGTTCCTTTTACTTCCTTTTTAATTAGGTACAGCAAATCTGATCTAGCGAAACTAGATAATCTACTTTCCCTTTTAACATAAAAGGAGTTCATTAGTGTAATACAAATCCTATTAATTAGTGAGAAGACGCTTTCGCTGACTTATTTGTTTGATCATTATTATTTTATTATAACAATAGAGCTTACAAAGTAGCTTAATTAGGTAAGTCTCGTATAAATAAGAAAATATACTGACAAGTTTAAAATAGATATGGACTAAATAAATAAGTACCGAGTTAAGTAGGTACTCAAGTATTGAAGTGGAGTGGCTCACTCCAAAAGATGTTGCTAGAAGCTCATTGATTGTACTTACCATCTTCACTAAACCTACGTAATTTAGACTAAGTACACCTTTTATTTGGATTATTTTCTTATATAAGGTGGTGTGATACAAGTTAGAGCAACGAGGTAGTCTAGAGTCGGAGGAAGGACGAGGTACGTACACTACACGTACAATATAGGGTCCGAGAAAAAGCGTACCTAGTCTACAATTCAAAGCGCAGTCAAAGTGTGCTAAACTCACCTCTCTAATCTGCCCCATAGCATAATACACAAATCCTCTCCTTTTAGATCTATAGTGCAGCGTCAAGCCCTGTCGCGTCTCGTTCTCACATATAAAGCTAGGCGCTCTCATCCTGGGGTAACTGAACTTTAGGTACTCGTGGAGATTGTCCAGGCCATTCAGAAAGTCCCGCATATGACGGCCTAGCACGGATAGGACGCGGTCGTAGCCATACTGGGAGACGAAACCGACGAAGTAGACGCCCATTTGGTCCATGAATTCGCGTTCTGTGATGCCAAGGACCTGAAACAAAGGACGTAGTTAAATGTTGTCAACTATTCGATTTAAAAAACTCGCCTGCGGTATGTTGTCGCAAAAAGAGACCATTAAGATTTTTTTAAAGTTGATTAGGATGTAACTAACTACTGTTGGTAGTTCTTATTTCGTTGCAGTAAGGTTTGTAAATGGTCAGTCAATTTTGTGTCACGCCGCCACAGTTACCTATACATAATGTATTGTACATTCATATGATATGGGTGTGGTTGGTTACGTTACGCTTCGATACATGAACGACTAGAATATCGTTACAGGTTTCAAATAAGGTCTATAGCAGCTAATAAGTAATTTCGTCCTCTCCCTCATCCGGGGGTGTAACTCAGTGGTAGAGTGTCTGCTTCGCATGCTGAAAGTCCTGGGTTCAAATCCCAGCACCTCCAAAACTTGTTCTTTTTGCATTTTTTTTTCTTTTTAGGTATTTTTAGTGTAGACATTGTCGTATTCTTATCATACTATTAGTTTATTTTCGTTCTTTCGTTATTCTTATAATCTATTTATTATTATTCTTAGGTTTGGAGTTTTTTTAACAACATGATTATAAAATAAAAAATATAAACACATTATTTAAAAAACCTAACTTCTTATAATTATTATTAAAATAGAAAATAAATACAATTTAAACTTTTTATATTTTATTAATATGTTGAGTGTAATTTATTAATTTATCTATTTAGTGTTTAATTTATTAAACTTTGATTAAACCTGTAAAATTAAAAAGGAATATAAATTAATAACAATACAAATTTAAAAAAGTACATAATAATAAAAATTTTGTAAATAAAAAAGAACACTTAAATAAGAAAAATAAAAACTCAAAAATAAAGTGGCCCATGAGGGGATCGAACCCGCGACCTTCGCGTTATTAGCACGACGCTCTAACCAACTGAGCTAATGGGCCGTTGCTACCGTTGATGAAACATTGTATGAGCTTCCTTTGCTTGTAAATAGCGATAGGCCCTCATAAGTACAGTCGAATTCATAAATATATGAGCATTTCCAAGACTTCAAAAATATCTGTACACCCTTAGGACATTGACAATAAAATGTAAGTGTTTACATATAATGCATTCAGCTGGACAGAAATTTATGAACTAGACTGTACTGTCAGTACTGTCACCATCAGCTATAACAGAGCGGCCAAAAGTGGTCAAAAATATTTGAACACTTTGACAGTGTATGTGCTTAAAAGACATTTGTGAGCACTACGGCCGCTATTTACGATCCCTTATAATATTATGTGGTCACTCCGGGTCAAAGTTAATGCCTGATAAATCAGTTAAGTACCACAAAATATTATGTACTTATAAGCTACTTATAAGCACTATCGTAGCGCAGTCAAACTTTGGCCATAATCATTTCATATACTTTGTCTCTATTATTCTATTGTCTTCTTTGCCGTAAAGTCAAACAAATGAAACTTTATGTTAATGGAGATGTAAACACTATCACAAAACGTCTTAATTACAGGCAAACAAATTAATAAAGGAACAAAACAATTTCGCACCGAGGCCAAACAACAATTTGTGTTTAATTACCAACGTTACAATTACAATGTAGGACCTACCTGCAAATTGATAACCATTTGTAGATGTAATTGGGTTAGTAAATTTACAACCAAAAGAGGTCAAGGTGTATTCGTGTCGTGAATAAAGAAAAGGAATATAGAATATCGTAAAATCACCCTATAAGTTATTATATACAGGGTGAAATTTTATTCACTATCACTCTACGTATAAGAAATAACTCACACTGACCAACTTTTACTACGGGGCCAATGCAGCCATCGCGAAAAAAGTTAAGCTGACCCATGCAAAAATTCAGGCGAATCGAGGACCTCCTCCTTTAGAAATATTGAAGTCGATTGATAATCGGCGGCATTGCACCGGGCGGAATGTATGGACCCGCCAATTATTTTTCTACACGCGATTATTTCGAAATACCCATATTTATTTTAGTGTTGCTTAAATGCTTTCTTCGATTTTTGGGATTATTTTGCAACCTTAAAAAAAAATTGAACTAATGATGGACTACGAGTATGTTGGGAGTTGGGAGCTTTTTGATTACATGTAGTTGTTCGGAAGTACAAACATGAATAGTTGTTTGATAAAATCTGCCAAGAATAACATTACTCCCCTACGGAAAAAGGGTTGTCGGAAAATGTGTGTATGTCTGCAGCTTCGTAGCTCTCGAACAATTGAACGTTACCATACCAATACCTACATACATTTATCATACATTATTGTAACAAACGTCTTTCGCGGAAAACATTTTCGTTGACTTTTAGACTGAAGGCTTTAGACATTTAAGGATATGCAACTTTAGAAAAATGTATATTTTACAGTAAATTATAAAAATTATAAACACCCAACTTAAGAAGGAAAGAGAATAATAACACTAAATAATAATACGTAAAAAATACAAATTGCCTTTGCCTCTTTATTGTAATACATGGCGCTAGTTACTTTACTACGGCACGGTACAGCGCCATCTATTGAGCCCACTGAGAAAGCATGACATGAGATGATGAGAACACTACAGTGACTCTCTAGAGAGTCTACATATAGGAATTCATTTTCACTGCTTTTGATTGTAGATGTGTACTGTAGGTAGGTACGTATAACTAACAAGGAATCATCATTAAATATCTCTCGGTAAAAAAAAACTTGTTCGTATTAGTAGAGGTGATTAAGCATAGCATAGGAGTGTTAAATTAAATATTACCAATATATTATGTTTATTGATTTACAAACTAATAACTTATAACTTATAGGTATTCAGGGGTTATATTCGGTATTAAAAATATTACCTATACCATAAACACGAGTAGGTTGTTAGTAAAGTGCAATAATTAAAACCTGTGGTTACGGATCCCTAAAAATCCAGTCTGTTTTGTCATTTGCATGTTTTTATTTTACTTTTGTTCACTTTATTATTCTTAATTTAATTTGAAAAAAAAAATATGTTTATTTTTAAGGTTGCTGTAGGTACCTGTGGCAACAAACGATTCTTATTCTCTTTTTGAGGTATCGAATATTTATATATGTCTCTCTATCGCACTTTCTTATTCGAGAAAACGAGACACAAATAGCAAATTTCTAACTTTGAATACTTCGAAAAAAATTAGTGCCTTCTCAAAACCAATCGCGTTGCATTTTAATATTACCTGCCAGTTTTTTATTAAGCCGCTTCGCGTTCGAAGTAATCTGATTAACCTGCGATAATTTTATCCGCAAAATATATAGATGTTATTGATAGACTCAACTTATATTTGATATGATGAAAAACACTACAGCTTTTAGAAGATTCATCTGTACTAAGTCTACGTGTATAGTCACGTAAGTAGTTTTGATTAAAGCTTTTACAGCATTAATATAATCATTGTTATAAATAAAGTAAATTTGTCGCTAAAACCTTCGAAAAAAATTCAAGTGTTATTTAAAAGTCTAACTTCTATTATATTCTGACGTTGACTTAACACTTTCTCAGTCTGTGCTATCAAAATCGATAAAAACTTAGCTTAATTGGACTCTAGCAAATCAATTTAAAAATGCGTATAGACAAATCTTTCCTTTTAAAAACCCGCTCTTCCATACAAAATTTTGTTTTGTTACACAATTTTATTTAAAATTGATTTTTTTTTAAGTATGCGTCTTAAGGACGCCATTGACTTTTTATTAGTAAGTTAATTTAGAATGGCCGATTAACTTTAACGGCCGATGAACTTTTCGTCAGTTAACAATATTAAAATTGCATGTACCGTCGTTTTTTTTTAAATTTCCAGCTTAATAAGTAATAGTACCTACTAAAGTACAGAAGCTTCTCTTTCCTACATTTGACGTGTAGCTTATCAAGCATGCAAATGTCAAGATGACATTACCATTAGGGTTGTCACCATGCTGTCGGGTACGTATGGTGGAACAACAATAGCTGTAAATTGAAAAATCATGTCGACGTTATCGATTTAAGGGTATCAATTTGTTATATAAACTAGAAACAATATTATGTCAAGAAGAAATAGGTCAGTCAATAAAAAATTATAGACAATATCCTTACGAACCCCATGCGTACTCATGGGAAATCTTACGCTAACCCTTCAATGTTATGGTTACGTGAAATATGTTTCCTGATAACATACTATTGTTCATAATAATAATTGGTGTGAACAATATTTATGTCTAAGAAAATTATTCCAAAAAAACCTGCTTTAATGTTTCCCAGGCATCGCTAAGGACAATTCCGATAAACAAGAATTTCTATTAAAGAAATTCTCACTCAAATGGGGTCAGATGTTCAGAAGTCAACTTTGATGAAAACTAGTCACATATTATTATTGAGTTACCATCTCGTTTTCTAAATTTAATAAAAGACGTCTTGTTACGTGGTTCCTTATGGAAAAGCCCATTTGTCATGGATGTCGAAAAGTTTTCAAAGTCAGGGCCATTCGTTTGTGGAATTACAAGCCTACTGACAGTAGCAAATTGAGGAAAGCAGGATTTAAACTGACTTGAGATTACTTTTTTCCAACGGGAAATGTTGAATTTTTAATGAGGGTGAAGTATTTTTTGTTACTTTTTTGAAGGACAGAATAATAATCAACTCTTGTTGTTTTAACCTTTTCCACGCTAAAGATAAAATATATATTGGCACCGCGGGTTCAACGCCAAATCCCGATTAATTGATCACAGACCAACATAGAGTTTGTCTATTATAACTTTACCCAAGCAATGTTTATTTTTTACCTGTGAATATATGACAACACTGAATATAGCGCACTTATTAGTCCTGATACTATTGTATTATCCTTAACCTTAAAACAAGTGTAGAAAACATAGACTATTAGATTGAATATAGTATTGATAGATA
Source organism: Lathronympha strigana (assembly GCA_949128165.1). NCBI lineage: Eukaryota > Metazoa > Arthropoda > Insecta > Lepidoptera > Tortricidae > Lathronympha > Lathronympha strigana. Next base: position 9,155,706 of record OX421921.1, on the reverse strand, counting down.
AAATGAACATTTATATAAGGGTCATTTTCATTTTAGGTGTACGTAACACAAAAGTTACACACAAAAAAAAAATCGTTCCGTTACGTAGAATAAATTTTGTGTGTAACAAATATTAATAAAGGGTTGTTCACACTGTTGTATTTTCTTCTCGTAACGTAAGCAATAAAAAAATGTACTTGTTGTATTACATTAATAATTTCAAAATTATAATAGGTATCAAGTGATCATAAATTTTGTAGCAAATTTCGGTATTGCGATGCGTACAAAATTTACTATCACTGAAAATTATAATATAATATGTATGAAATCGTGTTTTGTTTTGAAGGTAAACAAAAATAAAACTACATAATTAGGTGAAAGTTCTATTTTACAGTTTTAAAATGGTATAGAAGTTCAATTTTAACAAGCAAACATACTGAGACATAACGTAAAAATTAACTTTTCTAAACTACAATGTGATAAAAAAAAAAATATTAACTGGAAGGACGAGTACATACGCTGCGACAAATTTTGAATTCAATAAACGTATTTTTCGTTAAATCTGTCAAAAAAATAAAAGCTTGCAATAATAGAGTTTTGTCCGTCGTGCACGCAGCTTTACCGTTTTTTGTTACGTAACACACTGTAACACAGAATTGTGTGTAACAGCAACGTTACACCGAACATTCAAATTTCGCGGTATCAACATAACCTTCGCCAAATTACAGAGACATTGTACGACATTTTATGATTACTGCCATTTGTATTACATCGTTAATAATATGACTATGCGATTCACAAACGTTTTTATGTTATTTATGTGTACTTACCTCTTAAATTCACGTTACACTTATAAAAAACAGAAAGAAAAATCACGTTTGCGACCTGTTTGCACCGTTCTCAAACTAAAACAATATGGCGACGCTGTAATTCGTCGATTGGTAGAAGCCTACAATGTTGCTAGACTAAAATAAATTAACGATGCCTTCAAATTACTTCAAAATTTCGAATTATTGGCTCGCGTTACACACGTTACACAGAAGACGAAAAACGCGGGACATGTAGTTAAATTCGATTTTCTCCTGGTTTGTTATTGTTTCGTTGTTAATAACATTATTAAAATAAAGTACCATTGATGCTGATATGGATAGTGGTAAATATATGTATGCTTACATAGAAAAATAATTTTTTATTGATATTTTTACATGTAAAAATGGAAGTGGGACATCGCTCTTTTGTATGGAACGCAAAAAAAGTAGTATTTTTATTTAATTATTTTGAGTACAAAATAAAAGATATCTTAATTAAAACCTATTCCAACCTGTAGGTAAATGTGTTAATAATATAATTAACACTTAACATCTACGATACTGTAATACGTAGTTTTTTTTTTAAATCTTTTCGAGTTGGGACAAGAAAAAATAACCAAATGGTAACCTAAAATGAAAATGACCCATAATAGGATATTTTCGTGGAGTTTGCATACCTACTGTTTAAATTCAAAACAGTAACTTTAGGATATATTGAATATTTTCCTATAAGGATCGGATGAAAGAATCTTAGACAAATGGGGGGAATTTTGTGGGAATAATCACAGTGCTTTCGAAATATTTCAAAATAGTACGAATAATTTGCTCTCGTGAACACAAGAAAACAGAACAGAACTTGCCAACAGAATTTGTCAGTAAAGAAATTTTCAAGTACGAGTGTAATGGTAGATTACCTACCCTGTACTTCACGTCGTACGCTGACGCGTGTGCAGCTTTACTGAGGAACTACTAGAAATACTTACCAACCGACTTTAGGGCATTGATTTCTAAAGTTAATCAAAAAACAAGAAACAAACTTTGCTGCTGAATAATAAAGCAACATATTTCACCACACCGATATCAGAAAGTTATAACCTGTAAAACACTGCAAAATTTAACAAATATGATCCTAGAAAACTCCCGTGAGTATTAGACATATTAATATACTTACTCGTATATCGGGTTACTCACGTCTATATCTAAACTCTAAAATAGCTCCACATGTTTCGGGACGGTCCGCGCCCCATAATCCGACTTTATAGACGTGAGTAACCCGATCTAAGTATATTAAATATAATCCTATTTAATATGTTATACGATCACATGAACTCTAGAATATGTTAAAAATCAAATACAGATAATGACTAAAAGTTCCTGAAAGAATGTTGTTTTTTTTTAGTAGTTTAACCTATAAGTACTTAAATTTATTTAATAATTACATAATCATCGGGTATAATTTAATAAATGTCGTTATAAAATAAACCACTCGGTATAAATTTCTTGTATATACCTACTGAATTTACTAACTTTAAGCTATTATACAACAGTTTGCATACACCTAAGTTTTTGAATGGCCCTTTAAAAAGAAGTCTAGCGTAAAGCTTAACTAAATGGGATATATTGGTGTATGTGCCTATTATGATCATACTGGCATTAACTTGAAACCATGTCAGCATTTTTCAGGATGATCTAATAAATAGGTATGTTAATTTTATCAAAAAAATGCAAGTATTGTTTGTTAGTCTTACCGGTCAAAGATTTAATGCATTGTAAATATTGCCACTTTTCATCAATCATCCTCTCCTGCTGTACTTTGCAGCATCAAAATGGATTATTATACAAAATAATCATTCTCGCTCTCCACTTTTATATGTTTTTCCCATTTTTAACGCTTAAATTTTAATTAAATAACATGTATAAACCGTTTTTTTGTGTTTGACAGTTCATTTACGTAGAAAATTTAGCGTGGTTTGACTCTAGACCTTAATGAACACTCATAAAGTTCAACATCAGTTTTGACACTTCGGTGACGTGACGTGTGAGTGAAGAAAGCATTTGTATTTTACATGGCGTCGAAAAAGTTAAAAAACATTGATTGACATTATTGTATAAGAAGAAGGGGAAAACCGGCCAAGTGCGAGCTGGACTCGCGCAAAAAAGTTTTCTAACCATTATCTGTAAAAACGGCCAAAAATCTCTCAATCAAAACTCATATGTCCTCATCACACCCCACGGTAATAGTCATTTATTATACAAGGGGGCAAAGTTGTTGTTTAACTCTCGGGCTTATACTTGAGCTTTGCGAGGGTCTCAAGGCACAAGAGTTGAACAAACTTTGCCGCCGAGTATAATACAACATTTTTCCCCTCACTATTGCGAGGAAAATAAAGACTACATACGATTATAAATCTTATCCACATGTAGGTACTTAAGTTATCTTGAAGAAACCATCAAAATTCAATTTCAAAATTTGTCATAGAGTAGGTACTTACGCTCCTGGTACTTAGATATTGCCAACAGCTTACCAAGTGCGGGATAAGATGACCAATTTTAGGTGTGACCTCCGTTTGCGCATATTTACTATGGGCATATAGGACTAACTTATACTGGACTGGTGGTAAGTGATAGGAATTAGATTACTTTGCCCCACATGTGGATAAAATGCGTTTTTCCACGCTAGTTTTAAAGGACAAAACAGCGCTTTCCCAGGTAGTGAGGGAAAAAAAAAAACATAACTTTAGTCTTGAAATGAATCGAGTGAGTTTTTTTAAGAGTTCTTCAATTTACACGTATTATGTTCCTAGAAAATCAATAATTAGACGATTTCTACATTATATTTTTATCAATATCTTATGTTGAAATTGGGGAAAGGATTTCGTTCAATTGGGTAACACACCTTTTATAGGGGCATTTTCAAAAATAGGGTACCATTTTTTTTTAAATATAGGAAGTTTTATCGATTGAAAAAAATAAAATGAGTGTCCCGTTTCTTTGGTCAGTTTTGTAACGCATTTTTTATACATTTTGTATGGGCCGTTACATAACTGTCATTTTTTTTGTATGGAAAATCGAGGACCCATTTTCATTAAAATGCCCTAGACAAAATATGAACACATGAGTCATATAGTACGTCTGGAAACAATTCTAGGTTGCGCCGACGCCGCCAGCGCACATACATATATGTCGGTATCTATATTGGTTATCGCGCAGTGGTGAGGTGGACTGACGACACAATAGTGATTAGAATAAACCTACAATACTATATTGTCAACAATAATGTAATTACTTTAAAAACAATCCTGGCTGGTTAATCAGAATGAATAAACTCTCAGTTTGTATTACTTACTTTTTACATATGTAGTCTCCATCAGATATGTATGAGCGAACAAGGTGTTAAAAAATATCTGAACAAGCACTCTAGAGGCGAGCTCAGCTACTCGTATTTGTGAGCATCTCGGCTGCTCCGATCTGATGGCGGCTGTACATACATATATTAAAAATTAAAATATACCTAGTTACCGTAATACCGTAAACCGGGGTTACTTTGATTTGCGGGTCGTCTTTGATAACAACTTCCATCCGCTACTTAAACGCTCGTTTAAACGAGTTGAAAAACGCCAAAGCAGTTTTTTTTTCTTTATTGGCATCACTGATAGTTGCTCCAGCGCATAGTAACCGGACACGTGTGTAGTGCTACTATTTCGTCTAGAAAAAAAATATTAATGGTAAGTACGCTTATCTTACTGATTTTTAAGGTTAAAAAACTTTGACTATACTTGTGCCAATAATAACTACATGTGTTTTTTAAGGTGTCTTATGTTAATCAGTGTTTATTCGTGAACTTGAAAAAAAATAACCTCAATCCGATAACCTAACCACGCGCACGTTGCCGGGGAATCCATGGCTCGGGGTGTCTTTGATCACTTATACGTGGTGAAATTGATCAAAAAAGGCTGATTATATCTGTGATTAAAAGGTATTCTAAAGTGCGTTTAAGTGCTTTTATACCTGTTCAAGCGAAGTACATACGTTTTTTTTTGCAATAAATAATCTAACAGAGCGCTTGTTTGTTTCATTTGGTATGTTATCAAAGTAAAACATAAGTAGTACATAATGTATGGGGTGACATATCAAAGTCACCCCATACATAATGAATATGAATTACGCAAAAAGTACTTAACCGATTTTTATTTTTTTATTTTTTACGAGCTTTTAAACGGAGTTAGTTTGTACTTTCATTGTAAAAAAAAGGTAAGAAAGTGGTAGTTTTAAAGTTTTTTTTTTTTTTTTAAATACTACGACGGTGACAAACAAGCATACGGCCCGCCTGATGGTAAGCGGTCACCGTAGCCTACCCCATTCTCAATATAACTTTGATCGTGTCTTTTTTTTTTGACAAAACTTTAAGTCCATAATTTTTCTTATTTTGTGTATTGAAAGAAGAGAAAAAACCGATAATTATATTTTAATTTCATATTTTTATGTATAATGGGATCGTCAGAAATTAGTGTCAAACTTCAAAATTGATCAAAGTAGTTACGGTAATTAATTAGTCCTGTGAAGACCGTCAAATTATAACAAAACAGCAAAAAAATTAAAAAGCGAGAATTTCATTTATTTGAATAATATTAATATCTCATAAATTTCTTTCATGAAATTGAAAAAAAGTAATTACGTTTCATATGTTTTTGTTTCATATCTTGAGACCCAACGACGGTTGTAAAAAGTTTTGTCACTTTCCATTCAATTAATTTGCGCAGTGTGATGCGTATAAAAATATGTATTTGGCGAACCTAACTTGCGATGTTCCCAAATGGCCTGAATTATCAATGCGTACAAATAGCCAACCAAATTCCGGAAGAAATAAAAAACGTGACCAAAGTTAATATATTTAAAAATTAAGAAATTATTAATTAGAAAAGTGTTTTCGTAAACTAAAAGAATCTTGTTTACGACGTTTTAGGTAGTCGCGTAAACGCGCATAGAACATGTTTAAATATGTAAAGATTAGCTTTTGTTCATGTGCGCGACACATTCTATTCGGTTTTCATTACTAACAGACCAAATTGTTTATCAGTGCCTTTTTTCTCCAAAATATATCTTCATGGCCATCATTGTCTAGTTTCCATTCACGCCCTTGATCCTTCATCCAAAAATGGCATTATTCAATTGAAGAATTCTTCGATGATACGACTTTGCCCAAATAAATTTTAATAATTGAATAGAAATAGAATGTAAGTATTACATGTAATAAATAAAGTATGAAAATAATTGAATAAATAAATTTAAAATAAGATTTTTAAAACTGTTATGATTTTATGAAAATTACTTATGTTATTTAAATAGTTTTGTTAAAAAAATATGTCTCTATGTATGGATTATCAAACTAGATTTAAATTTAAATATTAATATTGCTATGTACTCTAACAGGGTTTATCTGAACTCAAGCTGTGATGATGCTTATTTTTAAGACCTTGTGTAACACATAATTGATGCAATAAATGAATTATGAACTTGACTGAATGAAAAAATTCTGAATGTCGTATCATATAATTACATATCAAGTTAAGATTTTAACATTCGAATTGGCCCTCATCTCTACATATTTGCTTTAAAATCTTCTGCGACATTATACGAAGCAATTAGTAATATTATAAAGAAATTCAGAAATACCACAATAAAATTCTCCTAATCGTTCAATGGCGTCTAATAGGATCTAATATTAAACTGTCTATATTTATAAGATGAGACGCGTCGAAATATTTATCATTTTCATTTCTATCGGAGTTTGCTTTGATGTACGCGTTTCGATACACGCAATATTTCGCAAATTCTGCACGATGAAAATATTCTCGTCGGTTTTTTATCGCTTAGACAAATCTGTGATTTGATTTTTACCATTTTACCATCTTTGATATCGATATTGATTGAGTTAATGTTGGGATGGGAGAGATATACCTGTTTGTCGAATGTATTTCGCTGTACTTCGTTCTGACAACGAGAATGGTGTGAGGAGTAGGGAGAGTCTTGTCGAGTTAAAAATATAAAAAAAGGGGTGGTCTCTTTCCTTCCGTGAGTGTCGTAGAAGTCGACAGTGGGATATGGGTTCAAGTGTGTTGTGGGCGCTGGGCTAGCGACCTGTCACTGCAATATAATCAATCCAGTCATTGAACTGACAGCTTGTATGGAAATTTTGATTATTTGGGAAATAATTAATAATAGCTGGTTTTTTAGAGTTACGGATAATTTGTGAGTCTAGTATCATGTAGGCATCAAAATCAAACAAAATATCGTTTCATACATATCGTCACAAATATGTACACACATATGTTACAATCGTTTTTCTTTTAAATTTTCAATTTCATTTATTCACGACCAACTGGGATCAATTTGTTATTTACAAAAATATTTTAATATTAGTACATTCAATTAAATAAATTATTTTAAGAGCCCGGTTTATAAATTCAGCCGATTTAGCTCAACTTTTTGATATGAATTTTCATAGTTACAATAACATTTTTACACGTTTTGATAGAGTTTTTGTGGAATTCAGACCACCCTCAAATTTGAACGGCACGTCCATCGTGATTAGAGGGTTTTCATAATTAGCTCGGGCATTTTTTTACTGATGCCATAATTTTATTGCAGTGGACCTGTTGTTGAAGATATTGAAACTGTTCTATAATTTCTGTCATCTAATTTGAGACATTGTTATTTTTTTGTGACCTTGGAGGTCTACAAGGTAGTTCCATTTGATTTTATTTGAGATCTAATGATGGAAGCCGTGAGACATTAAGAAAGCTCCTCAATTTCTAATTGTACTCGTATGGTGAATTGAATGAAGGAAGGCAGAAGTCGTTTTTTTTTTAAATATTAATTTCTATATTTTTCTGTACTTGTAATGTATGGCCAGACGCTGCGACCTCGCTGCGCGCATCGGCGAAATCGTTACACGGTCCCGGCGCACTCGTTGCTCGCTCATCTCACTTCCAACTCACCCGCTAATCACCAATAGTTCCATATTGTTTTTGAAGAAAAGCCAGAAATTAAATCTGTTCTTGTTTATTACTTACCTCCTGTGCCTTCTTGGCAAGCCTAGTGATGAGGTTCTCAGGATACACTTGGTGCACTGAGAACGAAGGTTGCTCCACTCCGGCTTGCCTCCTGATGTCCTCCCAGCGCTCCTCGCCGTACGTCTGTCGTATGTACTCCGCCATGTTTTCTAGTAGGAGCCCGTACATTTTGAGGCGTGTGTGTTCTGTGAACAAAGAGATTAAATATGCTAATAATTTTACACAATTATATTTAAGTTCAGCGACTATGCTCCTTATTCTTAGGGGCAAAAATTATTCAAAGATATTTAAGATTTACGATAAAAGTCTCTCGTTTATACACAAGTAACACTATATGTTGGCCCCTTCTACCTAAGTACCTAACAAAAATCATTGATTTTGTTGAGTTGATTTTGGCAACAATCGTTTCCATAATTTTTCACCACTGATAACGGGGTCTGATGATAACTATCACCAAAATGATCTCTATGGATCCTCAAGATTAAATTACCCTTCCTGTTGGCTTCGCCATATTCCGAATAAAAATATAACCACACATTGACCAAAGGGGTGAAATGGCTTGGAACCCCCAATTAGATTAAGTTAGTTAATCTTTGCTGATTTGAGGAAACATCGCCAAAGGCCAACTGAATTTAATGCAGGATATTATTCGTGACATCCCGGTTGCGTAATCCCTGTAACAGTATAAGTATACTAACAGTATCTTAACTGATAAAGACCTTTTTAATACAATAATTGTGCATGAACTACTCCAATACCACCAATGTACCCGACAGGCGACTGCGACTCACTAAAATGAAGAGTGATGGTTTAAGAGCTGATAACTTGATACATCCTGTAGCCTAGGATTTGCGGTGAATGTGTACAAGCGACATATTATTGGATTCTTACAGAGCTACACAACGAGTTAACATTAATCTTATTTTGTAAAAAATAATATAATGGCCGTCAGACATATGTAGATATTTGTCTAAGTAGTACTGTCTTGTGTTATTAAATATTGTTCTTTATTGTATAAATCACAAGGTAAAATACGCTGTCCTAGGCGACGGCTACCTATTCGCGCCTTTCGGTGTTGAAACACTGGGACCATGGGGTCCTAGCGTCAAGGCCCTTGCCAAAGAAATTTCAAAGCGCCTTGTCGATGTATCAACCAAGAGGGCTGGCAGCCACTTTGACCAGCGGCTAAGACAAGCCATAAAAAAAAAAACAATACAGAACTTCTTGTCAAGCTTTCGCTTGTGTGTTGCTGTTGTGTTTTTTATTTTGTAGTAAGTACATATTTTTGACAATAAACGTTTTGTTTTAACAACGTAGGAAGTATGTCGTGGCAAATAATTAGACACACAATGCATACATATAGCGAAACAACCTAACTCTCACTCTCCAGTCGGACAAAAAGGTCAATAGAGTAGGTTAAGCATTGGCTAGATTGTGAGGATGGTCAGATAGTATTTATGGAGAAAAAAACCTTTAGACTAAATATATAAGTAAGGTATAAATAATTCTCAAAGGTAGTTAAGGTACTGTTCCTAACTACACTGCACCGTTGCGCAGCACCATCCTTATCAGTTATCGAGTCACGTTTGATAAGCACGGGCCTTCACCTTGGCTCAGCAATTATTACATAATGTAACACCATCAAATTTTATACCAGCTTTGCCTTCTAATGCCGAAGAGATTTGTAGACGGATAAGGAAAAGCTGGTAAACTGTATTTTCAATCATAATATTGTGTATACCTATATTAACTGACAAAAAAATCCTTAGCTTGCAAACGTCACACACTTAGGTACCTGATGTATGTAGTATATATCACAGTGACATGTGTCACTAGTGTACCATCGTTAACACACTTTTGTCTGCAAATGAAATTCTCGTTCTCTCGCTCGTATTTCAATATTTTTAAACTTTTTAACAATATTGTTTTTCTACTCCATCACTTCTATCTGACAATTAGATGGCTGACAGCGATACTAAAATAGTATACATCATAACGTTGTCTATGGTTTCCCATAAGAACACTGCTCCTATGGGTTTTCATAGAATATATTAGCACTATTGATTTTTTTATTTATTTCTATAATGGGCATACAACATGTTCCATATTCTGGCACCTTTCGAGTTTTTCCTTTTTTCGCTATTTTAGCTGTCGTAGAAAAACTAGCGTATGCAACAGCTCATATTTGGTTCTTAAAACTCTCGGGTCTAATATTACAAAACTCGATTTCGCCTCGTTTTGTAACGGCGACCCTCAAGTTTTAAGAACCCTTATTATATCACTGTTTCATGAACTACTATTGTTACCCTGATGCGTGGCGGTAGCGTTTGCAGAAAATGATACAAAGTTTAGTAACCGTAAAGTTACACACAAGTTCACTTTATAAAATTCAACTTTACTTAAGGGGCAGTTTCAAAGTCAGTTAAGGTACTGTTCCTAACTCCGCTGTACCGTTGCGCAGCACCAGCCTTATCCGTTATTGAAGCACGTTTAATAAGCCCGGGCCTTCACCTTGGCTCAGCAATTATTACATAATTTAACAACATCTACATTTATGCCAGCTTGGCCTTATAATGCCGAAGAAATTGGCAGACGCATAAGGAAAGATACTTACTCGTAAAGTGAGCTTTTTATAATTTATTGTGTAAAGAAGAATAAAATCCGGCCGAGAGCATGTCGGGCCATGCTCAGTGTTGGGTTCTATAGTTTACCGTCCGTCACAATAGGCGAAATTAAAAAGGCTTTTAATAGATACCATGCTCATAACAATAAAAGAGGAGTACCGTCTAATACGCCCAATACGCCCTTTTAACCGAGAAGGTACTTTATTTTGCAAAACTTATAAAATAGGTCTTCATAAAGCTCTATTTTCATGATTTTTTGGACTTGCCGTTCTGAAATTAGAGAGGGGGGAACACATTTTTTTAAACTGCCGGAGCGTTTATTTATCCTATTCCTAGGTGACTACGGAAGGCTAAAATGGGATATAACTAGTTATTTTAGTTACCACTTAAGAGCCATCAACGAATGTTGTATTCAAAGTAAAACTCAACTCAAAATAAAATATAAATTGTAATGTAGAATTAGAAATGATTTTGGTAGCTCTGGTTACTTGCCTACACCATATTTTTTTATTAGTTATTATTGCCTACATAATAGAGCTCAATATAAAATACAAATACTACGTGTGAGAAGTCATGTAGCCTCCATGATGAAGCTATGTGTAGGCAGGACTCGAGCGATTGACGTCGCAACATACGCAATCAAATAAATCGCATGCGATTTCAATTGGTCGTTAGTCGCGAAAGGGATCGGATAGATCGGCCGACATGTAAATTGGTAATGGTATACAATGTTGAGTGTCCATTTTATATTTTAGGTAGCATGTGATTCAAGGTTTCCAAAATAACATAATGACAAAGGGCAGGTAACTTTGAAATATTATTTCCAAAAATAAAACGTTTGAAAAAGAAAATATTTGTTAGTTTTAATTGTTTATTTGGTAATCAAATATAAAAAAGGCTCTCTTTAGATGTCATTTAATTTCATAGTCATTTAATTGATAACAAAGTGATATCAACATTGAAGATAATAAATAAGCAAAGTCTCTGAAGTGCGAGTCGAACCTTTGATAATTTTATTGTTCTCCTGTTCCAAATTGAAGCAAAATCAAATCATTGCCTACGAGTATTTTGTTCTTGGAATATGCCTCCGAGTCACAGCGGCACAGTTGTATTGTGGAGCAGAAGTATGCGATCATTTAAACGCTAAGCGGTAATGATACAGACAGGGTCCACTGACTTTGTCCGACGATGACTTCCCGAGGCCGCCGAATCAGGTGATGCCAATTGTGAATAAAATTTGTGAGTTTTAACCGTTCAATAACAATGTAAATTGTTATAATTATTTTTTTATTCTTTGAACCAAACCCTCGTTTAGATTACAAAAGTGAGGACTTTAGTACGATCATGAGCGATGAGGGGTAATCAAAAATGCATTCAATTTTACTTTAAAATGAAGCCCTCTTCAAAAAATATTTTAAAGTCACATTTTAAATTAATATTGACCGCTTCATTTACTAAAGGATCTCGCTTTGACTCGGTTCTTTAAACCACACTCGGAGCATTCCCAGTCCGTTGTTTTTCTGTAATCCTTGATAATAAAACATGTATGAAAAGTTATCATTTTTTTAAAAGCCCTTAATAGAATCACAAAACAAAGCATCAATTCTTACATGTCGTGTATCTTTTCGAGACAGTGGCTTTACGATCTCTTTGGTTTAGTCATAAAATATGGTTGACAAGGCTTTTGCGTAAAGCACACAAATATATACTAGAATTGAAGAATCGTAAATCCTAACCAAAACAAATAAGAAAAGAGAACTTACCATTTCTACACAAAATCGCTTCCTAATCCGGAATATTGCAATGCGTCACACGTACAGCAGGCGATACGTACAGCAGGCGGGCTAGCATATGTTAACCCATTCAGCGCTAATTAATCCAGTCATTGAACTGACAGCTTGTATGAACATTTTGATTATTTAGGAAATAATTAATAATAGCTGACTTTTTTTAGCGTAACGGATAATTTTTGAGTCTATCATGTAGGCACCAAAATCCAACAAAATATCGTTTCATGCAAATCGTCACAGCGCAGTCGGCGCGGTGTCTTAATGGTATTTTAAATTTAAACGTAATAGTTATTTTACAATATTTATAACTAAACTAGTTATAAGTAATAGTTGTCGCCACAAACATGTAGACACATGTTTCAATCGTTTTTCTTGTAAGATTTTCCTGTATTTATGATTTTTTAGTTGTTTAAAATGGGTCAGGACCATTTTTTACTTATTACCATTTGTTTCTAGCGAAATACCACATACATAACCCACGCCGTATATTTTGTGAGTTTTACCGTCTTACGTGGATAAGTTTTCTTCGGTTTCGCTTTTAACACATAGAAGACAAATAATTATGTCGTCATGTTCACAAACAAGAAAAATATAGATTACCGTAAATTTCAAAAATCGACTTAGATATGTTTTATTTTTTTACTTTTTATCTACTTCCGGAAGAAAAGTTTGTAGGATTTTTGCATACATTATCTATAAATATCCCATTCGAACGTATTTTGAGAAAATCCGGCTATTATAATTTAATGTGTGTCAAAACCTGTGTGTGTCTGTGTGTATATTTCCTGGGTTAAATGACGACACGTTGTCATCACCCCTCTACGCGCCATTTTCACTACAAAGCGGCAAATGCATTTATATCGGCTACGGCGTAGCGCTACGACAATTCCTTAGCTGTGAATATGCCAAGGCTGCAGTAGATTTTGTTTTTAAATTATGTGCGTCCCTTTTTTTCGGTATGAAAAAAAAGGGAGGCATATAAATTAAAAAAAAAATCTACTGCAGCCTTGGCTTGTCAGACTATATATCGGCTACGGCGTAGCGTACGACAAATCCTTAGCTGTGAATGTGTTGTTCTCGTGCGCAGGTTCATACATCAGCCACGATTTAATGTATGGGGTGACAGGCGACAGCGTAAGTTGCGCTACTACTGCCTCCTATGTGCTTACCATGAGCTGCACGTAACTGTATTCGATAACGACTGCGGCGCTTGAAAGTATGTCCGTCTCGTACGGCCACGTACAACTCATGGTAAGCACACTAGCCTAGTTGGTAGTGACGCTGCCTACGAAGCAGGAGGTCCCGTGTTCAAGGGTGCATTTTTTAGCTTAAATTAAGTTAATTTCTCAAAGATACTGGTATTCTAATAAGGTCTATTAAAATATTTAAAACTTTCGCGATTTGAACACATATTTAAACATAATTATTAAACGGGTCTAACGCGAATTAACTTAAATAAATAAGGTAAACAAGTTAATTCCCGTTAGACCCGTTTAATAATTATGTTTAAATAAGGTCTATTAAAATTTAGAAAATAACTACTTAGTAATTAAATTTTATCTCATTTGGGATTTGCATGTGTCTAAACGGAGTATGAGTATTCGACATGACATTGATATGTCATAGTTGTCACTTACTTAGTAAAGTCAATTCTAATGCCCGTTTTACATTAGCGGTTGATGCAACGTGTAATTATTTTGCATGAGAAATTAAAAAAATAAAAATTAACGAACTTAAGAAAACTAACTATGCCATTCTGTTTCCTTAATTATACCAAGCCACATGATGAAGTTAAAGCAAATGCTCAAGAACACCTTGTATAATAAACTTACACATAATTATACTTAATATCATATACTATATATAGCGAAGCGTCTCGTAGAAGCGTCTGGCGATAGGAGGGCTAGCGCGTACCTAGCGCAACGCCTTGGTATTGCCGTCCAGCGCGGCAATGCCGCCAGCTTCCTTGGCACTATGCCACAAGGCACCGAGCTGGAGCCAGCTTTTTATTTATAATTATAAGATAGTTTAAATTTGTATTGTTTGTGGATTTTATGTATTTTTAATATTTCTTTTATAAATTAAATAATCTGTCAATCAATTTGACAACTTCATTTCCTTTACATAAATAAATATATAAGTGAACCCACTATGAAACATCATGAAGATAATCAATCACACAACTAAGACGATAATTTAGTTAAGACTGTAATTAAATTAAGAAATGTTTAGTATAAGAGAGCCACTATGAGGGTGGCATTTGTAAAAACCCTCTCTAAATGAATAAAGATATAAAAAAAACTTAGATTATAATAATTGTTATATGTTGTTGAAGTTTTGACCAGCGAAATGGATAGAGTAGCATAACCACAAATAAAGTATATTCCAAACTAGATCACACTCCAGCAATCAATTGTCGTATTAACATTAACGACCGGACCGATTCAGAATCTGAGAGTAAGCGTTATTCTCGGAATAAAAATTTGGTAAAACGCAGCCTTAGATGTTAGAACCCTATTTATCCTTTAATAATCTAACTGGATTTATAAATTGTCATATATCACCACCAATTTCTACTGTGGTCGTACTCGTAGCCAGAATTATTCGTATTATTTTTGGCCACGCAGTAGATGCATCAAAGTATCAAAAGTATCAAAGTATTTATTGTATGTAAGAATTAGGTTAGGTACATTTGATGGTGAGATATAGGTACCTATATACCTACAGTTATATTTTTTTTTTAAGGTATTTTTTAAGGTAGTTTTTTTATTTTATTCTTAAGGTAGGTTTTTAATTTTTAGGTAAGTACCATAATTGTTATTTATTTATTATAATAAAGATTTTTACAGTTATACATTTTTCTCACTAAATCTTTACCTTTTTAGGTGTACATACATTTATCATTTATTATTTCTATACCATTATTTATTACTGCCTACTACGTACTTAACCTGCATTGCAGTATTAATGATTTAATGTATCATATAATCATATTATTCTGCAAAAAGTTAAAGTTACTTACAACTTAAAATTATAAGAGTTAAACATATATAACCCTAGATCTGATAGATCACAACACATTTGAATCCTGGTCACACTCCAGCAATCAATACGCGTATTAACTTTAACGACCGGACCGATTCGGACGCACCAGTCGCATTATTAACAAATCAATTAGCTGCCAGTATTACTTGGAATACTGCCGGTACTGCCTTTGTATGACAAGAATCGGGAATTTTCGGTACGGGAATTAAAAAACCAGTACCGGGAGCAAGCTCTACTGGACCGGCATAGCTTAAATAGAGACTTTCTTGTAGGCTACAAGTATAAGTATTAAAACCAGAAAACCGGTGCCTAGGTTTAATTTTAAATTGATTTCGAATCGTAAGATAATGCTAATAATATACCTGATCGTAGTTCAAGCTAACACTGGTAGTGGTTACTTCGTGAATAACCAATCTACAAGTCAGTGACAATGTTGTATTGTGTCTAATTTTAGATACACGTATTGAATGGTATGTACTTATTATAATAGGTATGGGTTGACCTTAAGGTTACTTGTAATTAAGGGACATTATCGACCGATGCATGAAGCTATTTGATACGCTTCTGGGCTTTTGGAGGGTTTAGCCAAGTGACACTCGCTATCCAAACGCCAAACTAATTACAAGATTTGGCTTAATAGGCGCTAGTTTTAAGAAAGCTACTGCAATTTGACCTTCCAACCTTCAGGGCAAACTGGGCCTTGTAACGATTAGTCCGGTTTTCTGACAATGTTTTCCTTCACCGTTTTTAGTGTAAATAAAATAATAATAATTTAAAACCACATCAGACTTACAACAGGGGCCTTACCATGGCATCTTAACGCGATTCAGATTAGGTTCAGTTAAGGCGCAGTTGTATGGAAGCGACCCAGTTTAGGTCGTCAACTGAATCGCGTTAGGACGTCATGATAAGGCTCTATCTAGTATCGCGTACGTCCATCGCGTCATCACGTTCTAATTGGAACACAACCAAATCCACTACATTATTTCCTATTCTATCCATGAGAGGATGAAAACGCGGTTAAAAATTTAGTTAGACGTAGGTACAGGCGCATTCATAACTGCCCATTCGATTTTGAACGGGATAGTACCTAAACGCATACAGAGTGCGGACGAAGCTCGAGTAACAAATTATAAATCACGAAGAAAAATACTCTCAGAAATAGAACATCATGTTTAGATTCCCATCCGGAATCTAGTTTCTAACGAGGCCTCTAAGGCTTTCGCGTAGATATCCTGTATGTTTACCAAGAGTTCTACGTACAGTCAAGTACAAAAATATGGTTCGACATAATCGACTCATAAATATGGTACTACGCTCTTATTACACCGGCATAAGGTGCTATGGGACATATTTTTGAGTAAGATGTGCACCACCATATTTTTACACTTAACTGTACATAACCGACGTATACCAATGTGCTTACCATGAGTTGCACGCAACTGTATTCGATATCGACTGCGGCGCTCGAAAGTATGGCCGTCTCGCTCCTACCACTACTCTGCCAGGAGCGAGACGGACATATCCCCGGACGCCGCAGTCGCTATCGAATACAGCCTCGTACAACTGACGGTAAGCACACATGAGTTGCCGTAGAATGGCAATCGCTAGCGACTGCGCGATTCGGTAGTACATATTTACAACTTGCTCGTTCTTAACTCATGGGAGCGAGATGAAAACACTATCGAATAGCACAGCCGCTATCGACTTTAATCTGAAAAAGAACTTTTAAATCTCTTGCAAAGTGAAAATACAATAGTAGCCCTTTTTTGAATCAGAAAGCTCACAATATTTCTAAACATTTGAGCAAAGCACAAATGTGATTATTTCGTAATTTTATTTGTTGGCTTTTAGAACATGTCTTCGTCTTGGTAGTAATAATTAAAACTGTTATTCTTATCCAAGTATTTGAATGAAGTCAAACTCGTATGAACAATACATTGATTAGCAGATCTGGCCGATATTCTTTAATGAAAATAGTTTTATTTCCTCGATGAATCAGATGTCACAAAGAAACCATTGAATACGAGTATACTTCCATCGATCGTGCACCGATTTTCAACAGACACCTAATTATAAAGCGAAAGTGTCTATTGTGTCACTCGAAGGCCTTCTAAAAATAAACTAGACCTCACCGAAACTCATTAAATTGCAGACCACGGGCGGGATTGTTAATTTGAATTTTGAATTACGGTACAGACTTATGTGATGCCTTTATTGTTTGAAATTAAACACTTTAGAACGGATTAATCGCGTTTATTAACACCATGATCCTACGTTTCGAGCCTAACGTCATCATCTTAACCCTGTGAAAACGAGTGCTGTAAAGGGATAATCAATGAATAACAATCGCGGTAACAGAAGACAATATTATGCCTTTATTGTTATTAAATATAGTTGGTCTGTTTTAAACTGCACTCGTTTACGTTAAAATGCATAATTTAATAATATAAATACAAAGGCACTGTTTGAATACAAAAGTATTGTCCACTTTTGTTTTTGTAAGCGCCAACGAGCAACTTACAAAAAGGTTAGAAGTATAATTGCACGCATATTGCATTTTCAACTTTATCCCGTGTTGACTGAGAGAAAAATGGTAGTATAAAATGGCCGTTATCTCGGCACAAAATAAAAAGGACAATGGGATGCCATGAATAAACCATTATTTCTCTTATTCAAAAAGGTATAATGTTGAGAATGCAATATGCATATACTTGTACCTTCTTTTAACCTTCTTTGTAAGTAGCTAGTTGGCGCTTACGAAAACAAAAGTAGACAATACTTTTGTATTCAAACAATGCCTTTGTGTTATTGCCTAATGCCTTTGTACGTTAACGAGTTCAGTTCAAAAAAGATCGACTATACTTAGTTAAAGAAGTGTTTGACTTGTACACGAAAATGTGTCCTCGATGAATTGAAATAAGTTCACCAGCTGGTTCTGGCAGCAAATAATGAAATACAAAGAAAATGTGGAAAAACTCGAACTCGCGAATCAGGGATGCATGCCCATCGCTCAACCAACCGAGACACCTTAGACACCTGGTGGCCCCGTATTTCTCCACCATATCCCTGGTATGCGCCTTAGGAGGGCGCTTAGCAACGGCAACTACCTTCACTACATAATTCTGAAAATCTAACCGCCGAATTTTTAAATATAGAATTTAGGGAATTTAATTAATTCGGGATTGTGTTAATCGGAATTTTAAATGTTCGTGCTTTCATAAGTCGGAGTTTTGTCGGGATTTGAAGAATGGGATTTTGATTTATAACAATTCTGGATTATAAAAATCAGGATTATGAAAATCGGAATATATTTTTTAGAATATTTGGGTGTTCCCTTTATCAACATCTACCGTAAAAAGATATTACTTCTTCATCGGTAAGTGGAGTCTCAAGTTATATTAATAA
The DNA here is from genome assembly GCA_949128165.1 of Lathronympha strigana. Lineage (NCBI taxonomy): Eukaryota > Metazoa > Arthropoda > Insecta > Lepidoptera > Tortricidae > Lathronympha > Lathronympha strigana. The sequence goes on along the minus strand of OX421921.1, from coordinate 9,136,978 downwards.
TCACCATTAACAATGCGCTACCCCATACTATGTTTTTTAATTTTATTAAATATGTACCTACATTAAATTATTTTTAATTCGTAGACTCTATTTCAAATTAATAAAGTTTTATAAATTATGATATAAGAATGTCCAGTAGCTCTAAAAGAGTCTAAGAGAGGTTACATACTCGTATCACAGACCACAAAATTAGGTACTATAGACATTAGCAAGTTTTTGCATATGCTTGCCTACATTGAATTTGAAGAATTTTATTAAATCTGTTACCTATAATTAACTATCGATAGGCCGTCACCAATATAGTTTACACATGATATATCGTCTACGTGCCAAGTGCGTAGCGGAATAAGAACACAATATTTTCATATGATTTAATACTAACTTTAGACATGCACAGAACACTGTAAAGTCTAATAGTCCTAATAAATACGATAAATAGCATTAAAAAATAGCCATTAAAAGTAAAGTACACATGATAAAACAGAAGTATTCACGCCTGTAGTATTCAAATATTCGTTTTAAAAATGTGAAAATAAATATTCCAAACTTGAGTCAATATATACCATTCTAAAATGAACTTTAACGTCTACTGTTTATGTGTTATTATGCATTGAACTAAATTGAGATGTAAACGGTTTTACCATCAAACATGTTTTCACTACAAAACTCGAATAGTATTCTATCGGCTATATCAAATTGTTTTTCATAAGCGTACAAATTCTCCTTTCAAATACTTGCGTTGTTTTAAATATAAACTGTGATTTGTACAAAATAAGGTTGATTTTAAGATGTCACAGTAAACTTAGATAAGAGTTTGCGAAAGTAGATGGGATTCTATTGTGATGTTACGTTCAAATGCATGGAATGTGCAAATAAAGTGGAAGAATGTTTTAAAAACAAATAAAGAGCCAATTTCAAGCATTTTAGAATTTTTATCTAAAAATTCTAAAAACTCTTTATCGTTGAAGATATTTTTAGCCACAACAAGGGTGGGTAATGTTTTTCTATTTATGATTTGTTTTGTTCTAGCATGCTTTAGGTATCATAGTATTTGATGGAAGTGTCGAAAAAAGATTGCGATATGAGCAAATATTTTAAAATAAACAACTTCTGGTCACTTGTCTCAAAAAAATCCCTTTCTGTCGTCCTAATTGAAGTCAAAACGTAAGTGAACATGGAATTTTAAATAGAAAACTCCCGTGAGTATTAGACATATTAATATACTTAGACCGGGCTCAACGGGCTGTCGCGCGCAGTGTGCGCAGAGCAATCGCGGCAAGCGCTTCTCACTCATGATTATGGGGCGCGGACCGTCCCGAAACATGTCGAGCTATTTTCGACTTTATAGACGTGAGTAACCCGGTCTAAGTATATTAATATGAACATGGAATGACCCAGTCCTATTTTTAGTTACATAGAAAATACCCTATCCTATCAGATGTTCTTTGATCTTACGCAAATCAATCTGAATACGGTACTACTGACACCTCTAAATGGATTACCACAAAAAACAAGCTACCTAGTTTTGTATGTCCTACTAACACTTCATTATAAAATACCTTTTTTCGGACCTGGCTAAAACATATTGTAAACATATTGTTTGTCCGCAAGCCAGGTCCGAAAAAATCATCCGGACGAAGGCGGAACTCATGGCTCTAAAATCTTCGTACCTGGTTTAAACAGAACACACGTTCATTATTTCACGCGGCGGCTGTGTCCAAAGTCTATATATAGTCCTGATGATAGCCGACCTCGAAGTCGTGTCCAAGAAGAAGAAACGTAATGCAAGTGACCATGGAATGGCTCCTAAGATCAATTCATTTGGGGTAGAGACCCTGGGGACCCGGAGCTCATTTAATTTATATTTTCTGGCTAAGCGCCACATGGACGCCACGGGGGACCAGAATGCTAGTTCCTATCTATGTCGCCTAGCGAATTGCAATCGCTATTAAGCTACCTCGCTGTAAATTTTTGTGAAACAGTTTTATTCTTTATTAAGTTAGTTAGTTACTTTAGGTTTTATTGTTTTTTAATATTGATATTTGTTTTTGCTGAAATAAAGCTCATGAGTCATGACATCAACGAAATTATCGTGTAAACAAAACACACCGTCGAATGTCTTTTCAAGTCGGTTGACAACATAATGGTGAGGTATTGATTTTTTCTTAAGCTTAAGTGGAAGGCACGGTGGCATCTTTTATCGAATTTATTACTTTTAGGGTACCGCATGCTATGATTATGGGACATAAGGAGATAACAGATCTTTAGTAATCTTAATGTGTCAGCTATTTAGTTTTGGAAGCGATAGGCGTTAAGTAATATTTAGTGATTAAGGTTAAAAAAGGATATCAAAAATAGGTTGATTCACCCATACATACATTCACACGCACATACACACACATTCACACACACATTTGTTACCTTTTCCGTTAGGTATTAGTTTGTTACCATTTTAGTTTTTATTTAAACAATATTATTCTATTAAGTATTGCAACTATGTTGAGTATTAAGTAATGTTGGTAATTTTTCTCTTTTTCTTTCACGGGAGAGCTATTGCCTAGTATGAAGGCCCGCTAAATTTGTTAATATTTATTGCTGGGAATAAACATTTTTTTATATTTTTTATTTAACTCTAGTGGTTCGTCCCAAACTTGAACTCGTGACCCCTATATCTTATCAACCTCTGGATCATTTTGGGTCATATTCGAACTTCAATGTTCTATTTATCTCATCTAACGACCTCTGCCACATTTCACGAAGATCCAATCAATATACAAATATACAAACATACATACAAACGTCGGATTATCCAAGTAGACTAGGAGCACTTACGCTACTTTTTCGCCACTCGCTCATTCAAGGGACATTAAAAACAAAGGTTCCGAGTTCAGTAATTTCAGAAACAAATAACCTATAACTTTATCAATAAAGTGGGTCACGGAACCCTTCGGCCATAAAATCAGATTTGGCTTGCAGCGTATTGATGGTAGCGATACCTTGACCCAAATATGACAGCTATGCCGCAAGGGATTTTAATCTTAATCGCTTATCTTGGTAATTAAATTATTCATCGACATCTTAAGTCTGAGGAAAGCTTTGATACTTCAGAAGAAAGGTGGCCCAGTGGCAAAAACGTGCGACTTTAAATTCGGAGGTTGCAAGTTTAAAACCTGCCGGATTGTACCAATGAGTTTTTCGGAACTATGTACGAAATATCTTTTGATATTTATCAATCGCGTATAAGTTGCCAAAGCTGACTCCAGATCACAAAGCCGTGGCGTAAGCCGGGAAAACGCTAGGAAAAAACCCAAGCCAAAAAGCACGTTCAATCCTCACACGAAACGTGTCAAATATCTTATACTAGTTCCTTCCAGGATTAATATTAGAAAAGTTTCCCTTTATCTACCCTTGATAAAGCACTCTATCCCACTAATAACAAAAGGACATAACATTCTTAACCAAACATGTAAATTTCAGCGAAAAGTGACCTTAATATACTGGGCGTTTACGTCACTAAGCAGCATATTTCTGTTGATTTTTCGATAATAATGACGTAAGTACCAGCAATACTAGGGCCCTTTTCATATGAATGTCACATAGGATAGCAATTTCTATAGCGGGGTACTTTATTCGGTTTAACGTTAATTCATCGCTTTTAGAAGAGTAATAATATTACGGTAAAATATGATGACTCAGCCGCAAATTAACATCTTAAACCACACTCATTAAAGCCTTTTTACGACCTTCTTACGACCATTTTGCTTTAAAAGGCGTATACTTGTAAAATAAAGATGATTTAGTCTTTCAAAGAGTAGAGTCCGACTTAGCTAAATTTTTATAGATATTGATAGCACAACCTGTGAAAGTGTTAAGAAAACGTCATAATTTGGTAGATCAATTCAATTTTTAAAATAAATGGCTTCTGTCCAACCAATGGGACAATTTCGCCAGTCTCAAAGTTTGGCTTAGCAGTTGTACGGTTATAATAGATAAATAAATAAATTCGCTCTTTGAGCGAGACTTTGTACGGTGAGGAGCCTTGCTATTTAAAATGGTAGCTGATTTCAAATAGCACGTGGCGCGGACAACCGGGTGATGATCCCAAGAGTGGTAAGACCGGTGTCAAAACTATTTCTTCATTATCTGCATGCTTGTTTGTTAGTTCACTGTATAATAAGCCACCAATATTACGCACAAACAACTTTTAACAAACAAAAAACAAAGAACTACTCCCGACGCGTCCTCGCCATCTTGGACATCAACCGGAAGTCCATTTAGTAGAAGTTTGACGAATAAAATAACACTTCAAATGTTTGACAGTTCATTTTCTTGGAAGAGATAACTTGGTCTAACTATTGATTATTACGTATCTAAAACGGAACTCAACCACGTACATAATACACTGTAATATTAACTCCCATTGTCCTCAAGTTGAAATCAACATCTTCTAGTTGTATTAAAATTCTTATATCGGGTTACTCACGTCAATAAAGTCGAAATTAGCTCGACATGTTTCGGAACAGTCAGTGTTCCTTATTCATGATTCATGCGTCTAACCGCGCAGAATTTTAATATGTCTGATACTAACGGGAGTTTTCTAATTAAAATCTTCTAGTTGCACGGGGGTTTTCGAGTTTTCTTAAAGGTTTATTCACGTTTTAGTTATTATAATAAGTTAATAACCTATAAAATAATTGATTTTGGGCTTAGTTTTTGTAATTCCATTAGTACACCATAGACGAAGATAGAGCAATTATCTGAATTTTGGAAGAACGTGTTTTGTTTTTATAGGTTGCTATCCCTCTTAATTTAATAATTTCTGGTTTTCGTCAAATTTAAAATATCTAGTAAACTTAATGAACATAAAAATAGAGAAAGCTCTACAGTCAGCGTCAAAAACATATATACAACTTAGACATTATTATAAACTCAATAAGGCCTGTGTTGTGGGTACAAGACGACGACGACGAAGACGACGTCTTAAGAACTATAATATAATCTGTAATAATATTTAATAACGCTACTTCAGATTTCGAGCAAAAGCAGCATCGGATCAACCCACAGACACTTTATATCACTTAGCACTATCATTAGTTAAAAGCTGTCGTTTGACAAAGCTGTGCCTAAGTAATTCAATAATAATTACACGAAGAGGCTAATTAATGAACTCAAAGCCATAGTATCGTTAATCTAAATTTATGTGCCTAAATAGAGTGATTTGACAAAATAGACGTTTTATGCTTTTAATAAAAACAGCAATTTATATTGTTAACGATACCTAAGGTAAAGGCAACAGTAATCGGCCATTGCCATTTTTTGCAGCCCAAAACTTATTATTTGTCTGTAATGGAGTGGAAACAAAGTAAAAATCAACAATACGTGTGGCTAAGGGCCTTTACAACACAATAGTTCTTCATTGAAAGAAGTTCTACATAATATTGTCTTCTGTTACCGCGATTGTTATTAATTGAAATTAAACACTTTAGAACGGATTAAGGATGACTCACAGTAGTCCGTCCCGTTCCCACCCGATACGGGACGATCTGTCAGTTTCTATAGAAAGTATCACAATATCTGTGTTAATACACAAATAAATGCTCTTACCGGGATTCGAACCCAGGACCATCGGCGTAGCAGGCAGGATCACTACCAACTACGCCAACCGGTCGTCAAAAATATACCCATAAACTGAAAGCCAATGCCTAAAAAACCCCGCCAGATAGCTAATAATCATTAATTTCAGCGTCAGAGCTGATAAAGACACAAAAACGGAAGCTGTTATTCCACTGCCAAACGTAAGCGAAACGAACTTTAAGGAAGACCAGTATGAAAACTGTGAATTAGATCAGTAACTAGTAGTTTATGTGACTGTACTTAATGTCTAATTTAGTTACATACACTGCTTTATCTACACACATATCAAGATTCGCATGGCGGTTTTGTTCAGGGCAGTAGAAGAAAGTGGTGGGACAAGACAGGGGTTAAGTAATTTCATGTCTCTTAGAAAGAAAGGAAGAGTTGAAAAATTCAACTCGGGTGGGATTTCAACCGACGGCTCTGAGATACACGCTCATTGCTGCCGACAACACCCCCGTAGCCCCGGGTTTCTCCACCATATCCCTCATTAAGGGGGCACTTGTGACCACACCTATGCGTGGCTTTCGGAGCCACGGGTGTGTCGGGTGTGTCCTCGGTAGCGCAGTTGACAGAGTGATGGGCGTATATCCCAGAGTCGTGGGTTCGAGTACCGCCCGCCGTCATGCATTGTTCTGCTTCAAAATAATAGTTGATATGGGTGAGGTTAGGTTAGTTAAACTTCGATACGTCCGTACACAAAAGAACTGTTTTATTATCGTTCATCACCACGGAACACAGGTTACACACGTAAATTATAATATAAAAAACACAGATATGATGTAAAGAGATTACCACGATATGTCTTAACTTATATTTTAGCAAGTACAATCATATTCGTCTAACCGCCGGGGACGCAAGCTCCTGTGTCGCGGCGCGGGCGCGCGGGGGGAACCGAATGGTCTCCGGGCTGCTACTAGATGGCGGCACGGATACAACACTTTCTAGGGATCTATCCCGCGTTACATAGTTTAATTTCACGTCTATAAAAAGTATACGTTTTAAACTGTTTACGAACAAACAATAGGCACATTATAGTATCTACTTAAACTGTAATAAGGTAAATGTTTACTGGGTACCATGATGTCTTAACGCGATTCAGTTGACGACCTAAACTGAGTCACTTCCATACAACTGCGGCCTTACCATGACGTCTTAACGTCAGTTTAGGTTCAGTTTAGGCTCAGTTGTATGGAAGCGACTCAGTTTAGGTTGTCAACTGAGTCGCGTTAAGACGTCATGGTAAGGCCCCTGAGCCTAAAGTGAACCTAAACTGAAACGCGTTAAGACGTCATGGTACGGCCCCTGGTTTATCTGGGCTCCCAACTCTCCTTCATTCGCTAAACGATAACTTGACTAATGAGATATTAACGAGCGACACCCTTCTATTTACTGTAACCGGCTTTTTTATAATCCACACACTTTACTGACCACTGGCAGACCATATCCCATTGCATCAAAGCTTATAATTGGAGAGTGAATTACCGAAACAAACACGCTTTATTACTTTTAATATTCCTTTTTTAATTTACCTTATATCGTTTGACATAAGGCTTATATTTGGATACTAAGTTTTGTCAATGAATACGCGGTCAAGTGTGCGGCTATAGACGGCTTATGTGTGGAAATGTCCCACTAATTTTGGAGGATCGTCGGGAACATGAAATATTATAAGGAATTTTATATTATGTGTTCGTCAATTTCCTCGTTATGGTCTCCGGAGAGACCATAACGAGGCATATGGTTATGGAGTCTTTAGTGCCTATGACGCTGGAGATACTCGTTTCATTTATGTCGTTATCACGAAAATTTGTTCATGCGTTACTAAAGTATACATACTTAAAGCTGACTACCAAGCTTATTGAGCGTACAGTGACGGACTCAATTCATGTAAGATTGTCCCGTAGGTATCTACTATGTATTTTTGTGTGTTAAGAGTCCGGTATAGGTTCAAATATACGCGAGACACGACTTTAGCACTATAACGCGTGAAAATACAACATTTACACGTTATCTTAAGGCATACCAAGGTATACCTACCAAACAACAACCGGAGTGTTCCCTTCAGTCTGGAAACAGGCTAATGTCATACCTATCCCAAAAGGAGGCAATAATGCGGATGTTCAAAATTATAGACCCATCTCTCTATTGTCCGTCTTAGGTAAAGTCTTCGAGTCGATGGTTAATCAAGTTCTTGTGAGCCATGTAAAGCCAGTTTTAAACCCACATCAACATGGTTTCCGCAATAGAATGTCAACAGTATCCAACTTAGCAATGCACGTGTCTGAAATCTCTGAGGCTTTAGATAAAGGTACCCAAGTGGATGCCATCTATACTGACATTAGCAAGGCTTTTGACAGGGTCGATCATTATTTACTTATTAGGAAACTTCATAACCTAGGAGTACACGGTACACTTCTGGATTGGTTCACGTCTTACTTATCGTCAAGGCACCAGAAAGTGGTAATCAGTGGTCATTCATCTGAAACTTTCGAAGCGATATCCGGAGTCCCACAGGGTTCTCATTTGGGGCCTACCTTATTTTTGATTTTTATTAATGATTTGGCCAGGGTAATACGTCATTCACAATTTTCCTTCTTTGCTGATGATCTCAAAATAACTAAAGTAATTAATACACATTTAGATTCTCAGCTTCTTCAAAATGATTTAACACGCATCTCTGAATGGACAAAAGATAACCAATTGCCTCTTAACATCGCGAAATGTAAACACATAAAATTCACCAAAAAACACTTGCCTTTAAAAACTTCCTATATTATCGATAACTTGCCTTTAGAGGAAGTTTCCTATATAAAAGATCTTGGAGTAATACTGGACAGGAAATTATCTTACAGTAATCATATTGACAGTATCATAAAAAAGGGAAACAAACTTTTAGGTTTTATCTGGCGAAACTGCAAGATTTTTAAAACTATATCAGCTCTGAAGTCTGCTTATTTTGCTTTAGTTAGATCCCAGCTAGAATACTGTTCAAGTATTTGGAACCCACTTTACAAGTGTCATATTAACAGGATCGAACGCATTCAAAAACGATTTCTCTTTTTCTTAACTGTCCACCAAAAGAAACTTCGCTCGCTGCACGCGTATAAGGACCGTCTAGATTATTTTAAAATAAAGAGCCTTGAAGATCGTCGTTGGGTATCAGACCAGGTATTACTTCACAAAATTATTAATGGAGCTTTAGATTGTCCGCAGCTGTTGCGGAAAATAAATTTTTCAGTACCTAGACAACATTCTCGACCCATTAATTTTCGACCTTTTGCTACTAGCACATATAGAACAAATGTTGGAACGCAGAGTGTTGTTCCTAGGATTTGTAAGGAGCACAACAATCTTTTTAAAGATACAAAAATTGACTTACATACTATGTCGCTATACAGGTTCAAGTCATTGTTGTACAAATATAAGGCTGGGTCCTATCCAAATTAGTTTTCTAAACAAACTCCTTCTAGATGTTATTTTATTAGCTATCTATAATTTAGCTTTGAATTTGTCAATTAATGTTTTTTGTTTGTCATTCATTTCATCTTTTTGTTTTTATACTGGCTTCTCTCTTTATGTTTAAAGTGTTAATTAAACTTAGATTGTGTAGTCACAAAATGTAAAGCGTGTGATATGTGTAAGTTGTGTTTGCCTATAATTGGGTGAATACTCTGGAGTGATTTTGTACCTTTGATTAAAGTGTTTTAGTAATAGTATTGCACCTGTTGGCAAACCTGTATCAATAAATAAATAAACAATACCAAAGGCTTCCAGCTATAGTACAAGGGGCTACTCAGCCACCCAAAATCTCGATATCTAGTATTTACACGTTCCTTTGTACTCTCATGCAGTCTCTCATAGTTGTAAATATTGTCAGCGAGCTCCCGAGAGCAATTGAAACCAATGTCATAACGTTTTATAGCGATATTCAGAGCGGTTTGAAGTGCCGTTTAAGAAAAAATATACTAGGGATAATATGATCTAAACTTTATAACTGCATATTCATTTAAGTAAAAAACAATACTGTTTAGCCAGAAAACTTGGCTAATGTTCGTGTATTTCTACCAAAACTTACCAAATTTAACATTTTTTTCAATAATTTTGTTTGAAAATGTTTAAAAGAGTCATTTATAACAACTATTCATTTATACTATATATTAAACAAGAAAATAAATTCTATTAAGATTCAATAGCAATAAGGTCGAACGCCAGATAGATGTTTTAAGCTCGCTCATCAAAAATAGTAAAACAGCTGTTACAAAATGGAAACTGACAACAAATTTTATAAAGTTTTTCATTTATTCCATTTAAATTGAAATTATCTTTCAATTTTTATATTAAAATATGTAAAAATGTTTTTGTAACTATGAAAACTCATGCCAAAAAGTTGAGCTGAATCGGTCAAATTCATATACCAGCCTCTTAAGCATGGATTGGTCTGTGAGACTGTGACTTAGGTTTTTTTTATTATTTATAAAATAATGGGATCCATGAAATGTTTTCTGTTTACTTGATTAATTAATAAATTTCATTTAATTTCAACTTATTAAAAGAAAAATGTTGCATTTTTGATATATATAAATTAAAATTTTGGGCTATTTCGAGGTGTTTAAAAAAGCCGGTACCGATCCCTCGTTTAGGGAAAGGTCAATTTGAGTAAATTGACACCAAAATAATATAAGCATTTATGTATTTTCACTACACCCGTTTGAAAATGCTTTCATTTACTTTAGAAATTAGTGAACAAACCCACGTTTTAGCTAACCATCCACATTTTTATGTTTTTATTTGACCCATCTATTTGCGACTTTACATATGGGCAAAAGTTACCCTCCATTGGGTTCTTTTTCGGTCAAATACACAACGATGTTCCGAGTCCATCCGTGGGCTACTCAAAAGTACTAAAAAAAGTAAGGGCTATAAAGCTTGATTTTCTTATTCAATCCATATCTGCATTACCCTGGGGTACTCCTTCTCTATTGCGTTCAATACATGAATTGTATAAAAAAAAATTGATTATTTCGGACTATACGAGTACCTATGTATCCATATCTTTGTTAGTAACTTATCCTCAATTAGGCTAAAAAGTTAGTGCTACATATGAAAGAGTAAAGTATAAAAAGAGAAGGAATAAAATAAAAAAAACAAGCAGACTTATAACTAAATACTGATTTTGGGGCTACTTGGCCCTGCCTATAACGACATTCACAAAATATTTTATAAACGGGCAGTCCAACCATTCTGCACAACACCTTAGCATGCTGTTGCTGCTGCCCCGCACTCGTTTTAGCAGTGAACCTATCCTCTTACGCCTAATGGCAAAAAAGTCATCAGTTCTTGCTTCGGCGAACATACCAGAGGCAGGCACTACAGTGCTTCGGCAGCCTCAGCAGCATCCTAAAGATGTATAATAAAAACTATTACTAGATATCGCGTTCATAATTTGCACTTTAGAACGTGAGTGTACATGTCCACAAGCTGTTAACTATTGACCACAAGAACAAAAATTGTGTGTTCGGCTGAACTGTAGAGCCAATCTTTCCTCAGACCAATATTTAACAGCCTGTGGGCATGTACTAATGATTTTAATCATACAGTTCAAAAGAAGAGTCCTTTTTAATATGGATAAGGGTTCAATAAGAAAATCAACTATTTTTAGCCCTTAACTTTTGAAAAGTCTACTGGAAAGACGTGTAGTATCGTTTTGTGTTTGACCCTTTTGTACTAGGTCGTGGATTACTACTTTGTGTCGTCACGACACTTAAGTATAATAGCGTCTGCATACAACTGAATACATTTTGTTCTCCCACAGTGTTGTGACGATAAAAGCGTGTCGTGTCATGGAAATCCACGACCGAGAGTAAAAGAGCCCACAGCCTCAAAGTAACCCGTCCACAGCCTAAAGGTATATTACTAAAAAGCTTAGAAATAAAACTACAATTTTATAGGCCGACGTACTTAACTGCACGTATTTACGTACACCTGACATCGTCCTTTTCGCATTAAAATGGCGGTGCTGTAGAAACCCTTACCTCTCCCACATTAGACAGAGAAAAACTACCGAAGACATTTAATTTGCATAAAGTGGGCGAGCAATATAACCCGTTCTGTGGGAATGGAAAAGAAAAATGCGCTCTGGCTAGTTTTTATGAGACTTATTACTATTAAGTACTAAATAAATAAATAAATAAATAGCAGTGTATTTATTTGAAAATGTTTAGGTAAATTGTAATAATTAGTTAGCCCCTCTCTGTCGTGACTTTGTAACTTTATTAAAACTTTGAACCACATTTTTATGACCTGGAATTGAACTTTGAAGAATCGACCACATTTCAAAATTTTGAAATCCCCTAATCGAAAATCATTTTGAGATCAATGCCTGCACCCAGATCTCAAAAATATTTTTTTTCTTAGTACTTAATTAAAAATCCTTAAAAATAGTTAGCGTCGCTACGCTTATTCTGTACTGAATCAGTTTCGTGACGTCACAATTCTCATAATATAAACGGATTTTTTGACTAAATACAAGAGTTACGCAAATAATAAAAAGCAGGTACCATCAATTTGTGCATTCTTTCAATCCATACAATAAAAAGTAGCAATTAAAAATATAAAATGACCTAATAAATAAATATTATGGGACAATCTTACACAAATCGACCTAGTCCCACGGTAAGCTCAATAAGGCTTGCGTTGTGGGTAGTAGACGACGATATATACCTATAATAGATACTAGACTAGGATGTCCCTATTATTCCGATTTTAAAATTGAATAACCCTCTAAATCCATTGGTGTTATCTCAGCCCCCCTGAAAAAAAAACTTGTAACAGGAACCTGTGCCGATTTTCATCTGAAATTCCCATACAAATGACTATGAAGAAATTTCGTCAAATAGTAAGATCATAAATATTTATTGGTTTTCTGTTCGAATCAAGTTTTTTTGTGTAATGATGTTTATACGGCAAAATATATAAGGAAACATTTTTTTTGGCACTTCTGTACATTGTTTGTTAAAATCGTATGAAAGTCGGTATGGGTTGTATTTACAGTAATGGCTTGAAATTTATTTTCTGAGTGTTTTGGGGTGATAGAAACCGATTTAGGAGGTATGCGTTATTAATTTCTGTAAATCGTAAAAAAAGGGACACTGTAATATATAGGTACATACATATAAATTCGTGATAAACACACAAATAACCTGATCACGATTCGAATCCGGGACCTCCTGCTTCATCGGGTTAGGTCTCCATCCTCCACCTCTTCATAAAAAAATAAGAATATCTCAAATCAGATGATACAGCTGGAAATTATTGAACAGTTCCAGTCCAGTATGTAGTTCTCGGAATTCCTCAAGGGTTCCATCATCAGGATAGAAATAAAAAATCAAAAAGATGAATGTCACAAAACGGATGATACCTGGAGCTAGGTTTATTGAACAGTTCCACTTTATCATCCCTGGTCTTCATCATCAGTTATTTCCACTCTACTAAAATGATGGTTTCCATAAGAAAAGGTTCAAATTACTTTAGGAAACCCTTAAATCGTATTGTGCATTTCAAATTTAACGGGTTCCCTCACTTCTTCATGAATTGCGTCACCAGAATAGAATTATAATCAAATGGGACTATCTTGAAGGTAAATTCTTACTTTCTTCTTAAAAAAAAGGTGAATGTCTCAAATCAGATAACAAAGCTGGGAATTACCAAGCAGTTCCTCTATGCCATCCCTGGTCTTCATCATCAGGTCCAATTCAGTAAAATGATGGCTTCAGTAAGAAAATGCCCAAGCGATTATTAATAAAATCGGTTCAGTAATAACGGAGTTCTAAATTTAAAAAAAACATTCACACGAAATGGAGATCTTCTTTTAAAAGTTTGATGTCGGTTGGAAAACCATGTTTCTAGAGAATATTTTACTGAAACCTAGAAATACTTGTATGCTTGTATCACTATTTACGATCTTTATATTCGAATAAATTCCAAGTTAAGAAAGCAGACAGTACCTACATACTAACAATAAGAAACACAAACAAAACTAAGTACTGTATTATTCATTGTCACCTCCAATTTTATCATTTTCGCTCTCTAGATTTTATTTACACCACTAAATCTAAGATGGCAGCGTCTCATCCGTCATCGTAACCATCTCGCTCTAACAAAGTATGTGCGAAAATGACGCAAGACTCTGTAGACCATCAAATTGTAGCCATTTTCTCAGTGAAGATTTCTTGTTCACTCTGTGAGGCGTCTTACATATGGGACACTTTGAATATATGTACTTATTGGATATATTATCGCTTTTAGGCCAATAATACAGGATGTGTCGTAAATTAACCGTAAAAGGTGGTATTTCGAAAAGTGAATGAGTAATTTATCTGAACTTAAAGATATTTTTTTGTTTTGTTTTATTCAAGTTATTTGAAGTATTTTTGCAGTTTATCTTTGTGTTTTCAGTTTTGTAGCATATAGGTACCAAGAGTAGCATTGTGTCATCAACTGATGTGAACATTATGTGATCATCAAGATCGATTCTAACAAAGTGTCTTTTGAGAAACCACTGCAAATTATTAAGGTAGGATATGCATTTATACATACAGTAGGCGCTCGTTAATCCAGCGCTGGGAAGTCCGGCACGCCCAGTAATCCGGCTATTTACGGTTCAAATGGCCCGCTCTATAATCCGTCAGTTCCAACAATTCTTCTTCCAGCATAAGCGGAAAATTTTAGGGGACCGGATTACCGAGCGCCTACTGTATATCAGTGGCGGAGCGACAAAATGTTCTTTTGGCAATCCGGAGCTGTTCTGGGCTGGTTTTTCTTTGAGTCGTTAAGGAAAAATGTGCTAGATTTGCTCACGCTAGGGAAGCCGGCATAAATCGAGTTCTACCTCCGGCACTGACATACCACTACCACTTTAAAGCGCACACCGGTAGTCAAAGCGCCGGTCTAAAGCTAACAGTATAAGTATTTCAAAGCATTTTTTCTCTATTTACCCTAAGTTTATGTTACATCCTGTACTTATATAAATTAAGAAGGCAACATTGAAATCGATATGAAAGTGTCATTCATCCCATAAGATATGTATTGTCATTTATTATGAGAGTGATGTGCCATTATTCATTTTCCCTTGGATACGATATATGATAGGTTTTATGTCGCACTTATTGTTAATGGAAAAGGTACCTTTGTGATATCGCATCACACATGGCTTTGACAGCCTGTCACGGCTGGTTTTGAGGAAAATAAATGCATTACGATTCTGAGAAGATAATGTGATCTTACAATTTCGGCCATATAAACGTAAATGTAAATTAATATTATATTATTCTACAGTGTGTAAACCGAATACGGGCGAGCCTCTTAACGGTGATTAGTATAGTACATAAGAAATGTAATTAGTTAACTTTTAAATCGAATTGCAATTAAAATTTTATCCATAGAAAATAATTCGGCCCGCAATATAATGCAAACACACTCGCGTTAAACATTCGTTGACAACTGTCAGCGTCAAATTTTTTATAGTACACATTGCTGCTGAAATTTTTATTAAATAATTAATTATGGGGTCATAATTAAGCGTAACTTAAAAATATGTTTTAATTATTGATAACACTAATGATTTCTATGTTTGGTTAAATTTATCGCCCGTATTAGACTTACATACTGTATATAATGCATAAATGTTTATTTGGATAAAGTAGGTACCTATACAAAACAAAACAGGTACAACCCAAAAAGGGTATTAGTGATTCAAATAGATGTCATATACTAAAGAAAAAGACCAACAACATCGGAGGCTAATCCGAGAATCGAACTCGGGTCTTAACCACTAGGCCAACTGGTCTCAACGAACGCTGGCAAATTTCTCGAGTATATGCAATACAAGACGCCCGTGGCCATTCTCTAAGTACAAGCATCATTGCTTTGTGTTCCATCCAAACCAAACTTATAATTCAATTTATAATTTATAGGTATATAGTACCTGATTTAATAACAGGTCAAAATACTTAATTAAATAATTTGATTTCTTCCAACTAAAACGGTATCAGTGCTGGTTTTGAGTAAAAGGTACTTACCACTTTGTCTATTGTTGATAATCTATATGGAATTGACCCTTTATCGGCTAGCGACAAAGTTCGTACGTATAACGTACAAATAATTGTGTCAAATAACGCCAGTCCATACAATCAACATGAGCATTGCTCATATACTTTTAGCAGAGTAAAGGATGACTCACACTAGAACGGGACGGGGCGGGACGGGAAAATCTGTTAATTTCCATAGAAGGCGTCACGTGACATCCGAGGGCTCCGAATTATCACGTGATTATTTCTATAGAAATTGACAGATTTTCCCGTCCCGTCCCGTCCCATCCCGTCCTGTCCCGTGCTAGTGTGAGTCATCCTTTTTTAATCGCCAGTCCAGCTATTTAAAAGGTCGTAAGGCCCATATTACACTATACCATATATAATCCATACCATATTATATACCATAGATTAAATATATGCCGCTCTTTTTCTTCACGTTAGAGAAAAAGGGAGACATATAGACCTATGATCAAAGATATATGATATTATGGGCCTAAGTATTTTGGTGATTAACCATTGTAGGTACCTACACACAGTCGGTAACCATCAACGGAAGCATGTTGCCGATCATCTAGACGGCACATTACTATCTTTATTCTCCGACAGACTTCGCGAGATATTTCTGAAACCCGACAAGTGTTGTGACCTTTATCAGCCTGTGTCATACTTGACGTGAGTATAATTGATTAGGCCTTTATCACAACGCGTCAGGGTCACAGACGGGGGAAGTTTCTGGGGAAAAAGTTGAATGTCTCGAGTATTAGCAACGTTATGATAAAAGTAAAATGTATAACTGGGTAATGTAGGTAGGTATTTGACATCGACAACCTACTTGTTTATTTTCAAAAGTCGCAATAGAGGTTTTAGTCTAACATTCGTAGCTAATTGATGTTTAAATGCTCGTTGCAAACAAGCATTTAATATTTAAGCTAGATTCATCACAATATGTATCCATCACAAATATCAATTTTAAAATCTAGTGTAGATTTATTGAATTGAACTTTTCTATAGCTAGTACTCGTACCTATGTATTCATGTAGTCTACTCATACCTTTGGCAAATTGTTACCATAGTCTGATAAACCAAATGTCGCATTAGATATAAGGAAAACTCTATATCCCTCTCTTTTGAAGTAGCAATACAAGCGCAAGAAAGAGACAGTATGTCTCTCTCAGCTGTGCACGAATGACAACAGATACTGGCCAAACTGTAATTCTTAATCGGTAATTTTATCAGGTACTGTTGATTCGATGTTCAGTATAATATTTATACTTAGTTCAGGATTGTAAGTAGCAATAATGTTATTTCGCTGCTTTAAATATTGTAGAATTTTCCTGGATGGAAAATTTCATCGAAAATAAAACGATTTTCTCTAGGCATATCCCGTTTGATCCAAATTTTCACGGTTTACGATTACGGCCGACACGAAAAACGGATTTTATTACGGTTATGTCAAGGATGTTGCTAACGAAGAGTCAACTTCAATAATGCTTAAAATATAAACTTGATATGATAATATTGATGTATACTTAGTACTCGTAATGGAGGCGTTTCGTGTTGTACCCTATATTGGTTTGGCGCCAGCGAGATGCGGCGCTGGTAATATAGAGTAAATATCAAAACTAGTTGAGCATTTTAAAGTGTGTATGCGGCTTTAGAGGGCGTAGAAATATAATTAGGTACCAATTTTATATGAAATATTTTACGTTTCTGAAATTATGGACTGATTCCTCTCTCTTCTTCTTTCTAGCGTTTTCCCAGCTTACGCCACGGCTCATGTAGTGAGTCTGGGGTCCGCTTTGGCAACTAATCCCAAGATTTGGCAAAGGCACTATTTTTCTTAAGCGACTGCAATCTTGCAACTCAGGGGGTAAACTAGGTCTCATTGAGATTAGTCCGGTTTCCTCACGATGTTTTCCTTCACCGAAAAGCGATGTTAATATCAAATGATATTATTTCGTACGTAAGTTCCGAAGACTCATTTGTACGAGCCGCCAGGATTTGAACCCGGGATCTTCGGATTGAAAGTCGTACGCTCTTACCGCTGGGCCACCAACGCTCTACGAACATATTCCTATGGTTTCTGAATGCATTTTAGAGCAATAACAACATGTGTGTAGATAATTTATGTGTACCTAGTTTATTTATAACATTATCAATCGTTTTATAATCGTACATTCGTAGAATAATAAATGTAAATCGTTATCTCTTACTTATTCGGTATTACAAAACAACGTGGTTGTTTAATAAAATATGATATTAAACTCCCTGTAAGGCGATTGATGATATTTATAAACTGTTCATCCGTATTTAAATCAAATCGAATCTTAATCAAAATTTTAATGCCGAATATACTTTATGACTCAATATAATTTGACTAAAATAGACCGTTTCATAAAAAGTTCCACTGTCTAACTTTCAACTCCATCATCAGATCAGCTAAGTGTGTTAACAAGACAATATTAATACACACAGAGATTACACAGTATTAGAGTGTGCAAAGTTTTTAATTGTATGGAAAAACCGGTTAATAATGATTTTTTACCGAACTTTTATACAAATAAAAACCGGTTTGCACACCTTACACAGTATACAGCCCTTCATAAAACGTGACCCGGTAATTTCATTAATATCCATTCGTGGTTTCGTCTTAACGTCTACTGAATCATTTATAAGTCACGAGGGTATTTAGTAATTTGTGTTTCAATCCCATGTATTACCTGGGGAGTTAAATTAACCTTTGGACTTTAACAGACACAAATGAAAGATAAGGGGCCTGACCATGCTCAAAGTTTCATTAGAAAGCGAACGACATTGTTCTGGCTATAGTAGTTTGCGTAAACGGCAAAGTACGAGCCGGACTCGCGTACGCACGGTTTCATACCATTATCTATAAAAGCGGCAAAACAAATCACTTTTGTTATATGGAAGCCCCCCTTAAATATCTATTTTATTATGTTTTTTAGTATTTACTGATATAACAGCAATAGATATACATCACCTGTAAAATTTTCAATATCTAATGTTTAATCTAAAGTTCATGAGATACAGCCTGGTGGCAGACTGACGGACAGCGGAGTCTTAGCAATAGGGTCCCATTTGGGTGCGGAACCCTAAAAAGCGGACCATAGGACATACCTTTTATAGTCATACTCATACTCTTCGTTATTCTGTATGTAAATGGTATATTATTTCACAAAAAGTCCTGCACCATCCATAGGATAAAAAAAGTTATATGAATTACCCGGAAAGTGAAACAAAAATATATATTCAGGCTGTCAACCCCCATCATAGATATACAGTAAGATATTTTTAGACCAAAACGCAATGAACATAATCATATAAAATGGCATAGTACGGTATAGGTTAATTTAACATACGATAAGATTAATAATCAAACTATTGGATTAAATTTAGTGATAAATTAAACCCTCCGATAAAATTTATCAAGTTCTTTGCCAAATATTGTTAAGAATGTTTTAAATTTTTAGGGACCCGTAGCTGATTCGGTAAAAAGATCGGTATTTTTATGATATGATTATAATATATTAAATAACTTGATTACACCTTGTACAAGGCAAGATTAACTTACTTACTTTTAATGACTTTGCTTGTAGTGTATTCCATTTATCATCAAAGTAAATCTGGGTTTAAATACTAGTTTCAGAAATAAATATCGCACGTTAAATTGTGACTCGTCGATATCATTTGCATTGGGGCTCATAGAATGGATTCATCGCGTTTATTAACACCATGACCCTACGTTTCGAGCCCTTTACATAACTCGTTTTCACAGGGTTAGAATGTCATCTTGAGCATCTCGATTGTCGGGATCATCAACGCGATTAATCCTTTCTAAAGTGTTTAATTTTAATGAACAACAATAGCGGAAACAAAGGACAATATTATAATATTAAGCTCTTATAAAGTTACCACAAAATAAAGTTCGCAATATTAAAAGACGACCTACTTGCCTCGAAGATTTGGCTGTTTTATTTCGTTAGCATTTGGTACTAGATTAAAATACGGAACCCTCCCTTTGACAATGATTCGGACGGTGTCTTAAAGAAACAAATATATCACACACGTTTAATCTATGGAACATATCGGATGTTTTAGATAACAACTAATTTCACTAATTTTACGAGTATCTCAGTATTAGTAAGAGAGTGATGTTTTCTACAATGTTTTGTTCCGTGTTTTTAATATGGTATGTTTTAAGTATATTCAAATTTATTTATTTTGTTCCTTAGGTTAATGTACTTAACGTCATACAGAAAACAATATAAAGAAAATACACATTATAAAAAACCTAACTTAGAGTGCCGCCGGCAACAGGGCAGGGCCCACGCTGACGATGGTTAGGGCCGCAAAGAGAGGAACCTTCGGACTATGCGCTCCGTGTTCAGTATTACCGCCTTCTGCATCTGACGCTTGATCCAACCACGTCTTCGTAGCGAGAGCCTCTCAGGCTGTCGGTCGAGACTCTTCGGTATAAGACCGTCCGCTTGTAGGACACCACCATAGATATAACAGTTTGATTTTTACGCGCCACACCGCACCACTTCGCCATCACGTAGTACGTAAACAGCGCTTTTTAATGCTTTATTTGCTAGTTTAGTTCTTAGCTACGCTAGGTGGACAGTTGAGTCATAGAGATGTAGCTTGAATTTGATATAGTTACAGGATTCGCCTATTTGTTTGTATATTTTGACTTGTTACAAAATAACTAGGTACCTATCTTACTACGTCCTTATTATACTCTGGGCTGAATCACACCCATCGCGTCAATTATCTGGAGCAGCCTAAGGTGCCCTCATTGTGGTTTGAAGCTTGTCTGTTAATTACCGGATACCCTGTTTATACGCTTGTATAAATGACGCGTACCTATACTTTAATCTTGTTTACACAATTTACTGCGTTGCCGACGTGTTATTATGTTATTTTACGTCGACGGGGCCTACAGGAGTTCTTTCTTGTTTTAAATTAGTATACTTTTTCAGTTGGCTTCTTACAATCAGCACTACTACCGCAAGAAACGATAAGTTCCCGAGCAACTTTATATTTGGCGCAGCTACTGCCGCTTACCAGGTAGAGGGAGCTTGGGACGTTGACGGTAAGTTTGATTAATAAGTCAATTAATTTTGTATGAAGCAGAAATATCTGCTGTTAACACAACCTTTGTAAATACAAAAAAAAATATTATAAATTATTTGCTTTGGTTGATACTTGGAGTAGCCACTACGGGGATACAGCCAATCTGCAAAGTAAGACCGGATCTTGCTTGTTGCCTGCGAAAGGTCGTGCATGTGGATAGTGGGAGTGGGTTCTAGTTTTTTTGGCATGTAAAAGAGGGAGGGTGGCAAAGCCAGATTAGTGAAAGAACTCGGAAGATTTAGCTAAAAACATAATGTTTAATATAATATTATATAAAATCATTATTATCACAATGTATTTCAGGTAAAGGTCCTTCGATATGGGATTACTTAGTGCACACAGATCCAGACCACATCACCGACAAGAGCACTGGAGACATAGCCGCCAATTCTTATTATAACTATAAAAGGGATATTGAAATGCTGAAGGAGTTAGGCGTTTCACACTACAGGTAAGTACGAAATAAGGTAATAGTTTGAGGTCCGACAATTACCATATGTTTTATTTGTTCGGGACATTCCTACATAGTGGCGCTAACATAACACAAAGTGCCCTTATTTTTAGAGTTTAATAATTGATACGAAATTATATCTAGTATGTTGATAATTTTTTATATATCAGAGCCATCAGCTTATCGAAATCATATTTATAAATAAAAAACACATGGGCCAGAGCTGCGAGTTTTTGAATCTCACTCGAGGCGGTGTGAACTTTTCCATTGTTCTTTTATTTCAAAAATAAATAAAATTACGTTTTTACTTTTACATATGGAATTCCGATGTTCTTAGGTAGTTCTATAATTACAGGTTTTCCATATCCTGGTCAAGAATCCTCCCATTCGGCCGAGCGAACTACGTGAACCAACGCGGCATCGACTTTTACAATAAATTCATTGATGAATTAATAGCAAACAACATCGTTCCCCTAGCCACTATCTACCACTGGGACCTGCCTCAAATCCTACAGGAGCTAGGTGGCTGGGAGAACGAAGAGATCATAGATTGGTTTGGGGACTATGCAAGAATTTTGTATAAAAATTTTGGCGACCGCATCAAGATTTGGATGACAATAAATGAACCATTTGTCCATTGCTACTTCGGTTATGGTTACGGCGCTCATGCTCCCCGAATCAAGTCCCCAGGCATTTCCTACTATGAGTGTGGAAGGCAAATCCTGCTGGCGAATGCCAGGGCCTACCATATCTATAATGATGAGTTTAGAAGGACACAAGGTGGGAAAGTTGGTATTGGCTTTAATTCGGAACACGTATATCCTGCTTCTGATTCGAGAGATGATATTGAAGGAGCTAATGACTATTTGGCTTTTCATGTGAGTGCCACCCATTGTCTTAGTACCCTAGATATAGTTCGTTAGTAGCCTGTCAGTTCTCATCAAAAATATTTGTGGAACAGAAGGAAATACTCAATTTTGAAAAGTACCTACGTGGTGATTTAATTAGACAACTTGAGTGCTTAACATGCTTACTTTTCTCTTTAGCGATTCTCGGTTGGATTTTCCTCGTTGTTTTTTTGCTCCACCATTAACTGATTATCCATGTGTTTCACAGTTTGGCCAATATATGCACCCGATCTTCTCAAAATCTGGCAACTACCCTCAGCGGATGATCCACCGTGTTCAAACAGCCAGCACTGCCCAAGGACTCAACTCTTCAAGGCTACGTGGATTCAGCCAAGCCCAGATAGATTACATCAGAGGCAGTGCTGATTACCTGGGCCTCAACCATTATTACACGAAATATGTATATAGGAACAGTTCTGTGGTTGGAATGTTTGAGGTGCCATCAGTTGATGATGATTCGTATGCTGACTCGTTCTTGGATACATCTTGGCCGGCTTCGAATGCTTTTTGGATCAGGGTAAGAGAGTTTCTATTAAATGTTGTTTATAGAGAAACAGAGAAAAAAGTGTGAATTATCTTTTTGTCTATTTGCTAGCAAGTAAACAGGCTCGCATACAGGCTCGTAACATTGGTAGTATGACCACTACATAGGTACTACCAATGTTACGAGCCTGTAGAAATACTAGTGAACGAACGATCTTATTGTACAGAGATTGAATGATGTTATAGCAAAAAGGAAAAAAAAAACAGTAACAAACTATTTTAACGTAGTACAGGTTAGTTACCTATAAGAGTATGGAAATACCTTTTCTAAGAAACAACGCTCTTCCGTAGTCCAAAATGAATAAACACGCACCACTACTACGCATATATATACGATGTGAACATTTTTGATGGGCCCTGGAAGGGAAGTGCCGTAAATCATTAAGTTAGCTCATTTTACTTAACACGTTCCCGGACAGTACGTCGACACGCGTAAATAAAAACCTCAATGATACGACACTACGACCATAATATTTTAAATATTTATTCAGACATAAATGAAGTTCTGTTCACAGCCGTCAACATCTCATAGGATTAATATGACAGCAGGTATCTGGTGCTATTTTTGGTTAGACCCTAAAGTGTATGTCAAAAATTTCAGGTCAACCTAAACTTTATGCGTTATAGAAACTAGGGGCATAACGTGTGTTGTGACACAACACGGCTGAGACCGTTACGACTCTAGCTGTACTGCTACAGTAGGAGAATTTTGTTTCAAAGCAATTACATATATCTACATCCGTCACCACGGTGGCATACTGGTGTCCGCTCAAGCAATCTTAATAACGGCACTGTGTCCGTGAACGTGAACCATATCCTTAATTTTTATAGAGAAACAAAACTGCATCCAAAGATTTTTAAAAATTCGCGGGAATCGAACCCGGTCATAATTTAAAAAATAGAAACTTAAATGGTTTATAATATACATATACACCATTTCAGCTCCAGATTCATGGCCAATGGTATGAAAAATAATTCTAACTTGGATCCCATTTTAATATAATTTCTCATAATAAAAAAAAACTACTCAGTTGAGGTCACCGAGATCCAATCCTTGCCATAATGGCTGCGTTCCCCGTTTGGATGGTTATACCTGTCTGTTGTGCGAGGAACGAGCCAGCTCTGCGGTCCCCGGTGACCCCAAACATTTGACATTTCACCTACCATTTTCACATTTTAGGAGCACGGACCCGGCTTGCACCATCTTCTGGTCCACATAAAGGACACATACGATAACCCCATTGTGCTAATCACGGAGAATGGAGTGTCAACAACAGCGGGCCTCAACGATCAAGTCAGAGTATCTTACTATAGAAGCTATCTCAGCGCCGTGCTTGAAGCGATAGCTGAAGGTAAGGTTTTTTATAATAAACTAACCAGCTGAGAGTCAACACTCTAGTTCCTATCTAGTGATCTGGAGGAAAGAGAATACAGAGTCTAAGATGTAACATCACATGATGATGATGATGTAGGGTCATATGCACATCCGTTCAGTAATAGCCTATTCTTGGTTTTAAGAGATTGCATTTGTCGGGAACCATAGAAGATGTTAACGGATTCCATTATTTAGCTTTACATCATCGCAATAAAGTTTCCAACATAATGGGCTCGGAAATGGTCCCCCCTTGCTAGGGTAGCGAAGAAAAACTAAGTAATGAATACATATTTTAGCACCACCGACTTTTGATTTATAAATTGCTAGACGAGTTTAAGAGAGAAGCCAATAATGTAAGCAAAAGCCTTGGAAACTTAGCAGGAGACAACTCCAAATTATCACAGGGGTGTTTACAGGTAACTAAGATAATTGGGGTCAGGGGTATACTTATACTTGTCAAAATAGGACTCACAGCACAACACTGAGTGTAGGATGTGTGGCGAAAAAGATGAGACTATGAAGCACTTACTACGTGAATATCAAGCTCTCGCCAGGCAAAGAATGAGGGACTTTAATGTAGGATACCTGAAGTCAAAGGAATTCAAACCACACTGAGCTCTATCATCCGTCACATGGAGATGGTCGAGCAAGCTCCGCATCCGCTAGGGCCCCCCGGCCTTAGATATAATAAGATAGGATAAATAATTAATTTAATTTGCAGGCTGCAACGTTCAAGGATACTTTGCCTGGAGTTTGATGGATAATTACGAATGGAATTTTGGTTATACGTAAGTATTTACAAAGTGCTTAGAAAGAGCTGAGTGCACAAAGTCTAGTCAAAACAGAAAGAATGGCGAAGGATAAATCATCAGTTAAGGCCTGTTTCCCATAACTGCCCACCTTATATTCAAAAATGAATTAACATATTTATAATATATATAATATATTTTAATATAAGATGTCATTTACTAGCCACCTTTTAATAATGGACCACGTCATACTAAAATTAATCTTGTACACCTATGAAGAATAGTTATTTG
The DNA here is from genome assembly GCA_949128165.1 of Lathronympha strigana. Taxonomy (NCBI): domain Eukaryota; kingdom Metazoa; phylum Arthropoda; class Insecta; order Lepidoptera; family Tortricidae; genus Lathronympha; species Lathronympha strigana. The sequence continues at coordinate 9,111,779 of OX421921.1, read as the reverse complement.
TTGTTCAAGGAGGCAAAATTGTTGTTGAATTCTCAGGATGATATTGAAGCTCAAGTAAGCGAATTATTCAAAAAACTTGAACTTAACGAGCGAGAGTCATAAATGGGGCTGACAAAACCTATTGCATGTTTTTCAAACAGGTTTTTTTTAAGAAAAGCTACTTAGCTGCACATGTAGAGTGAGACGATGAGACTGCCGTATCCCAGAGTCGTAAGTTCGATTTTCACTCGAGGCCGCGAGATTCTCCACTTTGTTTTCTTTCTAAGATGTTTGATATCGCTCGCGGACGCAGACGTGTCAGGTAAAAAAAATGGCTTTCGGATTTTAAAACGATATTATGGGTGTCAGTACGCGAACGTCAAGCAGGACAGCAAAATTCTTCTTAAAGCTTACGGGCTTTGCTTTTATAATATGTTATGAGTCAGATGCAAATACATATAATAGTTACATAGTACCTCCTTCATTGGAAGCTCCTTTAAGGAAGCTATTCCGCGTATTTTATATCGCTGGCGCTGGAACAGTAGATTGTGGTACAAGGGATCAAAATTCTATATTTCCGGCGCGGGCGTACGTAGGTACATTAAATTCCAAATGAAGCGATGGATTCTAAAGTCTTCCTTTCAATCCTATTATCCTGAGCATAATAAGGGATTGAAGCGTTAACGTCAAAAACTAAAATATATTTTGGTTGTCCAATCAAAGCGACGGTCCAAAGACCGCAACCTTACCCAAACTCCTGAGTTTTTAATTCATTTTATATGTTTTCCTGACAGCCACCGCTTTGGCCTGTACGAGGTGGACTGGGAGGACCCGGAGAGGACGAGAACACCCAGGAAATCAGCATTTGTGTATAGAGAAATCATTCGCAGCCGTTCAATTGACTATGAGTATAATCCGGACCCATATGCTGGCAGCGCTGGTACTGTTGCCAGCTCTCTCCTTGTTATTGCTATTTCTCTTTTTGCGAGCATTCTTAGATAATAAGTATTTTGTCTAAAATTTAATTTTTACAAACTTTTATCACTGGTTGTACTTTGGTACAATAACATTGTATTGTCATGCAATCTACATAACCATATGATGTTTTAGCTTATTCGAAAAACGAGCAGTTACTAGTTGGTAAAATTCAGCTTATAAGATTAGGCCCTAACAATCTAACAAACATTGCAAGTTAAATAAAAGCTTTTAGGTACTTATTTATTCGTGACAGCTTTTTAAGGTGGATGTTCCTCAATAAATAATGTTAATACTAAAGTTATTTCACAGTTTTAAAATATTTAGGAAACTCTGAAATTATTATTATATTTGCGTTTTTTGTATGGAAAACTAAAAACACAAAATTAAGTAACTTATCAACTTTCAACAACTTTGCACAAAAAAAAACACATACATGATTTGATTCGTGCTTTTCAATTGTTATTGTGGCTGACCAAATGTAACAATTATAACACAAACATATTAACTAAATGCGTTATAAAGCTGCAAAAACTATTGCATGAAAAAATACTAGTGCACCTCTACCTTAAAATAAATGATGTTATTAGCGCGTAGAGCGTTCTAGCAGATTTACCTCCCGGAGGAATTGTGGATTTCAGTTAAATTATTTATTAAATTCATGTGAATTTTATTTTTGTAAACTAAAAATATAATTTATTGTAAAAACAGAATTATTAATTACTTAATTTATTGATGTAAAACCTACTGTTTATACTGCTGAGCTGAGCTGAACAATCAAATTCATCTCACGTCAAAATAGTTGATTCTTAACCAACGGTTTATACAAACAAGAACCCACTTTCACAGCATGACAAATAAAAAAATAACATAATGGCTGACCACTAGTTGCAGAAATAAACATTAAAATTTATTTCTCTAACAAGTGGGATAAAAAGTTTGTTCATGTACTTACCTAAATTGAGATCTATATCGGTATAATTTAAACAAAATTACAATTTGTACTTTGTGTGTTTTCTTCAGTTTATACTGTTAAGGTTCTACAAAAATGTCAACACGAATAAGCATACTAAGAATATATAATAAACGTTTTTCGTAAAAGACAAAAGCCACATTTTATTCCATTATAACCGAAATTAGGTTTATGAGTACCTACTCGTTAAATGTAACTCGTAAAACCCCGCTCAACAAGTCTACACATTGTTACTCGTATTATGTGGCATGTTCTGATGGCTATACAAATAAGTTTAGGCTATTTTTAGCTGGTATCTTCAGCTAGCTTTTGAGAACTATATATATTCACTTTAAAGTTTGAAACGTCGGTGAAGTAAGGTAAATTAACTACATTCGCGATAGCCTCGTTCTATGTTCATAATAATGTATGTTTTATTATATATAACCTATTGCTCTCACTTTAATTAGAGTGGCTGATGACCATGTATCATGCAAAACGCTGTATCTCAACCTAAGCACTGGTTTCAGCGTCTGTAATAGACTTAAAGCCATTGATGATGATGATTAGAGTGAAAGGGATGCAGAAACACGTATTTCAGTTCCGAAGCCACTGCCAAGCGATAATTTGCGAAAGTAAAGTACTTATAATTTGCGGGAGGATCAAAGAGGATAAGATATTAATGATTTTAATAAACTTCGTTATGTTTCGGAAATTATATTTTACTGTACGTTTCACGTTGATGAAAGTTTTGAGATATTATAGAATTAGTAAGGCTTGCACAGTCGTTTGATACGCTACGCTTTTCATTTAGGCTAACAACGCCAAAATCGCCCGGGTAATGAACATTTAAAAATCATGAAGTACAATTGAAAACAAGAGGTATTCAATTCAACTTCTAATACTTCTTGAGTTGTTGAAAATTAAGCCAAAAATAAACCTTCGTATTAAGGCCTTTTATGCTAATTTCAAAAGAGCAAGTCCACCAGCCGCCATTCTCGGTATTACCCTATTTGTGCTACCACTTCGATTTCATGATGTTGAGACTTAATCTCTTAGCAATAAAACTCAAAATCGCAAAACTGTTTTTGATGATCAAAAACAGATTGCGATCGTGTTTAAAAGCCGGGTTTGTAGAACAAAAGTGTGAACCGTTTTGAATGGGAGCGTTGAAGCGTGGCGCAGAGTACCGTGAACATCGAAACATCGAAAATGTCTGTCTCTATCGCACTGATTTATTATAGCGAAAGAGACGCAGATGCAAAATTTCAGCTGAAGAGATAAGGTAGACCCCGGCTGACCGGTCATGCTAGTAGTGGGCTGCAGGAAAGTAACGTGGAATCAACATTGAATCAGATTGTATAAAAATGAAATATCCCTCTTGATTTTTCATAGGATAAGGTAAACTTGAGTTTTTTCCCCACTAGGGGGTGTATCAGGATATGGATTTGTAATATACGACAGTAAAAAGCACGCGCTTTTGAAAATCTTTATTATTGCGGGAATCGAGATTGCATACTAGAGATTACATAATAGAACACATACCAGATTTTTTAAAAGCATTTTATGGGTAGCTTCTCTTCTTCACTTCAAATGAAGAGAAGCGACCCCTAAAATGATTTACAAAAAAATCTGGTGTGTTTTCTAATGCCAAAGAACACAATAAGGTGCCTCATTCACATTTTAAACTTTGACTAAATAAGGACCAGCCTAGGCCTTATTCGAATTACTAATTCGAGAGAAGAGGATATCCGGATACATACGGACTCTACATTTGCCAAATGGGGAAATGACAAATCCACGGAAATTCACATCTATGTGTCAGTTTTGGTAGGTCGAAACGCATTTCAGCACTAATTCTAAAACAAAAACCTTTCCAACAGTAGAACATGGGATTGGTTTCAAACTATAGTTTGATTGGAAAACTATACCAAACTGGGGAACAAATTTTACCGTGCGACGGCAAAAGCCAATTTATATCCAAACGTTGGACGTTGGTTCTACATTTTAAATGGTAACTGGTTTTATTATCGAATAAGTGGAATATTGTATAAATGTCATTTAGTGACCGTTTTTAGAGGTTTTTGTTTGGCTCATCCATCATGCATCCATTCTTTTTTTCAAACATCATTGGCGAGAACTCAAATTACTACGAGTATATATGCTAAAAATCTCGCACGCACTAATCAACGATCGTATCGTAACCAGATCATAATCATAACAACGCAAGGTTTTAAAGTTTGTATAGATGTCCCGGGAATAATCTACACATTGCAGTTTTATATATTTTATTAATAGGTGTGTGTTGTTTGGATGAAAATTCTGTCTCTTTTCCATCTCATAACGCAAGCAGCGTTCTCTCGTCATTTTCTCAGTGACACAACGTAACGCATCTACCTCTTGAGATAAATTATTTATTTTTCCATAAACGTGGCAAAAATAAATCTAGCAATGTGTGCTAGCGCCCAATTGATATTAAAGGGAAGGAAATTCCAGTAAAGAGTTTTATGACTATGCGATTTTAAACTGCACTTACCTGCAGATGCAGCTTATTCAACTTCGCACGAGAATAAAAGGAGTTTTACATGAGATAGTCGATCGATATTCTCGGCAGTACGAGTATTACCTACATATCGCATACTTAATAGTAGATTGTTAACCAAGGGAAAAAATAGGCACCCATTTCCGTTGAGGCATTGTGGCGCTCAGACATAGTGAAAGCGCCGATAATTCGAGACTCTGCTTTTCATATCGCATAAGAGATAAAGCAAATAAAGGTGTACTTATGAAATATATCTTGAAAATATGACCTTGTAGTACTAGAGTCTAGATTTTTTTAATTATCAAATTTAGATTGATTGTCGTCATCTATGTATTCGGGAAATAAAAATCAGAATGGAAATCTAACAATGCATGCACTTTAACGCGATTTTTTTATTGCAAATGCACGCACATATTTGCTTCAGCTCAGCACAACTCGTTCAAAGCAAACATACAAACAATCAGTTCGACAGATGACTGAATTTGAACACTGCATGCCGCGCTAGAGCCACAGACCACATGCAAATTAGGGTAACTGCAAGTTATACTAATTGCAGCTGTGAAGAAAAAGTTATTAGACAACCAATCTTCATCATCCTCCTAGGCCTCCTAGCCTAGTCGGTAGTGACCCTGTGTAAGCAGGGTCACTACCGACTAGGCAGAAGACTAAGCAGGAGGTCCTAGGTTCGAATCCTGGTCAGGGTATTTATTTGTGTCTTTATCACGAATATTTGTTCCTGAGTTAATGAATGTTTTCTATGTATTTAATACATTGAGTGCCAGCGAGTGCTACGCTCTACTCACGTGGCCGATTCCGTCGTTTTCCCGCTTTGTAGCGGAAATCCACCACTCACAGAGAACTCTCCTAGCGGATTCCCGGTACTCAATGTGTTAAGTATTTATTATCTATCTATTATATATATCGTCGCCACATCACAAGCCTTATTGAGCTTACCGTGGGACTAGGTCGATTTGTATATTATTTATTATCATTATCAGCCGAGTAGCGACCATGACGCTCCGGCCAACCAAGTGTAAAAAGACCCCCAGGTCGAACTGATGACCTGATAATAAGACACTTACGTTATTTTTCAGCAACTGTAGGTTTGATTAAGGTGAAGAACATAGACATCCTTGTCCCTTAACCTAAATGAACCCATAGTCGACGATATTTTATCTTTAAGTGGTCATTAGTTTCTCATACCAAAAATCAATTACTATGTACAAAAAACTTATTCCACCTCAAGCATTTCACAGAGCAAGACTTATTACTACTAAGTAAATAAAATAAGTACTTCGACAAAAAACAAGAGTAATAAAACCTAATAAGGCCGGCCACAACGTACCTACTAAAGCCTACCTAATAAAGAATGATATTTATAGTTCGCGTTATTAAACCCGAAACTAACTGCGAATATTGAGTATGGGCTTTTGTTTGAGTAATATAAAGACAGATACCAAAAACTAAGGGCGGAGCGAACGTTAGATGTCATGGTCGTGGTAACACATTCTTATTAGGGGTTTGTTAGCCCGATCAACGGCCAACTTTACCCGCAATTACTCGTTTGTACCGCGGTGGATTCACATAGCCATAAAGTTCAATACAAGGCGACGGCACTGTACTATTTCCTCTCTGCCAAAAATAATATACAGAAAAATCATATCATTGTATGGGCTGACAAGTCTCTTACTACCTACGTAACCGTACGAATAGTCAGAACCCCCCTGAAAAAATCGGCACAATATGTTTGTAGGAAATGTCAGTAAAAACGCTTCTCTCCATGTTAGCCCAAGCAGGTATCAGAACCGGGTTTTTTTTAAATCACGAAATAGCCAACTGACGGATCCCGCTGTTGGAGTAGCACCTCTATCATAGCAGATATTACAGACCTGAAACAAAGAGAAGATTCGAGATTAGAACCTAGACAATGATTTATCAGTCCGTTCGACTAGTTTTCATGAATCAGCAATAATGGCAAAGGGCTACTTCGCTTCACTCCTTACTAGCAATTTGAATCCGCACTCAGTTAGCGGTCAAATTCCATACTAAAAACGTAAGTCACAACAACAAAGGAATACATGTAAAAGCTAAATCAGCACAATACTGCACCGTCTCTCACAAGGTGCAGCTATAAGTTCACTACTTTAAAGTCGCTCTGAGAATACTGAGGTTGCATTTTGTTTTTGCCTTTTATTTTATACTGCCCTGTGTAAAGTCAACCAATGAGGATTGCCTTTGACTTGAGGAGTGACTTTGCCGCTAAAAGCAAATCTTTTCTTTAAAATAAACTTACAGACAATTAAAGGATGACTCACAATAGAACGGGACGGGACAGGGTGGAACGGGACGGGGCGGGACGGGACGATCTGTCAATTTCAAAAAAAAGAATCGCGCCTGAGCTCAGAGCCCTCGGAGCTTACGTGACGTTTCCTATAGAAACAGACAGATCGGATGACGGACGGTCTCGTCCCGGCCCGTTCTCGTGTGATTCATCCTTAACCCTAGTTCACACCTTGATGAAAAGTGAAGACAGTCTAAGATGGAACTCGCCGATTCAGTAATATAACAGATTATATTATAGAATCGTTTTTAAGAACGGAGCCTTACCATAACGTCTTAGCGCCATTCAGTTTAGGCTCAGGGGCCTTCCCATGACGTCATAACGCGATTCAGTTTAGGTTCAGTTTAGCCTCAGTTGTATGGAAGAGACTCGGTTTAGGTCGTCAACTGAATCACGCTAAGACGTCATGATAAGGCCCCAGATATTTATCTCTCACAGTAAAAGTGAATACTCGCGCTCACCCCGCACAATGCTGCCTAAGACTAGAAATATTATATAATACTGGCCGCAGGTAATATCCTAGTCAATCTTGCTTTAAATAGACTAAGATTTGTAAGGGAACACATATAGAGCGCATTTCCGTAGCAGCCTGCATTAGAAAGAGTACATTCGCTCCCGAGAAGGAACCTGGTCATGTAGTTCTGTGCGGACTCTCCAAAATGTTTCCAATAGGACACCGACAGACAAGCGAATCGAGGCCATGCTCAATGCCTTGTAATTTTAACTTGGTTTTCGTGTATCCCGGCCGTATAATTTTTAGGTCCATGCGTGTAACATCTTCATGAATTCTTAGGAGTCCTATGACGACATTTGTCTGTGTAGGGACACCGTATATTGCACGCAAGGTACTGAATATTTAAAAAGTTCTCATTTTTTATCCCTTTATGACGAGAGACGCCATTATGTTTCATAACCGCCATATTGTTATTTGTTAGAAAGCAAAAAAGTTGCCATAATGAAATTAATTTGCAGCCAACGTTATGGTCTCGGTAGGTACAGTCGCCATCAGATATATCGGAGCGGCCAAAGTGCTCATATATATCTGAGCACGCTTCTATTGGCAATGGGATTGACTGCTTGTTCAGATGTTTGTAGCCACCTTGGCCATTTCTATATATCTGATGGCTATTGCCCGTAAGTCGGCATGTAAGGTATGATAAAGCGCGCTCCTTTATTCGTAAGTATTATAGTTTTTGTATGAAACTTGCCTTGTGGCAGTGGGAATGGCAACCTATAAAATTTGTGATTCCACTTTCATTATTTATTTTGTTATTAAGGGCCGTCTCACACTGTATGATTTGAAAGCGATTTCTATACATACAAAATTTGAACTCGACGTGTTCGCCTCTATACAAAATTCGCTCGCAAATAACAAAGTGTGACAAGGTCCTAATATATTTTGGAAACTCAACGCAAACAAATGAAATACACATTTATTGGTAATTTAGTATCCAATATAAGTTGAAACACTACATGTGCAAGTTTAAAGCCGGTAATATGGTTCTGCGTCTGCTTAGTTGAACGCAATCTAGACAGTTTCCCATTGAAACTTCCAACATATTGCGCGACTTTTCCGTTCTGATTAACGTTTAACCAACCTACCCAGTCGGGTTTTAATCTGACGCTTTTTAAGCTCCCGCTGCGAATAATGACCCCTAACGAGGTTGAGGTGATACCACCAATTTTATGCCTTGGGATAGTTTTTGCCCAATATTAGTAAGTTAACGATGTGTTTTTTGCAATATTTTAAGAATATTCCGCAAAAGTAACGACCGGATCCGACCGGCTTGAAAATCGGTCCGGTTTGCAATACGTCGTTTTGTTACAAGAAAAAAACACGGGTAGCAGAGGGTTTTATTAAGCAATTTTCTTCGTTACGTTCGGTCCGTTTGCCTGTCCATTTGACGAGACCGCTATTAACTAGCTCTGTCGGAAACCTAGACGCTAGATGTAGATATAGATAATGTGAAACTACATAGACCCTACTAACTCAAACGTTGCCTAAGAATCTGCGTCAAAAAACATCCTCTAGAGAGAGTAGTGTTTTAATTTCTATAGTCAAAACATTAAAAAAAACTATATCAAAACTGATTATTTCGTCAATATCGATATTATTATATTGCAAAATATGTGTATACAGTAAAGGATGACTCACAGTAGTCCGTTCCTTTCCGATCCGATACGGGACGATCTGTCAGTTTCTATAGAAAGTATCACGTGATAGCTCGGAGAGTCGGAGCCCTCGGATGTCACGTGACTTTTTGTATAGAAACTGACAGATCATCCCGTCTCGGATCGGAACGGAATGGACTACTGTGAGTCATCCTTAAGTGTAACTTACCTAGCTACCTACCTCAACCTACCTTAAATCTAAAATAGCTCCTTGAGGCATTGTACTATAGCGTTCAGAATTGCATGGGCAATTTATGAATGAATTCATTCATAAACTGCTCATGCAATTCTGAACGCGTGTGTACCTAGGCTTATCGTCAATTATAAATCGATAATTATTTTTTGAATGATATACCTACTTCTTATATAACTCCCGTTTGTTTCTCCTAAAAAGTAAGTTTAATTATAGATACCGAAATTTACAATTGAAGATGCTCTCGGCTTTGAATAAAGTTTCATTAAACCCTTCATAAGGTTAACAACATTCGCAAAAAATACCACCATAATAATGACTTATAACATCACCTTTTTATATTTTTCTTGTTTTTCAGTTTTTCAGAATTTTTAGGTGCCAATGAGGCTCGAACGCACGACGCGTCTACGGTTTACGCTCGAAGAACAGGCCAAAAGTTATTAAGTATTAGATACAAGGACCTACTTTAGATTTAAGGTAGGTAGAGGTAGGCGGTAAGACCGCCTGTTGTTTGCCTCTTTTTCATGTGTAATCTATACCAGTTTGTGTTATTTTTGTTGTTTTGAGGTGCAATAAAGAGTTATTGTATTGTATTGTATTGTATTGTATTGTAGTTAGGTAAGTTACACTGACTGTATATATTTCGGAAATAAATGTTTTTTACTAGTATTAGATAAGATAAAATTGTCGATTATGTGATTGATGTGGAAACAAAGAACTTGAGACAATTTCTAACTTTTACAGCTCAGATGTAGAGTTAAGCAACCCCCTTGTATACAAACTTTATATGTAGGGGGGGGTCACTTAACTCTACAGCTGACATACCTACCTAAAGAAAATACCCGCAAGGTAGGAACACATATTCTTGATAAATTATAAACACTGTTCGATCAATGTTCGAATCCAGAAGCTATAGCTTTGAAAGAAAGGGTCACTATGGCTCGTAAATCGGTTTAATGGCTGTCCCTATTCCAGGGTTTGCTTATTGTTCAAAGTAACCTTATTTTCAGATGTCCTTGGCATATAAACATTATGGGGTAATTTATGAAATTTGGATTTCTAATTAGACGCGTTAAAGGTTTGCAATAACGACTTAAAATAAAGTATTTAATATGTATATTTCTTTCGTGCGAGCTCCCGATATTTCGGCACTGTTACAAGCCCCATGTTCACGGAGTAACAGATTTGCGTCATATTACACTGTGAATATGGCGCTTGTACTCGTACATAACAATAACAGCGACATATTGGGGCTCGCAAAAAAAGTACCTCGTTTTAAATAGTAATTATAATGTAAATGACCATGTTAGCTTAAATGACAAGAGACGAGGCCGGGCCAGGCCGGGATGGCATGTCAACAAGGCCCATATAACACTTTCAAATATCACTATAGTTTAAGAAGTTTATTTTATTTATTTATCTCACAATATACAAAGCCAGTTAAAACTATTTTATATTGTGATTGTCAGTTACTTTCACTATGATTAGAGAGACATTAATAATGTCAAAAATTATTAAAGTTATATTAAAATAGTAAGTCATATCATCAAATGAAACGAGAAAATAAAAATATTATTAAAAAATAGAAGAGTTATGTCACCATGAAAGGTTCGTTACTAACAAATTACTTAATAATTAATCAAAGTGAAGATGAAGTGCGTCATGAATCATGATCCGGTACTTTACGAAAATATCCCTGCATGGGTGTCGTGTTTTCACGCCAGCCATTGCGCGCAGGGCGTTATTTTGCTGTATCAAGACACGAGTCGCACCCGTCGAGTCTCCCCACATCAGCGTGCCGTACGACATTTGCGAGTGAAACATGGCGAAATAAACCGATTTTAATGCAACTTGTGATATTATGGGTCTTAATTTTCGCAGTACATAGACGGCGCTACTCAGTCTACCACACATATTGTCAACATGGCACTTCCAGTTCAAGTTGGCATCTAATACAAAGCCAATAAACCTGCCCTCCGTACATAGCGGCATGGGGACATTAGAGATACAAGCTGGAAGGGAAACTGGGCGTCCTAAAAAAATCATAATATTTGATTTGCTAACATTCAGCAGTAGTCCGTTAGATGAAACCACTTATGTAAGTCTCTGCATGTGCTATTGATTTTCTCACTTAGTTGTTCGTAGGTTAGCGCGCTTACTATGATGATAGTATCATCCGCGAACAGCAATGGTAATCCAGAGGTAGTAATAGCGGATGGCAGGTCGTTAACGAACGTTAAAAATAAGGTTTTTTCCAGTGCCGATCCTTGAGGAATTCCTAAATTGATGGTTTACCTTCGTTTTGTCGACGAACTATTTGCCTAATTTCAGTTCGCCTAATTTCAGTTTGCCTAATATCACTTGGTATACTTATTCGTTTCGTCGAATTTTCATTACATCGAATTTCATTTTGCCTAAAATCATTATGTCGAACGCCCGTTTCGTCTAACTATCATTATACCTAATTTCAGTTTACCTAATATTGTTTTGTCTAATATTCAATTGGTATTTTTTTTTTGGTCTAATGTATTTTTTTTCTGCCACCCCTAATAATTGGCGACCCAATAGGTCGTGTCTGGGAACATACTTTCTGATGTGGAGGCACGCTCGCTTCGCTCGCGTATTGTTGGTCACAATTCAACCTAACACTCCTCCTCGCTTCGCTCGTCGTCGTACCTAACGGTGACTCTGGTTGCAAAGTGAGGCCGCGAAAGATTCGGTTCTGGCGCTTCATCGGCCGCTGCCGCGGCACGCTCGCTTCGCTCGCTCGGCTCGCGCGCTGTGAGGTCGCAGTTCAAGCTAACACTCCTCCTCGCTTCGCTCGTCGTCGTACCTAACGGTGACTCTGGTTGCAAAGGGAGGCCGCGAAAGATTCGGTTCTGGCACTTCGCCGGCCGTTGCCGCGGCACGCTCGCTTCGCTCGCTCGGCTCACGCGCTGTGAGGTCGCAGTTCAACCTAACACTCCTCCTCGCTTCGCTCGTCGTCGTACCTAAACTGACTCTGACTGACTTCGTGAAGGTAACAACTAATTAAAAGTAAGTATTTTATCTCGCTCTTTACTCTGCCCTAGCCTAGAAAACTAACGAGCGCGAGCTAACCGGGTCGGGTAAAAAAAAGGTTTATTTCTTATAACCTAACCTTGCTTAAATGTTTTTTTTTTCAAGCGGTGGTATCTAATTTTTTTATTAGTATCATCTATATTGGTTATTGGTTCCCCTATGTTTGGTATATCTTTTTTCGGCAAATCGATAATTAGTCAAAATGGCAATCGACGAAACGATAATTAGGCAAAATAATATTCGACGAAACAATAATTATACATAATGACCATTAGGCAAAACGACATTCGATGCAATGATTTTTGTGTGAAACGAGTTTATGTAAAATGACTTTAGACAAACCGTTGATTATACTAAACGTTTTTAGGCGAACTGAAATTAGGCAAAAAGTTGTTCGACAAAACGAGGGTATACCTAAATTGATTCTATTAGTGTCAAATAGGCCGAATTAGCAGCAAACAAGTAAGAACCATTTTTAAATAAATATAGTCTGACAACAAATTGTTCTCAATCGTGTATAAAGTATTTTTCTTACGCTTGTATTGCCAGTAGGAATAATAGTTTTTTTTTTATCTACTGTCAGATATTGTTTGTCAGACTATATAATAATACTATGATGTTAGTCCATCACTTTCACAAAATAGCCCAGTGTATTTTAGATCCCATCAACTCTCAATAGTCCTTACACCCTGGCCGGATGCCTCTGTGTGCGTTCCATGACTCGGGCAGATGCATCCGCTCGGTGTATTCCTTACAGTTCATTAAATTGTGGACAGGGTCTCTGCGTGTTGGGTCCGGCTCCGTACGTTGGGTCCACGTTCGCCTCCCAAAGAACACCATGCACACACCATGGTTATGTGATGGGAAAGACTATGGTAGTACACGTACGGTACTACTACGTACTACTAATACTACTACTACCAGACTACTACAGTATCGGTACTGTATCTACGTTTACACTTTCAAGTCTAGACGACGGCGATAACATAATATTTTATGATCATTACTATGTGTGAGCCGAGCCGTCATTCCGGCACATTTTTATGCAGCTTTTAATGACAAGAAAAAATCAGAATCCACCTTAAATATCACTCAAATCTTCTTAAAATAAAATAGGTAAGTACTTACATGGTCAAATAAAAACAAGTTATTTTATGAATAAATTCTTAAAAACAATACAAAGAGTACATTGTATATTAAGGGCGGAAAACAAGAAATTACGAACGAGCGTTAAGCCCAAGTCGAAGACGCTGGCTTAGTTTTACCACGAGTTCGTAATTCTTGTACATAAATAACCTTTCTAGGGAGATAAAGAAACAATAGTCATTAGCAGTAGCGTAGTACGTAGTACAGTCACGTACAGTCCACGGTACTCTGGAGTGAGCTGCGACTACTTGCGGCGAGCGCGTGGGGCGTAGGTCCTCCGGGAGCCATGTAGTATAAGAATCCATTAAGGCCATGGGCTAAATACAGCCTTATTAAGTCTAAGTATGCTTGCATATAATATCCATTGACGAGCAGGTGTGATAAAAACGATTAAACGAAATCGGTTAAATCTTATGGTATAATTTTTAAGAACTTAGTTATTTAATAACGTGGGTTTTACGGGGCAATGTTACCTAATTTCACACATTTTTTCATCAACCAAACTAAAAACGCGTTAGGTATAGCACATGTAACTAGCTGTCACTGCAACTTACTTGTTTAACGAAAGGGTAGCTCTATACTTCGGGTATTTGCGTAAATTTTGGAGCGAGGGAGACGCAAAACGCGAATACCCGAAGTGTAGTGGCACCTAAAGATATCGACGCTAGAGCACATAAAGTCCGTCTATGCTAAGTTTCCTAGATATTGATAGCACAGAATGTGAAAGTGTTAAGTAATAATTTCATACAAGTTTCACATTTAAAATAACACTTTAAAGTTTTTCAGTTCATTTGCACGTCAGAGATAACGTGGTTTGACTCTAGGCTTGGCGTTTCATTGCGTCTTAGTAATATGTTTGTATTAAGAACGATATTGCGTGTAATTTTACCTATAGGTAATGGCAAAATGTGAGGAAAACCAATATTCGCAGTTGCATTCGCATTTGCCAATATTCCAAAACTAATAGTCGTTACATAACATCGCTAATCCGTATTTGCAATACTCCCCGTTCATTTATCTCAAAACAGGGCAAATAGTGTGGCAGATGTCTTTTATATTGACTTTGTCGCGATATTGTGTTCCGTTACGCATTGTGTTAAAGCGTCAGCGCGTCTCGTTCAGTCAACCTGAGATGATTGCCATTACGAGTATATTGCCTATTGTGGCATCCATCACTCTCGTTCTTACTACTTTGCTTTTGACGCCCCTCCATCTACTTCTATCTTATTACCAAGGCTGCTCGGCCTGTTCTAGGGTAAAGGATGACTCACACTAGAACAGGCCGGGCCGTGACTGGGCCGGGCCGATCTATCAGTTTCTATAAGAAAAACGTTACGTGATCCGATCCGATCCGAGCTATCACGTGATTATTTCTTTATAAATTGACTGATCGTCCCGTCCTGCCCCGTTTCGTCTCATTCTAGTGTGATTATTAAGCCTTAATGGTGACAGGCGACCATCCACGTCAAACCACGTTTCTTCCGAGCAAATGAAATTATGACGTTTACTTAACACTATCACAGTATGTGCTATCAAAATCTATGAAACTTAGCATAGACGGACTCTAGCCACCTTTTGTAATTACAAATATCTAACAAACTTATTAAAACAAATCGTGTTTTGAAATAGTAGGTATCATAAGTACAGTAGAATCCGGTTAGTACTCCGCATAAAACAACCAACCGGTTTTAGCGACGTAGATATAGGCAGATGGTTGGTTTTCATACAAGCCACTATGAAAGTGCATCCGTATAGTACGACAGCTTATATCGACAGACCGCTTTTAACGACGGGATTTCACACGAAATTGTTTCGTTAAAACGATGACGTTCACTGTAGCCAAACAATACATACAAGATAGAAGTCCTTTGTTCGAAGCGAATGTTCTAAAACTTAAGCGCGTGAGGGTTGTTAGTGTTAATTGTATACAATAAATAAAAATGATGATATCGGGTTTCATCTCGTGTAAAAAAACCGCAATTTACAATGGCTTAAGTTGCAATGTAGTCGGGAAGTACGAGTAAATAGGTCAATTATTCAACAATTTATTTCGCAAAAGAGTTACATTGAACCATTATGAATTATAATGCATGTGTGACTATTAAAATTGATAAACAACTTTATAATTGACAGTTTGTTTAGTACGACTTCCGGTTAGTACGATGTGATATCGTCGGTCCCTTCGACGTCGTTATAACCGGATTCTACTGTATTTAAAGTCAGTTTTGCGCTATGGACTAATATTATGGGGCAATAGCACTGATTTAGATAGAGCTTTCGTTGCACAAAAAAAGTGTATCCGAGTAATGCATGGAATGGAGCCGGATGATTCATGTAGGCTGCTGTTTCAAAACCTTGGATTATTACCACTACCTTCCCTATACATATATGAAATGTGCATGTTTGTCCACAAGCATATACATTTATTTGATAAAGCCTGTGAACGGCATCCACGTGCCTGCCGCAATCCTGATAGGCTAGTTCCTGACGAACATCCGAGATTGGCTAAGTTAAAGAAAAGTTGCTTAATTATGTCTGTAGATATATATAATAAATTACCTAATGACATGAAGACTAAACATATCATAGCATTCAAAAGACAATTATATAAATGGCTAAATAATCACAATTTTTATAGTTTAAATGAATTCCTTGACATGTAATGATCCTACAATTTAGACATATTTTAATTTTAGGTATATGTATAACAATGATATCACAATATTATTATGTGTTTACGATTGCACGTTTTTTTGTAAATACGTTTTTAGATTTTAGGTTATTCTATTGTTTTTGCATACCACTTATGGTTAAACATAAAACTTGCCACTCATTGTACTAAAACCTATTATGTACCCGGTAATGTTTAATGCAAATAAAATCATTCTGATTCTGATTCTAATTCTAAAAATAATCCATTAAATAAAACACAAATAAAAATAGAAACTATATTTAATCGCGGTGACGACTGTGATAATTCTAAAATTACTTCATTACTGACTTTTCAGGCGTCCACGGCCTACGGAATATCTTAACTTGTCTACGATAGTTAAAAGAAAACTGTAATTTTTTAACACAAAACTTTGACATGATTGAATTTTGAATATACAAGGTGTAACAATTCTGATGATCCGTTAAAGGGCGTTAGAAGACCACAATGCTGTTCTGATACGCCGTTAAATCATCTACATTTTTTTACACCATCTAGATGATACTATGATGATGATGATATTAAACGACTCAAATTTTCAAGAGTCCGCCGTTTTAAATACTTTCACCGTCAAAAACTTCTTTTAAACATTTTGAACACATCAGGATTTCAAAATGCAAAAGACTTTTTTAATTTCAGACTGCTGATCACCATGTCAAGTCAATTAGGACAAAGTCATGACAAAAATCTCTTAAACCAAACACTTCAATGCACTAAATTAGGTGAAGGCCCAGTTAGGAACCGTATATTTCACCAATCGAAAATTAGTCAGTCATCGTCACCCGACGGGCAAATATTGACTCGCTTTGAAGTGAATCGGCGAACACAAACAGAGCTAAACTCGGATTACGCCATTTTTCTTTTTCTTTTTTAATTCGAGTGCGGGATTAATGGCAATTCACATTTTTGGCCTGTAATTGTAAAGTTATATATGTTGCTGCTTGTAAGTTGTTTATATGTAGTAATGTTTAATATTTTTTTTATTTTATTTCAGCTATACTAAAAAAAACAATCAAAATTTTCAAATATTGTTTTCAATGTTAAAACATTTATTTTTTCAAAATATATACAGTACTTAATGATTTATGCCACAGCTCAAGGAGTCTGGGATCGGCTTTGGCAACTAATTCCAATACCTTCCACCCCAGAGGGTAAACTAGTCCGATTTCTTCACGATATTATTCATCACCGAAAAGCGATTAGTAAATATCTAATGATATTTCGTACATAAGTTTCGATAAACGCATTGGTACGAGACGGGGTTTGAAAATTCGGATTTAAATAAAATAAGTATATTAGTCATTCAACAAACCCCCCAAATTATATGTTTGTATTTTGTTCTGTTCCGTTGTATATGTTTGTATTTTGTTCTGGTACCAAATTCTATATCCTTTATATAATTATTTATGTCCAGCGCCATCTACCACTAACTTGAATACGCATAGATAGCACAGCGCAACGTAGCGTAAAAATCAGCGGAGTTACCACACTGTATAGAATACATCCCTACGCTGTGGTTATAGTATCGTTCAACACGTAGGTACATAAAAGGCACTTAGTAAACATTAGCCTCGAGCCAACCTTAGTTTACCAGTAAATTACGCCATTTTTATTTCTTCCTATCTTTTTTTCTTAGCTTTCTTTAAAGACTTAGGGCTGCTTGCAAAGACTACATAGTTTGTTATTATATGATCTAATTCAGATTGAAGGAGAGTTCGTTGTTTTAGGGTTTTTTTATTACTTATTTTGATCCTAAAATCAAACTAAAACTAACATTACTAGAACGTTACAAAGAAAAGTTGTTTGAGTTTATAAATATTGAATCAAATATTATTATACTAAGTGGTGCCCGCGACTTCGTCTGCGCAATATCTTTATAAATTGTAGCCTATGTGTTATTCTATATCATTGTAAAGTTTTATTAAAATCCCTTCAGTAGTTTTTACGTGAAAGAGTAACAAACATCCATACAAACTTTCGCGTTTATATGTCATATTAGTATACTATTAACTTGAGAATCTGTTGTTAGGGTCGTCACACACGACCGGAATCAGAAACGGAATTCGTACGTGATTCCGTGCGTTATGATTAAAAGCATAAAGGAAATGCGTTTTCGGCCATTTCTCTTAGCGTTTGAACTATGCGGTTTCATCGTCATTTTGGTTTCATAACTTATTAACAATGGAAGAATAAGACAGTGATAAAACTAGAATAAATCCCCTGATCCTCCAGTTTCGCAAGAAAATCAGAACATTAACATGACTGTAGGTAGTAACCATCACATACATACATACATATGGCGATAACAATGACGCAAAAAAAGCTTTAAAAACGCTGAAGATTTGCCCTTTCCCTATTTAAAACTTATCCACAACTAAATAAGATTTAAGCTATAACAAGTAATTTTCTTAAAGAAATAACTCTAGTAGCAGATATCCAATAAACACATCAAATTTTTGTCCCCAATATAATCGCAAACTTTTCCCCATTGTTTTGAGTTTTACCAATCAGTTTTTATCCTATTACATTAGGGGTGTTACAATGTCACTAGTGACCTTGACCTTCCAGTTTACTACAGCCTCTGTTTCCTACAATCTCTTTTATATCAGGCTTGAGGAAAAAGTACTCGTAAAATTCGTTAAAAAGTTTTAGTTTTGCTTCGGCATCATACCGTCGTTTTTGCCGTAGATATGTTTAAAAGTTACGTTAAATGGTGATGTTAAATTGTTAGGCATAGATCAATTCATTCAAAATATAAAATTATGTAGGTATATACTTATCTATAAACACGTTAGACTTTTTACGATAATACATATTAAATAATAGTAGTTCATGTGATTATAATTATGTAAGGAAAAGCATTAAAACTCGAGTGTGGGTTTATGAAACGAGGCCGCAGCCGAATTTCATAACCCATCACACGAGTATTTCAATGCACAATTATTTACAATTACATATATCATGAGCTCTCCATGATGCGTTAAAACTGCTTACATGTCGACCGCCATTACGACTTCTATGAATAAAAACTTTTCTGAGATAAAATTGTTGACATTTATATTTTTTAAATTCAGAGACATACATTTATTTCATAATCAATACAAATTAGTAAAAATATATTTACAGCTCGCTCCCCGCCGTTCCAAGTGCATAAATACCCATAATGCTGGCGGCATTGCCGCGTTGTATAATTAAGGACAGCCTTTGTACTAGGAATGAGTCTGAGCGCGGTTCTTCGCTCTTCTGCTTGTGTCGATGTCGGTGGCCCATGTCGCGGATAAAACGTTTCGCATCAGCACCCCAGCAGCCCGCTGTTTCAACCGCAAAGGGCACGAAATAAAGCGTGGTGACAAGAGACACAAACAAGAGTTGGCTCCAGGTTTCATATCGTTCGATATCAAATAACGTGCGACTTGCGTGCGACATTGTTTGCATTTGACACTTTGTTTCGAATTAACGTCATCTCGACTGATATAAGAATTGAGATCAAATCAAATTTCCTTGTTTGTCAGAGATGGTCGAAGTTTGAAAAAATATGTTAGTGAAGTCGATAATATAAATTTGCTATAATAAAATTTTCACAGATAAGAAATTTGTTGTAACAAAAAAGTTCATTGTTATGGGGGTCTTTATATGCGGATTCTGAACGCATTATAGAGACTTAATGATAATTATGTGGGTATATAAAAATACTTATTTACACAATAAATTGTTGTCCAATTGTAAATTTTTAGTTTATTTTTCTTGTGTTAAAATATTTCATTTATCTCATTAATAATAAGGTCCTTTGCTACGTTGAGAATTAAATTTCAGACAATTTTGCACCCTAATGAAATAATGTAAACTATTCTTCATTTTATATTAAAACCACAGTATTTGTACCTGTATTATTTAATTATAAACAATCATAAAACGGAATAGAGCTGCCTTTTACCTTCAGACTTATCTAGCCAAGATCTAAAAGAGTTAATATTTCCAAGTCAACCATACCTATCACTAAGTAAGAATACGCCAGTTGTTCTCTGATCTCCTATTACATATAGCTAGCTGGGGAACTAGAGGTCTATTTATACTGGTTGGATGATAATGCTAGGTAAATTGTAATAGCAATCTAGCATTTATATTGACCAGCTGAGGAATGTAACAGCCTTGCCTCCACTAAATGAGACCGTTAGCTGGCAAGTAATGTTTTTCTATCTGTCCCAGGTAGATTGGATCGTGCAATGGGTTAGTTTAATTAAAATTTGAGATAGTATGTTGATAAACTACGCTGGATAACGATAAACAAACTATATTAGCTATTTTTTGGATAACTTTATAGCTTTCGCTGTAACTGTTAACTGTACATGTATAACAGAACCTATAAAGATGGACTCTCTTTGCCCTGTAGTCCAACTTCGAACATTTCGTATAGTCTGACAGGCAATCGAACGCAGTAAGACAAAAAAAAAAACTGTATCCATCCCTTTTTTCGGGGTGGTAATACTAGCGTAAGAAAAAGACAGTATAATGCTCTCTAATCTACTGTTACTGCGTTATTTTGCTCGTTCGTAATTCAAAAATTGTTTCCTGACGACCACATATACACAGTTATAGGATAAAATAAATCTCATTTATTTTAATAAGTCAATGCTGACGACGGTCGAACGGCGAGGTTGAGGAACAAACATGCTTAAGAAGCTACAGTGGTCAAATTGTTATCATTCAGACATCTAGTTAGATCTCAATATTGATAACAACTAGGTACCTGATATTTACATACATGGAACTTCAACATACTTACTTCAAACTGGTAAACGTGAAAGTATGATTTAAAAAAAAAAGCCTCAATACTTTTATTTTTCACACAGGTTATTTTTTACAGGTTTTTTGTGAGAACGTCGTAATCCTTGCATTTATAAACAATTTTATCTGCAAAAAAAATTGTTTTGTTGTAAACAGCAATTATCTGATTACGCGCTTTATATTGCCTTTTCATTCATCTGGCACGTCGTCAATTGTTTTTACCTGAGATCCGCTTTTTTTTCGTAATGAAGTGACACGAATAATCGGTGTACTAAACTAAACTATTTATTTATATAAATATCCTTTGGCTATTTATATAATTATCCTTACAAACCTTAGGTGGAAATGTCTTTGACTGGCTAAGATTTTATCACCACAATGTAAAAGCACGTTGTTTATAAACTAGCGTATTGCCCGATTTGCCTCGGCCCAGAGAGCCGCTTGGCAAGCTTAACCCTTACAGGCGCCCTTTTTTGTGAAAATGACTGGCATCAGACTTTAACTAAGCCTTAGTGGGCCTAGGCTGGTTTCCTTACGTTGTTTTTCTTCACCGCTACCTTTAAAATTTTACTGCAGTCCTTGAAACTCATCCAGTGTAATCATCATAACTATTCGCATAATCGATACCACTCGATATGTAAAGTGCTCGTAACTGAGTTGCACGCACGGGCGAGGCCCAATTAGGTAGGCGACATTGGATAGTGTTGGACCCATTCCGGGAATATTCACCGCGATTTAGGAAAAAGCCCTCAATTCTCGCGTTTCCGGCATTGTAACTGTTGAAATTTTACATAAATATGCTTACGCAATCTTTTATGGTATTGATTTCCAAAGGCCTAATTGTACCTGTAAAATTAAAATAAAATATTTTTTCAAGTAAACATTCCTTTTTAAGGTTCCGTAGTCAACTAGGAACCATTATAGTTTCGCTATGGCTGTCTGTCCGTTCCTCCATTTGTCCGTCTGTATGTTGACGGCTTAGCTCAGTGACTGTTAGTACTAGAAAGCTGTAATTTGGTATACATATCAATCATGCCAACAAAGTGGTAAAATAAAAAGTGTTTAATTTTTCTTTTTAACCCTAAAGTGTGAGCTATCGTTGCATAGGTACCTATTTAAAAAAGAATAGGGCTTTGCTAAAACATGTTTTAATAATGTAAACATTTTAGGAAATAATTGCTAAATTATAAAAAAAACATAAAAGTAGAGCTTTATAAAGAAAAAATATTTTGAACATGGTCAATTAAGCCATCTTTGTTTTCTTATAAAAAGTCATATTTTCTTTGTAACAAAGTATACAGTGTGTTACCAGCACCTGGGCTTTTAATTAAGGAGGTTAAAGTAACGTAGTTCCTTAACTTAACTGTGACTTTAATTTAATAAATCTACTAAAATTCCGACATGCCTAATTTTCTAACAAAATTTTAATTGCCAGCAATGTACAGCAAAGTAATTGATCGACAAGTAAGTGTAAATGACAGCAACTTTATTTACTACGTACGACGCGTCATCTAAATAAATGTTTGCATTTAGGTACCTCCCTGGTCCGCAACGCACAAAATCCGCATTGCCCAGCTTACGAACTACGAACAGCTGCTACAATGTTGTTTTTCATAATAACTATCTACACCTAGAGTATCACTGTCGGTTAGAACACTTTGTTAGCACATACTTTCGAGAACCCTTTCTTCAATTTGTACGATCACAATTTCTGTCATGGCCCTTTCAGGTTGACCAAGTATCTACGATTGGCCTATTTTTCCGAACGCACTGGAAAGCCATTGTTATGAATCGAGGAATGTGTGGATGCTGTCGATTTGGGAAGCGTTCTTGATAAGGCATGAACTGCATATCCATGCGTCTCGCCGTATAATAAAATCAAATCTGATAGTTTTCGTGCATCGTAAGCAATTTCACTCTTTCTTTACTTCAATATTTAACGTAAAACTAAAATCAGTTTTGGAAAAATTTGGTTTGTTTACTTATTTGACACGTCAACGTCAACGGCTTTTGAAATTGTCATGACTAAGTTTACATAAAAACTCCTCAAATAATGTATTAAAAACTTTATTCATGAACTAAATGATAAAGACAACAATAGTTCTGGGCTCGTTTGTCTCATCTTTGTACCCCCGTACCAGGACGTGACCCCGTACCAAGTCATCAACGATATGAATTACGACAATTACGCAGTACGCCTACTACATGTAAAGTACGAATTTAGAAAATCGAATTATGCAGTTAACTAACATAATTATGATTTGCGAATACGTGCAAACTATTGCTAATTGAACATACTATTAGCAGTTAAAAAAAAAGCCTGGGTCCCGGTAACACACTGTATATGTATCGTAGTGCTGCGAATATACATGATACCTTCTAAAATCCCTTCTAGATTCGCAGGGTTGCTACTTAGGTATATATCCGGAAACAAAAAAACAAACAAACGTACACGGCTGAAAATGGTTTTATTGTTTTTCAAAGTATTCCCCTTGATGATCTATATGCACTTTTGCATTCGTGTGAACCAATTTTTGAAGCACTTCTGGCACTCCGCCTGAGGTACCTCCATAACGTGTTGTTTCATTTGAATGCGTCGACAGCATCTTCAGCGGTCGAAAATCGTTGACCGCGTAATTTATTTTTTATATTGGGAAATAAATAAAAATCATTGGGTGCCAAGTCAGGGCTGTACGGCGGATGACCCGTTAATTCCACATTTTGACCTTCCAAAAACAGAGTTGTTTCGCGTGACGTATGACAGCTGGCATTGTCATGATGAAGAATGATTCTTCGTCGCTGGTTAGTTTTACGAATTTGTTAAGCTAAAATACTTCCGGTAAGCAAATGGTCGTGTACCAATCTGAATTAACCGTTTTACGGTTTTCTAGTGGCACTGTAGCTACCATGGCCATTAATACCGAAGAAGCAGGCCACCATTTGTGTCAATGTACTTTTTGCACGAGTAACTTTCGTAGGGTTCGGCTCATTTTGAAACATCCATACCGTTGATTGTTGCTTCGTTTCGGGATCGTATGCATAGGTCCAGGATTTGTCACCTGTATAGATGTTATAAACGGCCTTTGAGTCACCACGGTTATATTTTTTTTAACATTTTTTTTTACAGCTAAATGATCATGTAATATGCTATTAATGCTAGTCTTAGAAATACCCAGAGTCGCCTCTATCTCGCGGTACGTAACATGTCGGTCATCCATTATAAGTTTTCGCACAGCCTCAATATTTTGTGGTACAACGACCGATTTCGGGCGACCTGCCTTAACTTCTTCCGTAAGCATACTACGTACACGATTGAACTCACTAAACAAGTGATACACAGTAGTTTGAGATTGAGCTTCATCACCAAAAGTTGAAGTTAGTTGATCTATGCACTGTTGTTGCGTTAAACCACGCCGAAAATCATAATAAATCATAGCACGAATATTTTCACGAGTGAGTTCCATTCTTGCAGCGAGATGACATTTAAAACCCGTCAAAAACAAAACACTACCGTTAATAAGAAAGAAAAAATATACCGGCCAGTACTTAAAAAAGTTCAAATTTTACCATGGAGGTCAAATATACTATTTAAGAAAATTGTGATCCCGGTTTCCGGATATATAAATAGCAGTAGGACGGACAGTTAACTACCCTACACTGAGCGTGGCCCGACATGCTGTTGACCGGTTTTTCTATTATTAGAGCATAGCATCTATTGAAACCCTTTGAAAGTTCGCCTATTGTGACGGACTGTAAACGCGGAACCCTTCTGAAACAACACTGACAATGGCTGATATTTGAGTCGGCGATATTTGGTTACATTTCAATGAGCGGTTTCCATGGGAACGCTGTCCTGAAACCGTCGTCTCGATTCGGAACTACAAGAAACAATAATTAAGGAAATCGACTGTTACATGAATACTGACATAGACATCACTAGTCCTGAATGAGACCCGTCCCATTATTAAAGCTATGAGATAAATGTTTACGACGTGTCGAAGGATATCCGCACTCTTTGCGTAAGTAAACACTTTCATTAGGCGGGTCGCTCTTCTGTCGACAATGATATACTGGGGGATTTTTTATCACTGACCAAACTCTAAGTAGTGGTCAATATGTAGGTCATACTGAACAAATTATATTATGGCGCCAACGCCAAAAAAACTGCCTGTCCCGTAGAAATTGGGAAATCCACGTGTAGTTACGACGTTACGGGTAACCGAGTGTTAGCGAATGTCTTGTTTTTAGGGGCCTGACGACTTAACGCAATTCAGTTTAGGCTCAGTTGTATTGTATGGAAGCGACTCAGTTTAGGTCGTCAACGGAATCGCGTTAAGAGTCCGGTATAGGTTCAAATACGCGCGAGATATGACTTTTGCACAATAACGCGCGAAAATGCAACATTTACATGTTATCTTAATAAATAGGCATACCAAAGGATCCCAACTATGCAAGGCTACTCAGCCACCCAATATCTCGATATCCACTACGTAAGTAGTGTATATTGATACAAAGTCTTTCATACTACGGCCTCCTAGCCTAGTTGGTAGTGACCCTGCCTACGAAGCAGGAGGTCCCGGGTTCGAATCCTGGTCAGGGCATTTATTTGTGTGTTTATCACGAATATTTGTTCCTGAGTTATGGATGTTTTCTATGTATTTAAGTATTTATATGTATCTATCTATTATATATATCGTCGCCTAGTACCCACAACACAAGCTTAGAGCTTACCGTGGGACTAGGTCGATTTGTGTAAGATTGTCCCATATTTATTAAAAAAAAAATACTTTATTAACTTTATTTCACGTAGAAATTACACAAATATCATTTTATTCAACTAAATGTCTATAAACTGACGTAAAATATCGGTCTCAGACGTTTCGAAACCCAATATCTATTACTACTCGTATTACCCTCCGACGTCTTACAAAGTTTGAAGACATATAAACTAAAACATAATGTTCTTTAGAGCCAATAACGGTCTCATATAACATAAAGTTTTTATAGATACTATATAATATATAAAATAGTTGCATTCTACAGACTAACAAACAAAACCAACAGACTAAACCGAAGAAGGTAGAATCTTGCAAGGATCATGCCGAATTGGACCTACGATCGTCGAAGCAATTTATTAATACCTACCAAAATAATTAGATTCCCACAGACATATTTTAGTACCTACCTTAAATTGTTAAAAGAAGTAATCAAGTAACATATCAAACAACGCCATCACATAGAAACCGTCATGTTTTGGATTCTTTCGCTTCCGGTCCATTTCGTTATTCATAAATATAGGGATACTAAATACGATATTTGGCCGCAAATACTTTCAAATATAAATACAAAATCATTTATTCGTGGTAATAAAATAAAAAAACAAACAAATATTAAAATAAAATATGCAAACAGTTTACCACGAAATGGTCTCGCCTCAGCATAAAGATTACCCGAAAGTAAGCGCTGATCTTCCAGCGATACCATTTAAGGGCCACTAACGTTTAGTGGCCTTCAGCTACAAGCGATGTTTATTTTTATTTATTATTGTTTGTTTCAAAAACGTTTTGCAAGGCACTCAAAAAAGTTAAATCATTTTAGTTAACTCAATTGACTATAGGTACAATAATTTGACACAATAATCATCACCAGAAGGATAGATAGCGGGAACACAGTTCTCACTTCATAATTGGGTAAGTAATAAAAGACATAAGAACGGATACTATAATATTCATAATATATACGCTCATATTGTATAAATTTGTTTTCTATACCGTTCAAGGCGAACGTTTGATATGACATCAAAATATCTATTTTTGTTAAGTATAAACCTCCCCCCCACCATACAAACTTTCTATGTAGGGGGGTCACTTAACTCTGTAGCTGAGTACATTGAAAATACTATTTAGTTTGTATGAAAAGTTGAAAACATACAGAGTACATAATTTTAAAAAGTTGTTAGGTTTGAGGAGTACTTCCTACGATTTAATTTATTGCTACTATTACAGGCAACACCCGTTCAACCAAAAATGTATATTTATTGACATTATTACCGACTAGGAAACTACGGAAGAACGGTTCGAAAGAGGACAAAGCTTTTCACTCGCATTCGTTTGTTGCAATATCGACATATTGCTTGTATAGTTATATGTAGTCATGCTGTACGGTACGATATCAATGTAACTGGTGACCGAGACTTAAGAGCTGGTGGCTTCCTCGCACAACGTATCAGCATTGCGATACAACGAGGAAATGCCGCCAGCATGCTAGGTACAATGCCTCAAGGACCTATTTTAGATTTCAGGTAGGTAGAGGTAGGAAGTAGTAGTATAAGTTAGTTACTGTACATATTTTGAAAATAAATGTTAATTATTGGTTCGAAGTTCGAATTACATATTGTGTGCACGTGCTGGTTTTGGTGCAATGGCTAAAGTCATCCTGTATACCTATCTAATAAAAACTTTAGCGTAAGGACATCCTTAATGTAATTAATAGACTGTAAATAGACCTTATTGCTTTGACAAAAGCTCACGACTCGTACGAATAGGGTTTAAATGCCACTGAAATTGCACAACACTCCGCTCCCAGTATGAGTCGGGCTCAAATTAAAATTTACATTTCAATGCCGCGCCGAATTCATTGCATCGTTGCTGCTGCACAAAACTTAGAGAGGAATATTCGAGATTCGCCTTTTGGAGAGCCTACTTTTACAAGAGACATATTAAATTTTAGATTACAAAGGCTTAGCATAAAATGAGCACTCGAAAAAGCTCGCAGATAATAAAATGCAAGGGATTTGTGTATCTAAAAAACGGTTTCAAAATGTCATATTAATTAGACTTTTGGTGAGTCCCCTTTTATTCATTAATGCGTCCCCTTTTATTCGTTAGTGCGTAATACTATTTGAATTCGAAATTTAAGTCGAATTATCGTCGACTTGTTTAAACCCATATTACGTGAGTAACCCGCTACATTATTCAATATGTTCGAGTCAAACAAATATGAACCTTTAAAAATTAATTGTCATTGTTTTTAAATTGCAACAGTTAATACTCACGTATTTTTATCACAATAGGCGTGACATGTTTCAATGATGCCCGAGCCGCGAACGTGACAATACCACTCTGTCTGTCCGACATGACTGCCCGACGCAGAAAATACGTGAGTGTTAACCGTTGCAATTTAATATCAGTATGACACACGAAAGTTTAAATTATATGTTATTGATTTAAAACTCAATCAAAAGGTAGCGCTCTGAGTTTCTTCAAAGACCTATCGAAGAGACTCAGAGACGCCACAGGAGACCCAAGAGCTGGCAGCTTCCTCGCTCAACGGATAAGTCTTGCAATCCAGCGAGGAAATGTTGCCAGCGTCCTCGGTACCATGCCGCAGGGGCCTGTTTTAGATATATTTTAGTTTTTATTTAGTTTTATTTTAGTTTTTATCTAGATTTATTTTAGTTTTTAGTTTTGTTTATCAAAAGGTAGAGTCAAACCACGTTATCTCGTCCAAGCAACCTTAAAGTCTTATTTGAAACGTCACACTTCTATGAAATGATGACGTATACTTAATTAACACTTTCACAGTGCTATCAAAAGTCTAGGAAACTTACCATGTTCGGACTCTCTTTCAGTTAAAGTAAACAAGATTCGTACATTTGGCTGGCGTATTACGTCATCAGCAGTAAAAGGGTTAATAGTTTTGTGAAGCTGCTACAAGTTTACTTAAGAGGAAATTGCATTCAGATTTAAAACCTTTTGTAACTTTTCTTGCGCTTTTGAATGAATTCGATAAATGCGATTCATTGAAATGGTAAAGATGAATTTAACACGTTTACTATCTAGGTCAATTTGACACTTTTATTTCTTTAGACTATGTACTTTTCATTAATTCGGGATAATAGGTACTGAAGTTTCTATGTTGTTATCCATAAATGCCCATCTTTTTCATTTTCCTATCGTTTTCCCGGCTCATAGTGAGCCTGGGGTCCAACTAATCCCAAGATTTGGCGTAGGCACTAGTTATACTACAGCGACTGACATCTGACCTTCCAACCCAGAGGATAAACTTTACCGTGTTGGGACTAGTCCGGTTTTCTCGCAATGTTTTCCTTCACCGAAAAGCCATTAGTAAATATCAAATTATGTTTCGTAAGTTCCCAAAAACTCATTGGTACGAGTCGCCAGGATTTGAACCCGCGATCTTCGGATTGAAAGTCGCACGCTCTAAATGCCCATGCCAATGCGTTATTCATAATCATAAATGCCTATGATACCAATTAAATAATATTTAAAACGGGTCACTCATTTAATTTAGTCGATTTTCGCTCGACATGTTTCTATCTTTACAAAGAACGTCATTAGAACAAACATGTCGAGCTAAAATCTACTAAATTACGTGAGTGACCCGTTTTAAATATCATTTAATATTGTTCGAGTCTCACGAGTGTTTTAAAGTTAAAATAGCCCACGATACCTCTAATTTTTTGTCACATATTGCCGCCTATACGTTACACGCACAGACTCCGTTTGAGCAGCAGTGTGAAAGATTCTTTAAATAAATACCTATAGATATTTCCCTTCTATCATTTCTTTATTTTTTTATAATACGACGGTGACAAACAAGCATACGGCTCGTCTGATGGTAAGCGGTCACCGTAGCCTATGGACGCCTGCAACCCCAGGGGTGTTACATGCGCGTTGCCGACCCTTTAAAAAAAGAAGGATTCGCTGTGTTGCTCCGTGGGTCCCCAGCTGTCAACACAGTGAATCCTCTTGGAGCCCTGGCGACCTTACTCACCAAAAGAAACACAACACTACCCTACTCATAGTGTTGTGTTTCTGTTATTAAACTGCGGTTTTCTGTCAGCATTTTTATAAACTAGGCCAAAGGTGAACGATCTGCTTATGGTAGGTTATGTCAGAAACAGGGATCTCCACTTTATGGTCGCCTTACTCGTATTACGAACAGAAGTTTATTCGCTTAGATATTCAGTCTCGCTTATGTAGACGCCCACGAAAACTTTTCAGTAGATTCTGGTAATATGGACATTACTAAATACTGGGTTATGGAGAATGAAACCGGATGCCTGCCTAATAAAATGGTAAGCAATATTATATTCGGCAGACGGTGACTCGCCTACATACGATGAGCCTCCCAAAAAGCTACATCTAAGATGGCTGACATGAGATATATTATTATCATATAATAATAAACTGGATATTTTTTTGGTGGTATAAATCTTTTCTATTATATTTGTTTTCAATATAGTTTGGTAAAAATAAATATATGCATACATATAAGTAGGTACCTATATTTTGCCATTTATGTCAGTTTACAAAATACTTTTAGTATATTTCAAAAAAGAAGATTGGGCCTCGGGAAAAATAGGGCGATATGATTAACGGAAATTGATCGCGTGATATAATTGATTCAATTAACTAACGAGCTTTATTGGAAAAGTTACTGTACCGTTAATATGGAAGTAGGGGAAACTGTTGAACCTTGGACATAGTTTTACCTCGGACAGTTGGCAATATTTCTACGTTACCAACGTACGTGGTACGTGGTTATTAAAATATTTAAATTATATTATTTGTAACGTTATTCAATAACTAATAAAATCAACTATCAACGAGTTTTGAGGGCGGGCGGTATCTAGAGAAAAATAATTAAATAAGTATTAAATCATAAAAAGTTGGTATTTAAAACTTTACATCAAGAACGATCATTTCATGTGTTGCTACTAAACAATAAACCTTTTATATAATTAGTTAAGGTCAAGATAATAAGCGTCTCGATGGTAGGATCGTTTCAGCCTAATCTTAATTAGAAGTGCTAATACGAAGCTTACTTTTCCAATAAGTTACTTTGTTGTACCTCGGACACCTAGAATATGTTGTACCTTGGCCAACAGCCTTGGTACTACAGTTTTTTTTTCTAACTGAAGGTTCGATATTTATTGTATTATTATTTATTGGTTACCTGTGTATCCATGTTACTATGCAAACAATTATTAAAAAAAATTCACAAATTAAAAAATCAAATATGACAATTGCTAAGTATTTTTTCTAAGATAATTTGTACTAGAAAACCCTATTGAATGGCATAAATATGCCAAAAATAGCTATGATACCTAATATTTTTATAAAAATAATATAGTGAATAAAAAATATCGTGTCCGAGGTACCACGTCATATGTCCAAGGACCATCAGGGTGATGTTCCTGTTCCTTGCACACTTTTCCCTTTTTTTTCGTCGTATCCTATTAAAATAACCTTTAATTTCGTGTTGGATTAGATACTCGTAGTTTATTAAAGTATTTTATGATATGTAAATAAACGACAGTTTTGCAGCCTTTCCTATTTTTCTAGAAATCATAAAAGAAAAAACTGTTCGAGGTAGAACAGGTTCCCCTACCTACAGCCTTTTCCCGGGCTCAGAGAACCTGGGGTTGGCTTTGGCAACCTAATAACAAGATCTGGCGTAGCCGCTAGTTTTACGAGTACGAAAGTGTCAGGACCTCACACCTTCCAACACCGAGAGGAAACCAGGGATAGTTCAGGTTTTCCCACATTGTTTATCTCCCTCGAAAAGGGAATATGAGGGTTCCGGTCCCCGAAAACCTATAAAGAGTATAAGCTTCATAAAACCGCACTTTGACATGTACACTACTAACTACTACATACGCAACTGCACGTTTTGTGCGTTGCCCCAACCCCAAACGCGTCACGTACACAATGAAACCGGTTTCTACTAGCTAAGCTTGTGGCCAAAGTCAGGGTGTGCACTTAGGCTGATGCGCGTTCTTTAAAAGCTTGAACTCTGTATATCCCTATGTATATGTTTTGGTAAAGGAAAATATAATAAAAAACATAAAATAGAAGTAAATTGAATCGGTTCCAAAGCACAGAGTAATAATCATACCATATAGTATTTATGAAAATAGGTAATGCACAATTCGCTGTAGTTGCAATCATCCACAGGATGTAGTGACCGCATTAGACAACCCATATTGCATTATCACTATCACTATATAGTATAAAACAAAGTCGCTTTCTCTGTCCCTATATACCTATGTATGCTTAGGTAAACATGTTCTGCGGTGTCTCTGTGTGCTGAGGTTAACTTAACTAATGTGTATGTAAGATAGTTTATTAAATATTTTATTTTATTTTAATTGACTTAACGGATTGAATTGGATGTATTCTCTTTTTTTTTAAGTACGGTGTGTATTAACTACATTATGCAGCGTTCCTCACTTTCATCATGTTTGTGAACTGAAAGGTTTTACGTTTTTCTGTTTTTTACAATAAACTGTTATGCCTTACAATGTATACTTAGCTATTTTTTTTGTTCCGCTGTGAATTGTAACATAAAATAGACTAATGGATAACTGTTATTGGCCCTAAATTATGTAAGCATTATTAAGTCTTAGTTATATTTACGGCTATTGTTACTCTTAATACCCATAAACAAATGCTCTTTCTTCACCGTCGTGGTGGTTTGTGTATATGTGTATAAAATATGTATATAAAAACACATGTATATTTATATAAAAACAAAGTACTCTAAATATATGTACATATATATTACCTATTATAGAAAAACCGCCATAGGGCACTGAAACTCGTATTTGAAATATTTATATTTCAAATAACGTGATTTCATTCATTTACTCTGTTAACAGGTTAATATTAGAATAATAATACCTAGAAACTTTGTTTTATATCACTAATCTCTTAAAACTGAAATAAAATGAATCAAGGAATACTACACTCCATGGAAACTTTCTTAATGAATATAGTTAAAATGGCTTCACTTCGATAGCTAGTACTCACTTTCTATGTGCTACTAAAGAGAAAACATTATTACACTTTTTTTCCAAGAAACAATCTCTTACGTATAGATGTTGTGTAATTTACAGGAATTCAAGTTAAAGCGATTGCGAGAAATTATCGGGAGCTTTTCTCGTTACTTGCTTTAATTCCAGTTTATTTTATACAATGGCTTTCTTTAACTATAAACATTCTCGATAAACTCGAATTTATTAAATACATTTAACTCGTAAATTGAGAAATTCTCGTAACTCTATATCGTAACCGATAATATTAGTTTCTCGCTATGTGGTGAAAACTCCTCGAAGAAGCGTAACGACAACGTGTCGTGATTGGTGTTCAATGGGTTAAAACGGGTCACTCACGTAGTTTAAACTTCTTCATATTTCTATGATTTACTGAACTTCACAGCGTAACTCGGGGTTAGCGGCTAAATAGGTGGTTCAAGTGGGCCTTAGAGATTTAAAGTAAAATAAATTGTGATGTTGCAGTGACCAGCCCATCTAGCTAGCCCATAACATACTCATGTTCCACAGTATATTCTTGTCCCTGCATCAGATGGGTTTTCTACTTGTGTTCTGTGACCCGTTCTCATTCCATATCGTTATTTATATGTATCTTTTGTAATACATTCGAGTGTCATGTATTACAAAATGAATGAAAATGAAGTTTACGCTATGCATTGTTTGGCAGTTTCTAAACGAGGTGTATCAAAAATGCGGCGCGTTCAATTCAAATTCAATTCAAGCGAGCAATTAGGAAACCAATGGTAAAAAATTGGCGCGAAGAAAGAACCATTTTGTATGGAGGGTTGGTTCGTGGACCACTCACGGTTTCAATAATTTTATAACACTACATCAGTCAGCCCACTTTAAATGTTTTACAGTTAATTTGCTTGGAAGAGATATTATAGTTTGACGTATAAAAAACACGAAATTTATGCAAACGTAGCTTAGTCGGACTGCAGTTTCTTGTTTAATTTGTTAATAAGAAATATATAAATAAAACCTGTTTGAGTTGACTTTCAAAGTAATATTTAATGTTTCTCAAGTTCAGGTGAGCTTAATTATTCTGAGCATTCGTAACCTCAGCACGTGGTAAATATTAAATGATACTTTGGAAACTAAGTTCCGAGAAATGGTAGAGTATCAGTGGTTTTAACCGGTAGTTTGTAACTTTCAACTAACCAATATATGTATACTCGGTATAATTTTGTACTCGGTCGTGGATTTTCACGACGCGACACGATTGTGTCGTGACGACACTGGGGGAAGCAAAATGTATGGAGTTGTACGCAGATGCTTTTATACTTATCGTGAACGATTCCCATACAATAAGGGTCGTGACGACACAAAGTCACCGCGACACGACACTTTATAGTATCATGGTTGCACGACCGAGTATAAAAGTACCCATTCCTTACGCAAAGAAGTGATGAGACATGGTTATTTTCCTTAAAACCCTTTAAGAAATGCAAATAAACAGAGATCTTTTTGAAATAGGATAAATTAAAACAATTTACTTTTTTTTACACGCCGACAAGTTAGAAGAACTGAATAAACGAACTGTTATATTTGAATTCGACAACCACTCATCATTCCGCCGGTCATCATCACTGGTTGTGTTTCCCATACCGCTTTTATTTTTAGTTTAAAATATTAATAAAACCTGAATTGACTGATTAGGAGACTTGATAGTTTTAATATAGTATAAGGGCAAAATTTGGGGATTTATGCAATAATACAATTATTGATATTAGTTGTTAGATATATATTAAGAATTAATTTTAAAAAGTGTCAGAATTAAGTTATAGTGTGATTACGTATATGCTCTACATTTATTTTGTGATCGATTACATCCATTTAATTATACATTTGTAAATCAAAGGGTAGTGTGTTAGTGACCCAAATCAGGTAAAGTTTACCTGATTCGGGTCACAGTAAGCACGTGTGCCTAATGGATTGAATCTTCGACCGTACATTAATCTTTCTCCAAATCTACACTTTTGTGACAGTCATAAATTTTGAGACATTACATAAACGTTATATAATAGTATTTTATACAATCGTGATATAATGAAGAGTTTTTCAGTCGAGTACCGTGTTTAGGCCACGAAGCTTGCTGAGTGGCCTAAGTAAGGTACGAGATTGAAAAACTTAATTATATTACGATTGTATACAATACTTTTTCTACGAGTCATCATCATCATCATCTATGGAGGAACAATTTCATCATTCAATTTCATTGACTTAACAAGGATGTAATACAAAAAGATGGCCGGCAGGCCGGCGCGGTCGGCGCAGGCGTGAGGCGCGCGCTCGGCAAAGTCTCAGGCGTCATCGCAAATAAGTATAAAATTTGTATGAAGTTCTATTATAGTTGCCTACAGCGTATCGAAATGAAATATTATAGTTGAGTTGGACTGTCTAATATCGAAAAGTATGAGCTTATAGTTTTGTCTATGTACTCGTAATTGGCAGATTAAAGTCGGCGAGTAGAAAAAGGTGTATTATATGCCCAACCATGTGTGTTTAATATCCAATATGATAACAATGTAAGTATTACATAATTTGATTTAAGTTTAAGGTTCAGTGGTGTGGAAAGTTTGATAGTATTATATCTGCCGTAACTATATTGTAGAAATTGTAATCAATTGTCTACAGTTTCTACAGTCGTCTTTATACTATGTTGTTAATTACGGGGTAATCATTGTCAACTGCTTTCTAACGTTTTCCCAGCTTATGCTACGGAGCCTGGGGTCCGCTTTCTCAACTAATCCCAAGATTTGGCAAGACGCTAGTTTTACAAAAGCGACTGCATTCTGACCTTCCAACCCAGAGGGTAAACTACACTTTATTGGGTTTTTTGATTTCTTTTACCTTTTTGTGGTTTCCTTACGATTCAATAGGATTGATTGCTCCCCGTCAATCCGAATCCGAATTCGCATTGTCTCTCATTATCTTCACTCTGTGAAAACGAGTACTGCAAAGGGCTCGAAATGTATTACATCATGGTTTTATCATGGTGTTAATAAACGCGATTAATCCGTTCTAAGTTTAATTTTAATAGATATATGTTGTTACTGTCTCGAAAATGGCGTTCCTTTACGAAAATTAAATAGCATCATTCACTAATGACCTCATAAATAACAAGCTGATCTGTTAATACACTGGCCAGTGAGATTAATATACCTAATTAAAGCTGATCCGTGTTTTATACGTAGTTAAAATGCACGTGTCGTAGCTTTTTAATAAAAAATATTGTCCGCGCGATGTGCGCTCATGTGATTTTGTTTTGTCTAACCATTCTTTAACAGGTATGGCAGCATACTTTAATTTAGCAGGTATACCACACTTTAATATGTAGATAAATATGTCGAACGATGTAGGGAACACTATGTTTTATAGAAAACATCAATACTACAAAATAATAAATATTATATACATTTATGATACATCTGTTTATTTCACGTTTTCGGGTTTAGCGCAAAAATGGTAATTGTTTAGAATTAGATCAATATTAATATTCAGAGTCAATGGCACATAGTTACTTTGATCAATTAACAAAATGTGTAATATTACCAACACATTTCCCAAGAATGATCTATTTAAGTAAATAAGCTCATATTTTTTCTTGTTCTAAATTATTATATAAACATTACAGATTTAAAAATACTTAAGATATATTACTTTATCTTTTAAATGGTTTTCTTAATATTAGGGGAGCCCAAGATGCTAAATTTAGCAACGCGAGGGTGCCCGTCGGAATCGAAACTTAATTAATATTAAGACGAAAAAGTTATATAATGTTTTTTTTTAGTGGTGGGGTAAGCGACTACAGGCTTTTATTAAAGTAAAGAAGAAAAACGAGCGTGGCAGGTATTTATGTACAGGGGCGTTACCATGACTAGTTTAGGCTCTGTTGTATAGAAGCGACTCAGTTTAGGTCGTCAATTGAATCGCGTTAAGACGTCATGGTAAGGCCCAAGGTCGCGCAACGTTTCTTGAAAAACAAGAAACTAATCTAGCGCGCTCCAGTAAGTCCAGGTAACGTTTTGTTTGTTGCAACTTTGTAACCGTTCCTTGATCTGACGCATAAGATTATTTTTGTCTATACTTTTTTTTTGACAGGATTTCCTGGACGTGCGAACCTTTATTAAGGACTCATATTCGGCGGAGGTACTATACCATATATCAGTTTGGCACGCCAGAGTTACTACCAAAATCCCCTCTTGGCATCCCCTACTGTACACATACTACTACAACACATTTTTATTTTCACTTACTGCAAGTGGCGTAGACCCGTAGCCGCGAGCGTAGCGCCGTAGCACCGCTACGTGGCTACAAACGTGACGGGAGCATTGGCCTCAAGTAATAGATATCCCGATTCCACAATGGGTCCGGGAAAAGGGATGTTTACCAGTAATAAAATGTGCCTAAAGAATAAACCTTTTGTTAGGTCTGGTTTAATGAAATCTGGAAGCGTGTTCGAGGAATAATAATTGTTATTGATTTTAGTTTGTAAAAATATTAAACGTGAAATCGATTGTGCAGGGTTTTTGTTTACATCAATTGGTTATCAAGTTGACGACCAATAGATTCCCTTGTAAACAAGATAGGATTGCCTTGTAACTTAAAGATTGATGTCAGAAAAAGAACACCTTAATCGCTGGCCACCTAAGCTAGCTTAACGCTGGGTCGGGACCATATCGTGGCTATGTTTGCTTTATTATACTTTGTTAAGGTACCTCTGTGTACTTCTTAACTGTGTGTACTCTTCTTTCTAGCGATTACCCGGCTTATGCCCCGGTCCAGAGACCCTGGGGTCCGCTTTGGCAACTAATTCTAAGATTTGACGTAGACGCTAGTTTTACGAAAACGACTGCTATCCGACCTTCCAACCCAGTTCTTACTAACTGGTACCGGCAGGATTTGAAACGGCGAGCGACGGATCAAAAGTCGTGCGGCCTTATTGCTCGGCCACCAACGCTTCTGACTGTTTTGTATATGCCACGAATAAATGTCACTATTTCTTTTTCTAGAACTAAGCGAAATGGCACTTTTGATTGGTGCTTTTCGGTTCAATATCAAAACAATATCAAATTTTATTATTGAATCATTGTTTCTGGGGCCTTACCATGACGTCTTAATGCGGTTCAGTTGTTTGTAAGCGGCTCAGTTTAATAGGTCGTCAACTGAATCGCGTTAAGGCGTCATGGTAAAGGCCCCAGGTAATATTTGTTACGGAAATCATGGTACCTACCGTAAAAAAGATACTTGTACCAATGGAGTAATTTGGTTTACAAAAATAAATAATTTGATGTAGTCCAAGTCTGACAGTAGATTTTTTAATTTAATTTATGTAAGTTAGTGTCACGATGAACAGCACAGAAACGCAAGTAATGACCAACAGCACAGACCGTAGGGTTGAGGTAGACGGGCAGGCATTTTATTATATTG
Source organism: Lathronympha strigana (assembly GCA_949128165.1). Lineage (NCBI taxonomy): Eukaryota > Metazoa > Arthropoda > Insecta > Lepidoptera > Tortricidae > Lathronympha > Lathronympha strigana. The sequence continues at coordinate 9,073,631 of OX421921.1, read as the reverse complement.
ACGAGTATCCCTATTTAGACCAATTAGTTTCCTTCAGCCGTAGACAGAACAGAGAAGTCAAAATCAAAATACGAATCCAAAATGCATGGAGAAGGTATTGGTCTATGAAGGATATAATAATAGATAAAGAAATCTACTGTCAGATTGAATTGTCAGAGAATATATTTATTGAATATTTCATTTAATATTTTGTGATAACACATCGTCTATCTCACATAAAAAGTCCTATATAAAGGGTTTAAACAAAGCGTTCGGCCGAAAAGACTAACTTTCAAGACTAAATGGCTTTTTGCTTCAGTAAAAACTGCGGTTAATGAAGGGTGTCGCAGAAGTAATACAAAAAGATTGCGCACTTTAGCTTTCTACTGATTTCTTATTTTATTTTTTATTTGACTACAATTTTGGTTAAGATAACTTAACTCGTGGCCGACACGTTTTAGAAAATAGAAATTAAAAGTGATTCATTAGAAAAATCGTGAGACAGAAAACAGTACCTATACTCTAAGCTCTAAATAGGTAGGTTTAGACTTCGTTTGTAAATGACGACCCGAAAAATGCTTTTTGCTGGGCCTACTTGAAGAAATAGTCTTTGACATTAGATATCAGACAGCAATACCATTCGTAAGCGGCTAGTATATGGGTGATCCGGAAAATTCGAGAACTCGCATTTTCTCGAGGATTAGACGAAACTAGATAAATTTTTCAGCTTCAATAACCCCGATATGCTCATTTTCATCAAAACCGTTGATGCCGTTGCACGTTGCCGAAATCACTCGTTTAAAGAAATAGGATAAAATAAGATAGTACCGGTGGTAGTTCTAATTAAAAACCGGGACAAAGTTAGAAAATATGATGATAATGAGAGAAAGTTTCTATAGAAAACGTCACATGACATCCGAGGGCTCCAAGCTATCACCTAATTATTTCTATAGAAATTGACAGATCGCCTCGTCGCGCCCTGATCCGTCCCATCCCGTCCCGTCCCGTCCTAGTATAACTCGTCCTTAACTCTGAAAACTAAATAGCTATTTTCTTCAGTATTAACCGTGATTAATGAACGGTGTCGCAGAAGTAATACAAAAAGATGGCGCACTTTGCTGCTAATTGCCACTTTAGGTTTCTATTAATTTAGTTTATTTTATATGTTTTTTGGTTGGGATCAATTTGGACAAAGTTGTTTTTTTCTACAGAATCAAGCGTACAACGTCTACTGAAGGTTGTGGGTTCAATTAAAACGACTCGAACCAATGATTTTCTTGGAAATTAAGTACGAAACGTCATTTGATGTCATAGGTAGTGAAATTTCGGTGATAAAAAGTATCATGAAGAAATCGGACATACATTAAGACATATCTGAGTTGAAAGATCAGATAACAGTAGCTTTCGTACAAAACTGCTGGTGGCTTATTCTAGAGATTATGACCATAATAAGGCCATAAAAAGAAAATGATAGGAAATACTATTATATTGCTTACAGCCGAAAAGGGTAACTCTGAAGACTAAATGGCTTACTGTTTAGTAAAAATCGCGATTAATGAACGACTCGCAGAAGTAATACACGAAGGTTGCGCACCTTCATATTTTACTTTATTTATCAAAGGTTTTGGACAAACTACTACTACTTTGTTTTACTAGCTTTATACTTTAGCTTTTAACTAATTTTATTTATTTCATCGAGATTTTCTTTCAAGATAAGAATAAAAAATGAAAATATATTTATAAAAACTTATTCCAATTTAATATGTTGAAACTACATAAAATCACCATCCCGGACGGACCTTCATCAGTTTTAAGATTTTAGCAACGATTTTACATCTGCCATATTTACCACAGATGTGAGATTAAACAAATGTTTTTAATTTCACTTCTGTGCGTTGTGTTGTGCCAGATCTATTTTGAGCTCGTTGGGCCGCGGAATGCATTTTTCATGAGTTCCCTTAGGTCGCGAACCACCTGCGTTCATAATGCTAAATAATGAAGTACAGTCCGCATGGCTAATAAGTCACGCCCAAGGTCATTATCAACTTTAACTGTCTACTACGCCTGTCGAGTTACTCATACTGTCCGTGAACGTGTTAAAGCGTTAGCCAGATATCGTAATTTTACAATAAAAAAATGTCATGGTCATGGTATCAAAATATATCTTTGTAAAATTAAGCGTCCTATCTGTCGTTACTACTCTGTGTCATAGTCGGATTTACTTCGACAGATACGTGGGATAGAGAGTATTTATCGCCAACTCGCTGGATTGAGAGTTAATTCTACTTATACGTAGTTCGCAGATGCTTAATATTACAACTCTAGTTTGAAAGATCAATTCAAGGTCACAATGGATTGTTAGTAATTTTGTTACAAACATTTTGAAGATGATGCACAAGCCTATCCATCACATGCCTCCTTGCTTTGTTGAAATACTTTTATTCGCACGGCACGATTTATATCGTCATTTCTAATGCAAACTGCTAAAGAATAGAAGTATTCGAATTTTCGCTCTCTTCACCTCTAAGCTGGGAGCGGTACGATCTTCTTTCTCTCTATAAAGCAATGGTGAATAAGCTGGTTGTCATTTGTTGGCTTTTTACTGTTTACGAGTGTAAAATTGTGAAAAAATTGTTTCTGTATGTGTTCAACTTATTTTTTTTTTGCATTATTTTAACTGACTGAGCGAGCGAAGCATCTCCGGTTCAGCTTGGGCAAAAATGCTTTCGTGTGCCTGGCTCCGGCTGTCTATCTGTTTTTTATTTATTTATTTTTAATTTTGTAAGCATGTTCTTTAATTACAATTTTTTTGTCATTTCACTTTTTAGGAATTTTCAAAGTAGCGGGAATATACACAAATGTCCTAAGCGCCATAGACTCCAACTGCGCTTAGGACCTTTGTGCCAATACCAGTATCATCTTGCGAGGCTTATAGCTCACAGAGCCACTAGTATCTATAACAGGTATTTTACAAGTAGCATGACCTGCTTATTTAGGTTTTCAGAATATTCGTGCTCTCATCTAAACTAAACTAAAAAAACGAAGTCCGAAACCTGAAAATCCGGTGAACACCCCTTGACTTTCTAGAGTTCTTATTAAACATGTTGTTCACTTTAAACCCTTCATTTATAATAGTTAGGATGGAGCACACACGTGTGTGAAGTATGTAGGGACAATAATCATAGGTTCGAAGTGTTGAACCAAGTTTTAATTTTCGGTTATTTTATCGGTTGCCGAATATTAACTGAATCGGAAATTGGAAATCGGTTCAAGCATTTAGTAACAATACAATGATATGGCAGGAGCGGACGGGGCGGGACGGGACGATCTATCAGTTTCTATAGAAAACGATAAGTGACATCCGAGGGCTCGGAGCGTGATTATTTCTATAAAAATCGACCGATCGTCCCATCCTGCCCCGTCCCGCCCCGATCCGTCCCGTCCTAGTGTGAGTCATCCTTAAACGCTTGGTTAAAAAAACAAGTGCTTGTTTTCATCACAATCACAATCACCCGTGTTGAAAAAGAATGTGTCACTGCTAGAAAACATAGGATTTTCTGGATACTTGAATAAATTGAATGTGTGGATTCATTTCAAGTGCTAAGGAATGGAATTCTCTCTCGCTGTCTGTAAGTGCCTACTCCTATCCAATATAGGTATACATAAAGCAAAAGTGAATAGGTTACTGAACTAGTCAGCTATAGTTTAGGTTCCGTCACTTTCCATCAGGTACAAAAAAAATAAAGGGATGAAAAAAGATTTTCCCTCCCCTCCCCCTACACCGATTTATAGATAACTCTACCTTTCCTAAAAAGCGTAAATTAACCTCAAAGGAATATTTATTACCTTATAACATTTAAAACTTTCGCGATTTGAACACATATTTAAACATAATTATTAAACGGGTCTAACGCGAATTAACTTGTTTACCTTATTTACCGACATTAATCACTAAATCACTCTGGCGTAAATCACTGGATTGAACTCCATAAACCAAAAATTGTCTCCATTGAACGCCATTATTATCCTCGAGTAGTTCGAGAGGCAATTGAAATCAAGAAACACCCTAGAAATTTTAATAGGGTGGATGGTTTTAACTTATCACCAACTTGGGGACCAGTGATCCAGAAGTTGCAGCCACGGGATATATCTTCGGATGTGCGCGGGGATATTGTGAGTGTCGTGTGTCCGACTATTGACAATAATTAACATATGTTTTGTGGGTAGTTTAAAAATTGTGTGTTTACCCCAAATTTCTACATAGACTTTTCGTTGGGTAGTTACACCAATCTCTGTTTTGACATTTTGCTGGGACATCAGTCAGCCGCGACCATGACCAGTGAAATGTCGGTAAATAAGGTAAACAAGTTAATTCGCGTTAGACCCGTTTAATAATTATGTTTAAATATTTATTACCTTAACGTCACTGCGAAGCGTTCCGAATTTACTAATTACATTATTTGTTACGATCTGCCAATCAAGGGAACATCCTTGATTGGCAGATAGTAACAAATTAACAAATTCGGTGGAGCTGACAAGCTGTAGAAACAGGAGGCTGAGCTTACTTTCAACAGAAGTGTAAAGAATATTGAGGTGAAGTGATGCTGGTTAACCCTAGAAGAATTTTGTAGCCGAAGTTTGACGTCCCTGTCGTGTGTCGCTTGAATGTGAATGTGAAAACTGAATAGGAACATTTCAGTGTAATGTATCACGGTCGATTTTGTAACACCTTAAATTTAAGTTTTTGGGAATATTACCAATGGGGTAAATTACCGGAATGATTAAGATTTTCCTAGTAATGATCATTTAACGATGAATTTACACCCAATGAAATTACACACAATGGAATTAAAGGCGACAAAGGAGTACCTATTTTGTTTTCAATTTGGAGTTTAGAATTGTGTTTATAGTCTAGAATGTTTGCATTACTGTTTACTTGGTGCGTAGCAAATACGTAGTAGTGTGAATAATAATAATAATAAATACTAAAAGTTCGACACAAAGCCATACTCAACACATGTATAGCTTTGTGTCAAACTTGAAGTATTTTTTTTTAAATGGCTTCCTTATAGGACACAAATGTTTACAACTCAGAGGACCACTATTAGTTTGAACAGTATAGGTGCGATAAAACTTTTTGTAGCTTCGGACCATAATAAAATAGAAACTGTCGTTACAAATACAAACATATCTACTATAGTCGGATTAATAGCTTACCAACCAATATCCCAAAATGCCATTAACGTAATAAATAAAGGCTTTCAGTTCCGGTTAGTAACAATTATGTCCTGCTCTGGGGGAGTATTTAGAAATGTGAAATATAACACCGAGTCTTATATATGTCGCAAAAAATATATGACAGGCAATTTAATTAGCCATTAAAACACTCGTGTGATGTTATTATCAAACTCGGCTAACGCCTCGTTTCACAAACCCACACTCGAGCTTTAATGTCTCTCATTATGTACAATCACATAAACTACTATAATAAATTCCGGATATTACTCACATATTTTGGCCACTAAGGGCGACATGTTTTGGACATCTTAGGAGGCCATGTCGCGCGTAGTGACTAGATAAAGAAACGTGAGTGTTATCCGTATTTTTTTATATAGGTAGACCAAGAAAATTAGGTCAATAAAAAGCATTTCCAGGATTAAAATCCCAGCAAGCTGGATATCATTCGTCGTGGACATCTAAACGGAGTCTGCACTATTTCTACAACCGAATTGACATATTTGAGTCTTCTTGCCATTATTATAGATTTTCCGAACTTTCCGAATACGCTCTCCCGTCATATCTAGTTCGGAAGCTTTTCGGAAGGATGTCGCCAGTAAGTATTTATGACCAAAGCCGGTCCGGGCGTGAGCTTGTTCAGTTTTTAAATCATTGAATACTGAATATTCAAAGAGTAATAACAATGCTGGTGATCCATTCAAGGCCGTGATTAGTATCGTGTTGATTCACAGTGATGCATTTTTTTGTATGGTAGGTATGTTGGCTTATTCAGACAAACTGCACCATATAAACTATATTTCTATTGTTTTCCTACACAGATCACGATACTGATTACATCCTTAAATGCATCACCAGAATGTTTGCTACACCGTATATAACGGCGTCCCACGTTGGGTGCCACATTAAGTCACCTAAGTTAAAGTGGCGCCCAACGTGGGGCATCAACTACCTAGTTCGCGTGCCTTCACTAATGAGAACCACTGCTAAAAAAACATCAGCTGGGTCCTGACTGAGCGAGTAGTCTTTAGAAGCAAATTCTTGGTCAGTCTGGGAGTTTTTATTTTATTTAGATATTTGTACTTATGTGATTTATACTCAGAATCGCGAGCTATTTCGATCCGAGTTGGATAAAATGTGGTGTGTTTCTGTTAAATTCACCGGAATTTAGTATCCCGCCCTGGCTGAGGACGTGCACGCCTCTTCCTTAACAATATTTACAAAACCCTTAGGATGGCTATATGGGATCCGTTGATTTGTTTGTTTATATAAGATAAGATAAGATAAGATAAGATAACTTTATTTGCATAGAATAAGTACGTACAGGCATTATGTCAACAGGTGAAATTGAGACAATTTGTGGCTTATTCTGCTATATGTATATAATACTAGCATGCAAAAAATGTATACAATTCTAATTATTATTATAAAGTTTACCTACGAACTGTTCAGCACTTACGAATTTTCGGTAAGAAAATCTTTGAGGCAATAATAATTTTTATCTAATAAATAATTTACAAGACTACGTTTAAATTTGTTAATAGGAAGCTCTTTCATGCTTGTTGGTAAAATGTTATACATCTTAATGCACATTGCAAAACACTGTTTCTCATACAATGCAGTCCTGGGAATGTTATTATGTACAAGACGACCTTCGTTTCTTGTGCCCCGTGGAAAAACGGCTTGAGCCGTAGTAAACAAATCCATATGACTTTTAACAAAAACACATGATTCAAAAATATACAAACTCGGAAGTGTCAGAATCTTTAGCCGTGTAAACAGTTGCCTACATGGGGCAAAGAGGTGTGAATTAGAAACTGCTCGGATACATTTTTTTTGTGAAATAAATGCTCTGTCAAAGTCCGAGCAGCCCCCCCAAAGAATTAGTGCATACCTTAAATTAGATCCAATATATCCATAATAAGCGGCTAAAGCGGCTTGTAGGCCAGATGTACGTCTTAGTCTGCGTAAAACATATACAAATCTGTTTACTTTAGAACAAACATGTTCGATTTGTTCACTCCAATCAAGATATTTGTCTAGTTTTAAACCTAGAAAAGTTACATTATCCATTTCATTAATGGGATTATTTTGGTAGTTTATATTCAATTCGTGACTTTCACTAAGTTTTGTTTTAAATTGTACATAGTTCGTTTTTTCTACATTAATCTGCAGATTATGTCTGTAAAGCCATTCAATAGTGGAATTCAACATTTCATTAATTTTTTCTTCATGATCTTTAATACTGACGCTTTTACATGAAGTCACAACAATTGAAATATCGTCGGCAAACAGGATGGACTTATGTTTAATAGCGTCACATATGTCGTTTATATAAACTATAAACATTAGAGGACCAAGTACACTACCTTGAGGTACACCAGAATAATTTTTTAGAGTCAGAGATTGGTAGTGGATCTCTTCGTTTTGGTCATTTAAGGCGGCAATATCTACATATTGCTTTCTTCCAGTTAGGTATGTTTTCAGCCAATTAAATGCAGGGCCTCTTATGCCATATTTATCCAATTTGTCTAGAAGTAAACAATGATCAACAAAATCGAACGCTTTAGTCAGATCTACAAATATTGCTGTTGTGTGTTTATTTTCATCTATACTTTTTGATATGTGATGGATCAAGTTAAAACCTGCAAGTGTGGTAGACTTATTTTTTTGAAATCCGTGTTGTTCCTGTCTTATAACTTCATATTTTACAAAAAAATCCATCAATCGTTTCTGCATGCATTTTTCGAAGATTTTTGATAAAATTGGTATAAGGGTTATAGGGCGATAATTTCCCATATCCATTTTATTTTTATTTTTATTTTTAAATAAGGGCTTCACTACTGAAGTCTTTAGAATTTCTGGAAAACAACCAGTTTCAAAAGACAAATTCACCAAATATGTGATAATTGTAACCAGATAGGATTTGCATACTTTAATAACCTCAGTGCTAATTTCATCAAATCCTACAGAGTTTGTGCTATTTAAGGACATGATTATGTTTCCAATTTCAGTTTCGGTGAATGGCTTTAGAAAAATACTATTTTGCATTGCGTTAATTTGACAATTTGTGATATTACTGGGGCGAGTTGATGCTTTGTTATGCAGAGTCAAATCGATATAATAATTATTAAAATGTTCTGCTATCTCAGAAGGGTTCATGATAACCTTATTGTTCACTTTTATTTTATCGATGTAATTTGGTAATTTTGGGCTTTCTGTCTCCGTTTTTATCACATGCCATGACGCTTTACATTTGTTTTTGCATCGTAGTATGTATTTTGTGTTTGCAATATGTCTCGATTTATAAATGCATTTTTTTAACAATTTAGTGTAATTATAATATTCATGTTTCATTTTTTCAGTTGGTTTATTTTTGTAATAATTAAGTCTCAGCTGCCTTTTTACATTACAACTTATCTTGATCCCCTTTGAGATCCATTTAGGAGTTCTCTGTGTTATATAATTTATTTTGATTCGCCGAATAGGAAAACAGAGTTTATAAAATACAGATAACAGGTCATGAAATTTTTGAAATGCAGTATTAAAGTCACTTTCAATATACACTTCTGAAAATGATAGGCTTATGAGACATTTTTGAAATAAGGCCATGTTTTCTTCACAATAGTCCCGCTTGAACTTATAGTAATGTTTTGGTCCTATTACTTTTGCATTTACTTCGAAGCTCAACATTTGACCAGTATCATGATCAGACAACCCCAGGGGTAAAACTGCTGCAGAAGCATTTTTTATATTACTCATTATGTTATCTATGCAAGTTTTATTTCGAGTTGGGCATGTTATATGAAATGTAAGATTAAAATTTCGAGCGATATCTTTAAATTCATTACTAATTTTATTACTGACAAGAATATTAATATTAAAATCTCCGCATATGACAATTTGGCTGAATTTTTTACTTAGTTCATGAAGCATCCTGTTAAGTTTTTGAAAAAAGGTGTGATGATCTGAGTTTGGAGTTCTATATAGACAAACAATGACAGTATCATGTTTGTCTAGTTTTATTCCACAACACTCGAATATTCTTTCCGTCGTAAATTTTTTGAGGCCCTCTAAGACACAAAAGTTTATGTTTTTTTGAACCAAAATACATACACCTCCTCTTTTAGTTGTTCGCGAAAAAGACGCAGCTACATCGTAATTTTGTAGTTTGATGTCATTTTCGCTTCCAGATTTTATAAATGTTTCGGTAAGACATATAACATTAGGGTTTTTATTTTCCTGAGCCAAACGGCGTAAACTTACTTCTAATATATCTTTTTTAGATAGGATACTTGCAATGTTTTGGTGTAGGATTCTAAACTGGAATTCTTGATTCTTGGCTCGAACAAAAAAGAGAGTTATCATTTTTTTGATCATGTTGTAAATACTTTGAACAAGTTTCGGGAACTTTGTCATTCTGTACAGAATTTTGGCTATTTTTATCTTTTGTTTTAAAGTAGAACGTAATTTTGTTTTGTTTGTCTTTTGGAGCTATTGCTTTAGAGGAAACAGCGCTGCTTTCATCGAGACCGAATTTATAATAGCTTTCCTTATAGTCTTGTTGATCTATAACATTAATAATGTTTATAGAAGCGTATTTTTGATATTTTATTTTGCTTTTATAGTTGTGTTTAGAGACATCAATAAAGCAATGAGAATTATTTAAGCAGCATTGGTGAATTAAATGGTTCATAAGATCAGAATCTACATTGCCACTTCGTCTTAAACTTAAAACTAAAACTGAGTATTTATCCAGATATTTCAAAGCATTATTAAGTTCACATATAGTTTCTATTACATTACCGTCGCTTTCACTAACTGATAGTACTATTTTGTCGCCTTCAACAAAATCGTATTTTTTTACTTCTTCCATAATTGCCTTAGTAGACGACTGTGGTTTGGTGACTGAAAATATTTTGTACTTCTTGTGTTCACTCTCCTCACGCATGTGTGCAAGTTTGGATGCAAGTCCAACACATTGGTTTCCTCCAAATATAAATATGTTATTTTCCAGCTGTGGTGGCGGGACGGGATTTGTATTTTGTTTTGCATCCGTCATACTTGTCACCGGGGTATTTTCTGACCTGTTAACTTTGGTATCATCATCCTCATAATCATCATTCTTGATGCTGTTTTCTTTGTTTTTTAGTAGCATTTTTGACACGAAGTCTTTTTCTTTTTTCTTTCCTTGTCTTGGAGTTTGTCGTTTACCAGCAACATGATTTTCTTCACCCAGTAAGATTTTCAGTGTCGCAATTTGTCTCTCGAGCTCCGTGTGACTTTTTCCTAATCGAGTAACTTCTAAATTTAAATTTGCAATCTCTTCATGCGCACTTTCTAGTTGGGAATTTAAAATCTCTATTTCGTCTTTTAGATCTGAAATCTGAGCATTTTCTGTGAGGTTGGGTAAACTATGAGCACTACTGCCGCTGCTATGTTGTGTTCTTGTAGAATTATTCAATGAGCTTGGAGTTTTTAATGGCGAGTTACTAATTATTTCTAACTGTTTTTTCCGTTTTGTAATGTTATTTATTTGAATTTTATTTTCTTCTTGTGCCACAGTGGAGTCCTTTTCAAAGTCCTTCTCAGAGTTGCATGCTAACGGAAAATTTAGTTGTTTCCGGGGAGTTTCCTTTAATTGATTTTTATTACTTGGAGTTTCCATTGGGCTTGGTACTAGAACGCGGCATTTCTTGCATTTCCAGTTATTTTTATCATTTTTTGTCATAAGCCTAAATCTGCTAAATGTTACGTTTGAAGTGCAGTCGAGGTGAAAAACTTCTTTACAATCACTGCATTTCAGAAAAGTCTTTGTTTTAATTTGTTGTGTGCATTTGGAGCATACATTTTTTTTTTGTGGACTTGACATTTTATTTTATTAGTCTTCGTAAACTCACGTAATAGTCGTTTCTGAACGATACCACCTTTTGACACTTTGACACTGACAGCTGTTCAGCTGCCTTATATGCGTCAAAGTCAGTGATTGTTATGATATGACAGTGATTCAGTTGTCCGGTTACCTTGTTTTTATAAGTATTTTTTCGAAAATGCGTCTGTTATTTTGAATTATCTATGTGTGCGTGTTATTCCAGTGTTGGACAATAATTTATTGACTATATTTTCAAGTGAAATTCATCTCACCCAAAGTTTTTATGATGGTCTTCGTGTTCCGTTTGAGGTTAGCTTGATTTGCGTGCTGTTTTGTTCACAATTAACGAAGTATTCACTAAGTTTTATAATTAATTTGTAAGAGAGTTTTCACTGACATGTATTCTTGTCAAAGCACAGATATAAAATAAGTAGTTTCGTTCATAAAACATTGTTAAAATTAATTGTATGGTGCATGGTTTGTACGACATTTTAGGATCGAAAAGGTTTTTTTACAGTTAATTGCAAAATAAGTATACAATGCGTTATGCGTATCTCTCATTATGCGTATGAACAAAAATATCATTATGGTAACATCCCAAGAAAAAATGGTTGCCCAAGAAACATGTATTTATTTAAATATAATAAATAAATACCTAAATTTAAACAGATAAGGATTACACAAATTGACTAAGTCCCGCAGTAAGCTCAAGAAGGCTTGAGTTACGGGTACTCAGACAACGATATATATAATATACAAATACATAAATACGAGTACATATGACATTATTTGTGTGTGTTAATTACTTTGACACTCCATTTAACTCTCACTTGCCTGTGCCGTCTGTTTGTAATGATCATGTTGATAAATTATCTTTTATATCTCAACCTCTGTCTGTATTAATCAACGAGTGTGAAATAGAGGTCACATTATACGTCTTCACAGTGTTTAGGTGTCAAGCAGACTTAAAAGACGCCGGTTTACCCCAGTTGACAATTAATTAAAAGTAGACTTTGTAGAAACGAAACCACATAGTATAACTATGGAGTTTCGTCGCAGAGAAAGATATATTATATTTGTGCACAGTTATTATAGTACAGGATGGGCAAATAAGCGGTTTACATTTTATTTTTGAAATAGTACTTTTGAGTTTTTAAAATTATAAAGTATTGATTAACAAATATATTTTTAAGGGATAGCAATTTTACACGAAACAATAAATTTACATATGTTTAGCAAATGTCTACTTACAGCACAATGGGAATTTTTTCGTCAATTTTCCCATGATTTCGGCATTCTCTTAGAAACCAGTTTTTAAGTGTCATAAATTTATGGGTTGGTTGCAAAGATACGACTCTCTACATGTTCCAAAAGAAAAATATCAAAGGCAAAAAATTGCATGTCAGCCGCGAAATTATCAAAAATAGCCTACTAACATTGAAATATTTGACTTTGACTTTGGAGTTTTTGCTTGTGGAGTTGTGTTTTGTATGAAATTGCTCACTCAATATCATGTTTTTACAAAAATACTTTCTAATTTTAAAGTCTCATACAGTAAAATTAAAAAATAAAATATATACCTCTTATTTGGCCACCCTGTATTCCTCTAAATAAAGGTACCTATGTAAAAAAACATCGCTCTCCACGTATCGCTTTTCAGTGAAGGAAAACATGGCGAGGAAACCAAACAAATCGCAGATGGCAGTCGCCTTCGTAAAACTGGCGTCTACGCCAAATCCTGGGGTTAGTTGCCAAAGCGGATCCCAGGCTTCCTGAGCCGTGGCTTTAGCCGGAAAATGCTAGGAAGATGAAAAACAGTCGCAATATTATAGAGAATGACAGACAAAGGCCAGCCTAAGGCTGCGTTTTTACCAAATTTTTATTCCGAGAATAACGTTTACTCTCAGATAATAACGTCACTCAAACGTCAAATTACTATGGGATTTTGACATTCGTATCCAAGAGTTACTCTTGGTTTAAAAGTTTGTTCAAATCCAGCCTTAACCGTTGAAAATAGAATCTTGGAGTTTGAACCATACTATACATTTCACACCAATACTACATACAACCAATACTATACATTCATCAAATAGCTGGCCATACACGTCCGGGCGTACCAGCCAGGCCGATCCGGTGGATATTCCCGTACGTGTATGGCCTGCTAATGTAGTGACGTCCTATTTAGAAAGATACTCGTTTTTGTAGGTAATTCAAATTTTAAGGAGATCAAAAGAGGATCATAGTTTTCAAAGAAAAGCATGCATACACAAACTACGTCAATAAAAAACTCTGTCCAATAAAGATTGATGTTTATTATGTATTCATAATAATTATTATGTGTAGTCATATTACTTCAAATTATTAATTGTGACAAATCTGATGGCAATAGCATCGTCACCTCCAAAAAAAACACAGGATAAGACAAGCTTTCAATGGCCTCAAGTGCAGGGTAAATGTATATAATTCATGAATATGAAAATCATCAAACTATAGGAACCTTGTACCTTACCTGGTACTTTAAAACTTTACCTGGTACCTTACAACTTTAGAGTCAAACCACGTTATCTCTTCCAAGCAAATAAATTTTCTAACTTTAAAATGTTGTTTTAACGTCAAACTTCTATGAAACTATGACACTTACAGTCTGTGCTGTAAAATTTACGGAAACTTAGCTTAGTCGCACGGTAAAAATAACACAAAATAATAACATTATATTGTCCTTTGTTACCGCGATTGTTATTCATTAAAATTAAACACTTCAGAACATACACATACAACCTAAACATTACACGTAAAAACGTAAAACAAAACTTTGCTGAACAAATACCTTTTCCTTACGACTACCATCCACATCATTGACTCCCAAAACGTGTCTGGATTACAACCAGAAAGAAACGAGGAATTATACGATCTCGTATCTTACTTAGAATATCCCATTCCAAACTGTACCATAATTTTTGTACCTAAAGTTCTATTTTCAATTAAAGTACTAGGTCTGTAAGATAATGAATAAATTGTCTAGTTTGTGGTAATATCAGAAACTTACACACTCGGTTAATTTATTAGCGTAGGGAAAAAGAAACGCTTTTTCTTACATTTCTTACTCATAAAAGCAAAAGCTTGTGTCGTGAATAATCTTATTTAGCAGATATTTATTTACAGGGATAAAGGGTAAAATTGCTTTTAGATAAGTAACTCAACCTTGAAATGAATCACTCGAGTCCTTTACAGTGAACCGTAGGGAATAAAGTCAATAAATGCGATTAATCACTTTTTGAAGGGCTTAATTTTAATGACTCCCTCCTACTAATGTAAGTAACCGAAGAAGTCAAGACGGAAGGTCAGACGGCAGTCGCTTTCCTAAAACTAGCGCCTACGCCAAATCTTGTGATTAGTTGCTAAAGTGGATCCCAGGCTCCTTGAGCCGGTTCATAAGCCGGGAAAGCGCTGAGAAGAAGATGAAGATATCGAAGCGATGATTGACAATGACGATGCAGGAATTAATAATACAAATATCTCAAAGATGAGGTCAATTTTATATATCCCTGTATATTAATGTTATCTTATATTGTCTGTTTTTGTACTTTTATGTCCCAATAAAGTCTCATTTGTTAATAATCATAAAAAATAAGAAAATTTCTATAATGTCTATAGATTAATGTCATGTGTCCCCAGTAAAAAGTTGTATACGGCCAAGAAGAAGTTATAACCTCTAGCGGACAGAATTCGCTTAGTTAAACTATGAAGCGTCCTACTTATAAAATGATTGACTATTGTAGGTAGTACGTACGCCTGAATTCTATTGGCTGAAGTTCGAACACGTGACCTCCATTTCCACTTAAGAGCCGCACATTTTTACAGGATTTTCAAAATATATACAGTAAGTGTAACTTACCTAACTACCTACCTCTACCTACCTTAAATCTCATTTATGTTACTGGTGACCGAAGAGTTGGTGGCTTCCTCGCACAACGTATCAGCATTGCGATACAACGAGGAAATGCCGCCAGCATCCTAGGAACGATGCCTCAAGGACCTATTTTAGATTTAAGAAATTGTTGAAAGTGTCTTATTTTTTTATTTTTTATGATTATTAATGAATGGGACTTAATTGGGGCATAAAAGTACAAAAACAGACATTATAAGATAAAACATTGCAAATGACTTACATTCACAAATCGAAAGAGCGTTCATGTCAAGGCGACTTGAAGCAGACACATTATTCCTCGGTAATATATTCCTGCTATTCTTGACTTTGCCGTATATTCCGTGGAATACTCGGTGCATCGCCAGCCGTATAACCAGCGGGATTGCGTAATTTAAATTCTTTGCGCGTCGCTGGAAACATCGCTGACGCAAGAAATGTTTTAGACAGTACTTTAACTACATACCTTATTTGGGATACGAAAACCAATTGGAAAAGTATTTGCGACTTTACTGGTATATAGGTTTAAATAGGCTTATATAGGTTTAAAATGTCTTCTATTGTCTGCTTAATTATATTTTTTTGGGTACGTATCACATAATTACTAAACATACGTACACGCGTGACGGGCTATTTACATAAATTTAATTAGTTTTAAATATTTATTTCAATTGAATGCTTGCTGTTTTTATTTGATTTAACACATCCAGTCAATATAGAGTAGGTAGACAAATTATTATATACATAGAACGAGTCTATTGTGAGTATAGTTATTTTACGTTAAGGGGCTACCCGGCTGTTTCACTGATATTTCACTGTTTTTAAAGTGAATAGGCTTTGTTCAGCTCCAAGCACAACGCTTGAAAAAAATATATAATGTAGCTCTACATTTGGTTCTACTAAATTGTCGAAAAACATAATACATCAAGAGAAAAAAAATAACCTTAAATCTGTATCTACTCCCTTATTATGCGTTGTAAGTACAAGAAACTAAGACAATCAGTATATATTTATGTTAACTTTAAACGCATCTACTGATTTTTGGATAGGTTTTGTACTTTTCGAGAAAAAGCTATTACACGCATTTTTCCGAAAACGCCGGCTCGAGATGCCTGCGCGGGCGACGGGGGCCAGTCGTGTAAGATGGCACTAGTAGTTTATAGGGTTGCGTCCTAGTACAAGGAGCTCTTCCTAGGTGGGAACTTATGCTTATTGACGTATTGTATAACCGGTGAGGAATGTAAGCGGGAGGGGAAGAAAGCTCAAATCGCCGAGGTCATTGGCATAGGGGACGGCCTTAAAATACCGACGTTTCGACACAGTATCATGTGTCATGGTCTCGGCTCGACTGTGTCAACGGCGATCTTGCTAGAAATGTACGCGTACACGGCGGAAAGTCCAGTTTAAACATACCTGACACATGAAACTGTGTCGAAACGTGAAATTTTAAAGTGTTAGGAAAGACGGATTTCCATGGTGAACCGCAAGGCTCTCGACAATGTGTTTCCGACAGTGTAGACGGCAGTTAGCCACCAAACTATACGGAGCATCAGCCAAGGCCGCAGTGGCCTTGGACCGTCGAGAGGAATCTTGGTCGCACTCACTGTTCCCAATCATTTGTATCATAACCAACAAGTTTAATATTGGCCTCTCAATACAACATAATTATACTGCACATGACTTCAGGTACTGTGTAGGCCGCCTCCCGCTGGATTAAATTTGTCGTTCCTCGGGTTAAGACTTGCGTTTGCGGATAAAATGTCTCGCAAATCCCGGTGCTTTGGGACATGCGATTGTGAGTTTTAGGACGAGTTGTAAACTGGGTAATAGTGACCCTTGTAAAAATGTTATGTATTTTATTAGGTTATAAACGTCAAACGTCTTAACATTTTCAGGCTAAAGGTACCATATTGTCAGTTGTCGATAAGGCAGTCACTTAGAAATCAACCTTAACCGACAATGTGGTACGGTCGACTTCATAAATATATATGCATCTGTATTCAAATTTGACCCTTCTTCCACTGTAATAAGTTCCAAAGTGAATACATATTTATAGACATGACTGTACCTTTAACCTAAAAACGTCAACGTCCAAATAAGAATTGTTCTCTTAACCAACTTAACGCTCATTAACACCGCTTTTGTTCAAATAATCACATTTTTGTTTTTGACACTGACTAACTTATTAGTACCTACCTAAGAGACAAACTGGTGTGTATCCAGCAGGATACACACCAGTTTGTCTCCAGTTTGAAGACAAGAAACTAACTACTAGCAAGCATGCTAGTAGTTAGTTTCTTATCTTTGGTTATAAATGTCATGTTTGGTTGTCAATAAATATTCTTTGATCCTATTAAACTTTGAAACTTTTGAAACTTTGAAACTTTTATTTCGGCCATGATCCATAAAAAAAAAACACCTAAAAAATCCACTACACAAAATCCACTTAAAATCCACTTTTAATTTATTTTCATTGTGAATATGCTCTAAACGTAGGGTAGGGAGGGGCATGTTGAGCAGGCGGGTAAGTTGGTCAATCGCAATATCTCAAAAACTACTCATGCCACGCGGGAATACCTAATGGCGGAAAGTTAGGTCTAAGTGAGGGGAATCTATTTATCTAATATCATTTGCCATGCGGCGCCGGAGTTGGTGACAGGATCGTTTGTTTTTTTTTACGCTCAAAAATAAGAGAACTAGATTGAAGTATTATTCTTCTAATTTCATGAAAATATAATGTCTCGAAAGTCTGGTAAAAGCTATCACTTAATAACTTAAAATGTCTTTTGGTTTTTATTACCGATTTTGATGTAAGTATGACTCATTTAATGTAACCCTAAGATTTACTAAAAAACGTGGCGAGGGGTTAGTTGAGCACTTCATTGCGGGGTTAGTTGAGCAATGCCCAACACTAGGTGATTCTAAAAAGGGTATAGGTCATAGCTTATAACTAGCAGAAAACATATATTGTGGTCGTGTTGACCTTTATAAAAAAAATCGGTTGTATGTGATTAAAAAAATATAATTTCGAGTATATGTCTATAACTTAAATTTCTGTGACAAGTATTCATGACGCATCTATCCGATGAAACCTATCTCTTGCTTCGTAATTAGGTGCACCCAAAGGTAGTCGCAAGCTCAACGTTTGGCAAGTTAACAGGCGCGCTTACGAAACATCTAGTTCCAAAGCGTGCTAATTTGCGGACCTAAGCAAATTTTACACAGCCATGCAATCTGAGGGCGAGAGTGTAGAAGATTCGGCAGCTCGACTACGAGGTTTAGCAGAACATTGCGAGTTTGAATCTTCCTTAGACAAGGTGTACCGTGACGGGTTTGTGCTTGGGCTGAAAGCGGGTGTTGATATCTGTACCATTTCTGTTGGTACCTTGTGATAAAGATTTCAAATCCCTAGCGCCTAAATAAATAAATAATAAATAAATAAATAAATATTATGGGACAATCTTACACAAATCGACCTAGTCCCACGGTAAGCTCAATAAGGCTTGTGTTGTGGGTACTAGGCGACGATATATATAATAGACAGATACATACAAATACTTAAATACATAGAAAACATCCATAACTCAGGAACAAATATTCGTGATAAACACACAAATAAATGCCCTGACCAGGATTCGAACCCGGGACCTCCTGCTTCGTAGGCAGGGTCACTACCAACTAGGCTAGGAGGCCGTTGAAACCTAAACCTAAACATTGCCTGCCATTGGCCTAAACATTGATGGACACTGTATAAGGTTCAAAATGGTAAAGAACTCAAATTCCTTGACTGCACCTTCCGTCAGACCTTCCAGCATTTCTGGAAAGAAAGAGCGAGATAGAAGCCATTCATTCCGCTACTTTTCCTTTCACTTAAAATAACTAGCACGTTTCGAGACTAACCATAGAGTCGTAAAGTCGCTCTTCTTAAATCCTACTTCAACACCCATTACTGTTTATTGGTGTCGTATTTTGCGCAATGTGGGACGAAATCACTTTATACAGCCTAAACCAGGGGTTCCCAATTGTTGCCTACTTTATAGTAAGTACCTAGTCTGCAATCCGCAAAGTGATACCTATTATAACTTGGATACCTATATCACTAGCCTCAGAAGCAGTCGCTTGATTTTATCGACTTTGGAAGTACCTAATCCTAGTAGCCAATAGCGGTTGCAAAAAGTGGCTGGGTCGATTCACTTTTACACAGTCTAAACCAGGGGTTGCCAACGCAATGGTTTGTGGGTAGATTTAGGTAGGTAATCCGCAAAATACCCACACCTATCATAACTTATACAGAGTGTCCTTAGCCATTGGACATAGCCGAAACGTACATATTATGCGTTACGGTGTTTAGAACGAGTACACAAAGTATCATAACAATCGGTGCATTGGTAACGAAGAAATTAACAAATTAGTATTTGTTACTTTGGAGCAACCTGTATCAAAGTATAACTTATGACGTCATAAATACTCATAGAATAGTATGGAGCCTTCTCCATATTGTTGACTACCTGTAGTTTTTATTTATGTCACTTATAACTCTTTGATTGTTGACAAATGTCATCATTGAAGAAAATGAACAGTGTCACTAATATGCTGCTGCCAAAAGCACTACCAATGATAAATACCAATTATAAAGAGAAGTGGATACATTGATGAGCGATAGGTGTGTATCCCAGAGTCGCAGGTTTGTGTTTCAAGTCATGGTTTTTTCCATTTTCCCTTCTTTATAATAAATTAGCCCCAAGAATGGTTGGAAACCTCTGCTCCAAACGCTCAAGTGGTCTAAAGATTATATATAATAAAATAATTCTCGGCTGCTGCCTAAAATATAACTGCTAGCTCGCCATCTGCGTGGAATGGACCAGTGTGGGTTTATCACTAGCTTTTCTTTATGAAATTGAAACGTATTTATACGTCTTCATAAAAAAATGTGCTTTTTATAAGCAAAAGGTGACTGCTGACTATAAGATAAATCCATTTTTAATGTAAACGTGCGCAACGTTTGTTTTTGAGAACTAGTGCTTTTTACTTTTCCAATGTTTTTAAATTTGGTGACAGAATTAAGAAAAACCTTTAAAATATGTTCATGTATTTTTTTTTTTTTAAGAAATCGTTTGGTACACGTTCGAAAATGCCATTCTTCACTCGTCCCGACCTGCGATAAATGTTTATTTACTAGAGATGGCGAGTTTTTGATGTTTATCACTAATTGTTTTCTGTATGAAATTAATTTATCCTAGGCTTGGGACTTGTGGAAGCGCGCCGTGGTTCTAGAATCCAAGTAGTCGCCAATATTAACTTAAATTAAGTACAATATTAACTAATCATATCTCATCATATCATATCTAAATCTAAAAATAAAACTAAGAAGCACATTATAATATGTAAAGGAATTAAAACGTAACTTAAACTATAACTGTACTGTACAGAACTTGGTGGCCGGCTTAGATTTAACGCTTGTGAAAACGCTTCTAGTGTGATGGGGACCTTTGCGCCGGATGCGATTAGGGGCGGTTAGTTCTAAATGTTTTTGTAATGATTGACTTTACTAACATTAGGGATAAGGACGAAGCCTGTTGGTAATAGTTTTATTGTTTGGTAAGTAATGACCAAAGGGCAGACAGTGGATGCAATATACGTCAAACTCATGCTAAACGATATACTTAGTATGGATATGACTACAATTGGTTAAAAAAAGAGAACATGGTTGCAAAACAGTTTTTTCTATATTACATATTTTCAGTCCATTCCTTTTATGGTTCACTATCCACTTATATAGATAAAATGACCTCTCTACATCTACCGATGTAAGAGTTGCGTATTCGTAAAGTGACACTTCACTATTATCAGTAACATTATCACCATCACTCAAATTTCTTATAAAATCGTAATCTGAAATTCTGTATAAAACTGACTCCATTTTGTTATATAAAGAATCAGAAGATATTATCATCATGTACAATCTTACTTCGTCCAGTAATTGGAGTGCTTCATATATTTTTAGGCCGCGAGTTTCTAATAACGTTATGTTTCTGGTTATTATTTCAAAATTTGGTTTCAGAAACAATAAATTGTTTTTTAAGCCATCGTCTTGCGTAAGTTGCTTTACTTTACGCATCGATAGTGCTTCATTGTTGTTGAAACTACTTATCACAGATTTAATTTTGTCATAAAAAGTCGCAAAGTAAAAAGACGCTTCTAACCACGTACCCCATCTTGTGATCACGGGCTTATGCAGTAATGGCAAATTCGGATACATTGGGCATTTCAAAAATACTTTTTTGACATTTTTTATTAGACTATCAACATCTGAGCATTCTGATCGGATGTGCTCAGCAACTCTACTTAATGCATAGGTGAGACATGTAAAATGTTTCATATTGGGAAAAACTTTTTTAGTGATCTTCCGGCCTTTAACATATAAGATGCACTATCACTGCATAACATTAATATGTTACCAACTTTTGTCTGCAAAGAATCTCCCCATATTTCTTTAAAGGTTTTAATTACAAATTTTGAGCCCGTGTTAGCATTTGTGACTTCAATAACCTTACACCAACAGGTAGATGGGAGTGTCGATATTTGAGATCAGCGGTTTCAAAAGTAAATTTACAACAAATGTTCCTTAAAAATCTGTGCTTTCGTCCAGCGACACCCATAATTTGTTTTCACTTATATTTTTATGAATTTCCTTTAATTTACGGTTGAAAACTTTATTTAAATATTTCTTAAGCAAAATAGTCTCTATAAATTAGAAACTCTTGTTGACTAGGTACCTAGTACCTACAATACAATACTGCAAATGCAAAACGATATATTGCTGGAAATTTCACAATTGTTTAATTATGTAAAGTTGCACCTGCGTGATAAGAACAATGACTCTTTAGGTTTAATTTTTCATACTTTACTATTATAAAGGATTACATATACGCCTAGCGGTTAGGGCGTCTGCCGCGAAAGCAGGAGGTCACTGGTTCGATCCCAGCCCTTGGCACTGGGGGCCTTGGTCACTTTTTCTGTAGTATATGACATCTCTTTCGATTTATATTTTCATACTTTATTTTCCATTCAAAAATCATATTTTCAATATCTATGTATAATACCTACAAAAAATGTACCTACGACTTGTATTAGTCTTAATATCTATGACACTACATTATTACCACCGCCAACACTCAAATCCTCCGATGTATATGACATACCCTTACCACTCGACTACCGCGACGGGGCTCGTAATTCTCTGACTGCTTAAAACCATTTGTAGTAAAATACAGTCGACCGATATCAAAAATATGTCTACGTTTTCACCTTTACGATAAGGCGAAAACGTAGACATATTTTTGACGTCGACTGTACAAAGAAAGAAAACCCTACAGTTTTATCCCACAAATTTTAATAATGCCCAAGTTATTTAATCCAACTATTTTCTTAAAAGTCCACCTTGAAAGCGTCTGCTAGTAAAATGAAAGTCAGCAGTTTAGAAATTCGAGATAAGAAAGAAAATTTACGGAGTGCCGAGGTAAGAGCCAGTACGTCATAATGTCAGGTATGTCTGGCTTTATAGAACAAAGAAAACGTTAAAAAATAAGGTAAGTAAATCTCTACGGTTATTTTTTTCCCACACGTATTTCACACAACGTAACCTTCATATATAAATGAATTTAATTTTAGCACGAGTTCGTAATTCTTGCACCACTCGTGATACATACAATGTTTTCATCACATTTGCGAGGAAATAAATAAACTTTCTGGACCGATACAGAAACAATAATTATTAGCGGTAGTGTAGTACACACTCCACAGTAATCCAAAGTGTGTGGCGATTATGCGCGGCTAACGCATGAGGGGCAGGTGCTCCGGGCGGGTGGTAAAGTAGTACGAGAATCCTTTAAGACCATGGGCTTAATACAGCTAAGTCTAAGTATGCTTGCATATAATATCACCATTTACGAGCAGATATGATAAAAACATACTAACAGACTGTCCGACATAAATAATTTGTAACAGAAAATAAATGAAGTACAAGGCCTTAGTTTATCACAGGTTTTAATTGCGTAATAAATACGAAATGCACGCGAGCAATATCGCGCAAGTATGATATACGAAATAAATATCAAATGAAATATCAATTAGGGATATCGCTGGGCACTTTGGTAATTGCCGGATTACGTGTTATAGGCGGATAAATGGAAACAACAGAGTAAATGGAAAGAAGTAGTATATCTGACCACTACCTACTTCTTTCCATTTACTCTGTTGACACATCCGATGTATGGCATGTATTGTCGAAACCGGCCAGGATAGGATGATAATGATGGCATGTAAGTTATGAATGCAAAACACGGGATTTCAAGAGACCCGTTCTCCATTCGATACGGGGATTCCAGAGGTTTTAACTATAAAACTCTCGTGAGACTCGAATATATTGAAAATATTCCAAACGGAACAGTCACGTAATTAAGTCAATTTTTGTTCAACATTCTCATGTTTCGGTATTTACGAATATCGTCACCAGGAGCGACACCTGCGACAGAGGCAAGTCGTGCACTGATTCCAGAGGTTGAGTAGTACCTACGAGTTAATAAAAATTAGGTTGCGTCCGGCCTGCCTTTGTGCTAGCGCAACAGTTTTTGAAAATTTGCAAAGCTTGACAATGCTTTTAAAGTTCGTCAATTGTGTCCATCTACGAGTAAAATGTAATGAAATATTTTATAATTA
The DNA here is from genome assembly GCA_949128165.1 of Lathronympha strigana. Taxonomy (NCBI): domain Eukaryota; kingdom Metazoa; phylum Arthropoda; class Insecta; order Lepidoptera; family Tortricidae; genus Lathronympha; species Lathronympha strigana. The sequence goes on along the minus strand of OX421921.1, from coordinate 9,049,902 downwards.
GATATCCCCGTCCCTACTTTCCTAATACCATTTGAATGGACGGTGAAACATTGCTTAATAATGCGTACGTTTGTACGTTTAAAGCGCAAACTTACAAGTTGAATATGGAGATTACTTTAATAGGTAGTATAACTTACTCTGCAATCATATAGAACTCAATTAAATGACAGTGTAGTCTTCCCTAAGTACGCTGGCTGTGGTTAGTGTTAAAGCATGGCCCAATATCGCTTGCCACAGGCTGGCTTTTAATTAAAGGATATAATATATATACTCTATTTATGAATTAACACATACATGTGTCACACTATGATATGGTGTGTAGTTGGCGCCATGCGACTGTTTTACACGATAAGAACGACTATTATTATGTTACTTGATAAGGGACGACTCACACTAGGACGGGACGGAACGGGCGGGAAGATCTGTCAGATTCTATAGAAAACCTCACGTCACATTCGAGGGCTTCGAGCTATCACGTGAATATTTCTATAAAAATTTACCGATCGTCCCGTCCCGCCCCGTTCCGTCCCGTCCCGTCCCGTCCTAGTCTGAGTCATCCTTAAACAGAGATGATTTAGGTATAGGTACGCGAGTCCGTCTTGCGACCGCTTTTTTCATGTCATTTATTTCGAATGTTATTAACAGAAGGCCTAGTATAAAAGTTGTACGACACTTACTTCTCGATCGCGTTAGCGTATCGAGAGTTCAAATTATGTTTGCCGTTTTTTTAAATCATCCGGCAACTTTCATATTTTGACCCCTCGATACGCTAACGCGGTCGAGAAGTTAATGACGTACAATTTTTATACTAGGCCTTCGTTCTTTCTTTGTCAAACTTCTGTGTAAATAAAACGTTCATTGTCATCTAAGTACATTGTTTATTAAGCCTTTCTAATACAACACAGTCATAAAACGCCTAATATGAAGGTGACCAGTAATTTAGAAGGCACCCACGTAAGCCGGTGTTTTATTTTATGGCTGATGGCCGTCGCTGCTGGAAGTGCCCTTATTGATTGCCTTTTTGTTTTAATAGCTGTATATTGTTTGTTTTTGTGTCACATGCGCGTTATCTGATAGGAATCTTGAAGTACGTAGATTCTCTAAAGGACATTCATATGAACTATAGTAGGTAGGTAAGTAGGTACCTAACATTGTCTTCTGTTTCCGCGATTGCGAGGAGAATTGGCATTCTCTCAGTCATTTTCTTAACCCTGTGAAAACGAGTGCTGTAACGATGGGTAATGGTGTTAATAAACGCGATAAATCTGTTCTAAAGTGTTTAATTTCAATATAGTAGGTAAGCTTTGCCTTTCAAAATTGAGTAATGCCTTTTGGTCTTTGTGGATCCCACCTTTATATCAAAACGAACTCTGGACCATCTCGAAAGAGCAAAGCGAGCGTAGTTTTCCCAGTCTACTTGGACAATCCGTCGTTTGTTCGATGATAACTCAAGTATCGTTGATCGGACCGTCGTGAAATTTGGCAAGTGATTAGATGAGGTAAATAGAATTTTTGAGTTCGAATATGAGCCGAATCGGTCAATTGGTTGCCGAGATATAAGGGTTACGAGTTCACGTTCGGATAAAGGAGTCATCGTTCCCGTCCCGTCCCGTCCCGTACTAGTGTGAGTCATCACATCATTTAAGGATATCTCAAAAAGGCGTAGACGCTACCGGCGATGTAGACAGCATCTACGGTACCATGCCAAGGGGGGAATATCTATTTTATCATTTATTTTATTTTAGTTTATGTTGTTATTTAAAAAAAGAATTTTATGTTTGCATGATTGTTTGACGATATTTAGAGTATCTTTAATCGGTTCGTTGTGAAATTTGGCAATTGGCAGGTAGTTAGATAACAGAAATAGAATTTTTAAGTTCGAATATGAGCCAAACCGATCAAGGGGTCGCCGAGATATAGGGGTCGCCTCAACACAGCGAATCCTCCTTTTTTAAAAGGGTCGGCAACGCGCATATATCACCCAGCAGGAGTAGCATGTTCTTAACGGCAATAAGGTTCAATTTTGATTGCAGGTGAATTTTAAAGCAAACGCGTCTGGACTCTAAACATGATTTATTGTAACTAACGGTGGGTAAAAATGCATATCTATTTATAGCTAGGTATCATATAGCACGGGGACGAAAATTGACAAAACATACCGCCCGCCAAAAACAACAGTTTTTAACTTAACCTAAGCGAAATACATAACCTAAAACTTACGGGAGCCGTTGCTTGAATTGATGCATCCAACCACTATCACAAGCACACTTGTCACTGCCATATGTTTTAAGTCCAACACTAAGTAAATATAAACGAGTGATTTGGAAACATTTCACTTGTATCACAGCAAATAACTAAATACAGAGTTGAGCGACGCCGGCGCAAACTAATGCGAGATAATACTGATCATGAATAACATTCCATTATTGCACGTAAACAACTAGGTAGGTCCAGCCTGCGTCGCGTAGGTAACAATCGCATGCCCGCGGAGGGTATATCTTTTTAACAACTTACTTATGCTTAACTTTATAAATACCTATGTAAGTACCAATATTACAGATCAACCATAATAACAAAATGTTGAATATTTGCATAGACTTCAATGGACTGTATAATTTTGTTTGGTTTTAACCGACTTCCTATAAAAGAAGGTTCTATGATTGGGTTAGAGTAAGTACCTATATCGTAAAATTTGTTTTTATGGTTGAGATTCATTAAGCATTACAACTCTTAACACTAGACTAATTTTGGATCAAACCCTTTAACATCAATCATTATAAAGAACAAGTTGAGTTCTTATACCTAACTACTTTAAGTAAACAATAGAAACACGTAGGTAAAGTATCTTACCAATTTTAACTTTTATGCACCTTAACATTTAAACAAACTATTTGTAGAAGATACAGTTTCTACGTGATACTGAAATTATCATTAAATAATACATGGGATCCGCTCGGTGATCCAATCCCAAGAATTTGAAAATACACTCGGAGTGAATTGATACTTAAATATAACATCGTGGTTATGTTCTTATCAATACACGATAATCTTAAATTTAATAAACACAAATTACTAAATCACTAAAAACATTAAGTATGTAGTAGGTACGAATGTTTAATGAGAATTCTATTTTTCTACCGATAAGGATTCGTACGTAAACCTTGTGCTTATGTATTGAGTAGTTGTTTACAATCTACAGTCGGCCAGAATTACAGTAAGTAAAATTTATTAAATACACAATAAATTTAACCGCCCACCATGGCTTGTTAAGTTACCCTAAACGACTCACTAATCTACAGATTTTGGTAACAAAATGAGTTTGGACAACGGTCTTTTAAGAATATGGTCGCCCTTGCACTGAACTGTCACGACACGTACTAAGCCGTCGGGTCCGGCGGCGTGCACTGCCGTGATCCTTCCTAACAGCCATTTGGCTGGTGGTAAGTCTTGTTCTTTTATAATAACAACATCTCCTATACAGGGTGACTGTACCACATCGTACCACTTCTGTTTTTGTTGCAGTGTATTTAAATATTCACAATGCCATTTCTTCCAAAACCTTGCATTTGTAATACCTATAACAAATGTAAACCTTTTAGTTTCATAATTTTTATCTGGAATGTTGATCAATGCTTCGCCAACGAGAAAATGTCCTGGCATGAGGGGGTAAGTTTGATTAATGACCTTTGTTTCTAACTTTACCTTTCTTTTTCAGGTCTTCAATTTCTTGGCTGTATACTAGTCTCTGATAATACCTTACGCAGCTGGTTTCAACTTCATCCAATTCATCAGCGCTCAAGATATCATGTGTTTTGTATTTGTAGTCTAAAAATCTCTTACAGTGAGCTAGTACTCGTTTCATTCTGACCAATGACGGAAACTTCTCCCAAATGGGAGTATCTTGTATGAACGTGTGAAATGACTTCTTGCATTCCAGTTCTGTTCTTGGAATTGTAGTGGCCCTTAGCATTTCAGTGCTGTTCTCCTTTAACCATGTGGGTCCACTCCACCAAAGTTCATTACTTACCAGTTCACTTGCCTTGATACCCCTTGACGCAAGGTCAGCAGGGTTGTCTTCCGACACGACGTGCCTCCATCTATCATTGTCAATAAGCTGGATGATTGCTAACACTCTGTTCCCAACAAAGAGTTGCCAGCGACTGGGTTGTGATTGTAGCCATGAAAGAACCACCATCGAGTCTGTCCACGCGTAGATTCTGTGCATAGGTATGCTTAATAGTCCTGAAATGTCATGCAACAGCTTTGCTAATAACACCGCAGCACAAAGTTCTAGCCTCGGGACCGTCAATTGTTTCAGTGGCGCTACTTTCGTCTTTGAGGCCAACATCGTGACATGAACAACATCGTGCTCGTCTACTACTCTTACATAGACAACAGCTCCTAGAGCAAGAGTCGAGGCATCCGAGAATCCGTGCAGATCCACTTCTTTGCAACGAGACGACATTTTAATCCAACGCGGGATCTCAATAGTTTGCAGCTCGTGAAGTTCTTCTCTGAAGCTCATCCATTCGTCAACCAGCTCTGTGGATAATTCATCATCCCATTCATAAGGACAAAGCCATAATTTTTGAATCATGATTTTGGCCGTTATCACCACTGGCGAGAGCCATCCAAAAGGATCAAATAGGCTAGCTACATCCGACAAAATTACTCTCTTCGTTACAGGTACCCTGCTTGCTGGTAAGTTGACTGAAACGTGAAATGTATCATCTTTACGATTCCATGTAAGTCCCAATATTTTTATGATCTTATCTAATTTAATCTCTTTCTTTTCTGTTACAGGTTCCTGAGTCTTCGTGCCTTCAGCCAAGTCCTTCAGCAGTCCTTCCGAGTTACTAGACCACCTTTGCATTTCGAAACCACCGGCCTTTAGCAAACTATCAATTTCTTTACAGGTGACCTTCATTTCGTCGAGATCCTCGCGACCTGTCATAAGGTCATCCATGGAAAATGAGTTTCTTACTACCGCGGCTCCTCGAGGATAGTTATCTTTCTCATCATCAGCCAAGCGCTGGAGGGTGCGAACAGCCAGATGGGGTGCAGCTGCTGTTCCAAATGTAACGGTAAGTAGCTTATAGCTCTCAATCTTGTCAGATGTATCATTCCGCCACACTATGCGTTGTAAATCTGTGTGTTTGTCATCCATTCTTACCTGACGATACATCTTCACGATGTCGCCAACAACACAAATTTTGTGAGATCTCCATCTAAATATCAGACTGCGAAGGTCTGGTTGGATTGTAGGACCTACCATCATGCTGCTGTTTAAGGAGCATCCGTTTGACCCCTTCGCTGAAGCGTCAAAAACGACACGAACCTTTGATGTCTCCTTGTCCTCTCTAATTACAGCATGGTGTCCAAGATAGATTGCATCAGCTCCAGCTTCTTCTGTACTTACCTTCTTCATATGGCCTAACTGTAAGTACTCGTGTATAACTTTGGTGTATTGTGTTTTCAGCTGCTCACTTCGTGCGAACCTCCTTTCCAGTTGCTCTAGTCTGGTTATAGCCTGACGCTTTGTGTTTCCGCACGACTTTACAGTGTCTTCGAAAGTTGTCTTTAAAGGAAGCTGTACCACGTACCTTCCTGTTTCATCCCTCGTTGTTGTTTGTTGATATATTTCCTCGCACTTCTCTTCTTCTTTCGTCCACATACTTTCCTTTGTGTATAGCTCCGACTCCACTTCCCAAAACCTCTTCAGAAGGTTGTTGTCTTCTTCTATTTGTCTTGTAATATGTAGGCTAGAGATGTGCTGTGAAATAGTAGATGATGTGTTAGTAACCTTAGTACCCCCTAACAAAATCCAACCCAGGTGTGTTTTTTGGGCAATAAACTTCCCAGGACCTCTCATTAAACCTGTGTCTATGATTTCGCAGTAAACTCTCGCACCAAGAAGAATATCAATCTTCCCTGGCGTGATAAAGGTGGGGTCAGCTAAATTTACTTTATTAACCTCAGGCCAATTAAAACCTTTAATTACCCTAGATGGTAACTGACGTGTAATTGACTTCAATACATAAGCATCTACATCCATAGAAAAGGAAATATCGTACCTTGACTGAATATGTAATGTTACCATGTGTTTGATACGCGACTCATGCTCCTCAACTCCAGAGATCACTCCGCTGACTTTAGTTTTCTTCAAACCCAGCAACTGGACCGCCCCTGCGGTCGCGAAGGACTCCTCTGATCCTGGGTCCACGAGAGCTCGAAGCACGTAGGACTGCCCCGACTCCGCTGTGACATACACCAGTGCTGTCGCCAACAAGGTGCCTCGCCCAGGTTGTTTTACTTGTAATACAGTCGACGTATGTGCCACTACTACGGTTTGTGTTTTTTCTTTGTTGTTGTTACTTGTTTCTCCAGACGTTCGAGCTTCTCCGCCTGCTTCTTTCTTTTCCCGGTGTAATAACGAATGATGCTTTCTCTTACAGATCTGGCAAGTTGTTTTTTGTTGACACTTAAAAACATTGTGGTTTGGAATTAAGCAATTATAGCAGAGATTATTTTTCTGCACGAAACTGTACCTGTCATCTATCGACTTCTTGGAAAACTGTTTACAATTATAAATATAATGCTCTTCATTACATAACGCACATTTCACTTCACTCGGCGCAGTAACATGAAACATCTTAGCTTTCACAGGTTTGTAGCCTTTGCTTGCAGGTTCCACCATCTCGAGAGTACGAAACCTATTTTCCAGGAACGATTTCAATTTATCAAAACTAGGTAAGTCATCCGTCTCATCTCTGCTTATTAACTCTTCCCATTCTTTATGGGTACTCGCGTCCAATTTTGATACAATGGAGTAGTTAATAATTGCGTCCCAATGATTCGTAGGTAATCCTAGATGTTTAAGTGCACTCATACATTCCACTGAAGTATCCAATAACTGTCGTAAAGCTGTGGCCGACTCCTGCGTTATCGCTTTTTGTGTAAAGAATTTCTTAAAAACACAATTTGCTATATATCTCTTATTGGCATAACGTTTTTTCAACACTGACCAAGCTTCTGGGTAATTTTCTGCAGTTATTGAAAATTGACGCAACAATGCCTCGGCTTCTCCGGCTAAACTGCCCTTCAGGTAATGTAGCTTTTGAACATCTTGTAAGGATTCGTTGCTATGCACTAATGCCAGAAATAAATCATGGAATGATTGCCATTCAGTATAGTTCCCGTTAAATGTAGGGAGTGAAATTCGAGGCAATTTAACTTCACCACCATTCGATGTATTAGGCGTGGTTTTAGGTGTTTGTTTAGACTCACATTTTATCGGTTGCATACTTTCCAACTTAGACATCATTTCACCCTTGTACGCGTAGTACGCTTCTTCAAAATCCTCAAACATATTGTCGGCAAAATAGTTTAATGTTGGACGCTGCTCCATAGAAACCGATATAATTAACGTTTCATGTACGGCCTTAAACTCCTTCCAGTATATTTCCAGTGTATCCATTCTTCCCTTCACATAACCAACCGAAAGTCTTTCCTTAGGCGATTTCCTGTAGTTACTATACGCCCTTTTCACCTTTTCTAACCTATCGGCTTGAATAACTATATTTTGTTCAATTTTATCCATTGCAGCAATAGTTTATGGCAATAAAGTAATGCAAAGTCACTAGATATAGTTAAAACACAACACAAAACGTATGTAACTTCTGGAAAGTTCCACTCCTTTATTATATTTTTATGCGTAGGGTAAGCGAGCGCCACACGGTAATGTCCAACAAATTTACTTAAAAATCCCAGCGGCTCACTTTTGTAATACACTTGAACAATACTGTTATTCGTAGTTAAGTTACACAAACTTCTAAATCCACGATACACCTTGTCCTTTGTCCATTTATCACACCTAATAAATACGTAAACTGTTTTTTGTAATAACACCGAATAGTCTTAATCCTTAAAGTTCTTTTGCCTTAATTCACTCTTGTTACATAATTGTCTAATGAATTTAACACATTTCCATATGTATTTAACGTTATTTCATCGAAATTACACCATTTTTCTATTGAACCAATTATTTTTACGTGTCACTCTTCAAGCATCCTGGTTCGATGGTCCATGTTCTTAACGGCAATAAGGTTCAATTTTGATTGCAGGTGAATTTTAAAGCAAACGCGTCTGGACTCTAAACATGATTTATTGTAACTAACGGTGGGTAAAAATGCATATCTATTTATAGCTAGGTATCATATAGCACGGGGACGAAAATTGACAAAACAGCAGGAGTTGCAAGTGTCCATAGGCTACGGTAACCGCTTATCATCAGCCGAGCCCTATGCTTGTTTATTACTGTCGTAGTATTTTAAAAAAACACGATGTCGCTATGTGTGGGTACACATATCTCGCCACATAGCGGGCAACTCATGTTATTCTCTATGATGTAGCGGTATTTAGGTTAAATTAGGTTTCAATTGCCTGGTACACGCGTGACTAGCAATTCAAAAAGGGCCATAGAACAGAACTTAAGCCTTAGGTTTATTTTATAGAGGTTGCCGCAGGTGGTGGCTTAATTGAAATGGACCGTTTGCCACATTGTTACGTTACGTGTTAAGTGATATTGAAGCTTATTGAATAGTAGTACAGTTCTTTTTTGTGAGTTTTAGTTACGGAAATCTTTTGGAAATGAAATATTGAGGGCCATATCGGTAGTTATATCCAATGGATCTAGAAGTTTACTTGTAAAGACTTTTAAATATCTCAGTTTTTAGACGATTAGACTCGTAAAATGATCACCTACCGCACTTAGTTATTAAGAAATAAAGTTAAAAAAATGCCAATTTTTTAATAAGACTTATTGTGTACTATTTAACTAAGCGAATAATTTGAAAAGACTGTTCTTTTTCACCTGAAACACAGTGAAACCTAGTTCACGCATTTGTAATCTACTTTTACCTCATAAGTTACAAATCTTAGTCTTAAAGAGTAACCAGTGTAACAAAAATATTTTTAATAAAATTATTTGTTTTGCTTTAGTTGGATTATGGATCCTTTGTTGCCCGAAATAAATGAATTTTATTTTTATTTCATTTTTATTTAAATGGTTCACATGCGATTTAAAAAGATCTAAGTTATAGTGGGCTGAGAATACATCCGCAAGTAGAGAATTCCACTCCTTAGCTGTTCGCGTAACAAAGCTGGAGGCAACGCGTTTTGTGCGAATCAGCGGCAAGGAGACCACGTGAGGGTGGAACGATTGTCCGCGTCTAAATACACGTTTTGGGAAATGCTGCTGTATCCCTAAAATGACTCCAGCACTTGTGATTTAGTCGCTATCGTTGCCGCGCTGTTGTCACGATGCACTTTCAACTCCATTCAAAATTCAAATTCAAACTTGTTTGTTTGCAGAAACACAATATATAATGACATGAGTTTGCAGTGGGTCCAACACTAGGCTAAGCCTATTCGGCAAGAGACCTTTTTATTTAACATTATTGAACGAGCGAGCGAAGTTCCCTCAGGCAACTGGAACAATCCGGCGTTTGTATGTATGTTTGTCCGACAAATACTCGAGTATCGTTGATCGTCGTAAAATTTGGCACCTGCCTGCTGCTAACCACCTGGTTAGATGAGATAAATATAATTCTTAAGTTCAAATACGAGCCAAAACGGCCAAAGAGTTGCCGAGGGGTCGCGAGTTAATTTTCTGAGCAAACTACTAGCTTATTAACACATTGAGTGCCAGCGACTGCTACGCGCTACGCTCGTAGCCGATCCCGTTTTCCCGCTTTGTAGCGGAAAGCGACCACCCCAGAGAACTCCCCTAGCGGGTTCCCGGCGCTCAATGTGTTAAAGAAATTCATAGGTAAATTTAACGTGCCGGTTATGACGCTGCGCGTAGCATGGGTACGTCACTGTCACACCAAGACCAAGGTCAGTAAACAAGATGCGTAATGAATGAGATATGAGGGCCTACCACGAACATCGAAATTTCTGGAATTTTCATTCTGCATCTCTTTTACTCAAGTATGTATGTATGTAAGTGCGATATAGAGGGAAAAAACAAATTGTCGACCGTTCTATTTTTATAGTAGTCGTGATGAACATCTGATACTTATCTGCTTGTTTATGAGAAATTCAATTTTCTTCAATTTTCGATTAAGAGTCAGATGTTGTTTATTTCGTGTATTTTTGGGAGTTATTCAATTAGGGAGGATATTTTAAGAAACACGGGCTTTTATGAATGGAACGAGAATTGTGACAAACATTATGAATATTTAATAAACTTGATGCCAAAATATGGTTACCTACACATTTATAATATGATTTATTACACAGCGGGAAACATGCGAATCCTGCCAATTTCCTTAGTGACGGAACCGCATTACAGGTCGTTGGGTTTAAAAATCCCTATGCTGAGACGGCGTCACACAATTTCGCCAGGAAAATGACATTTGTCAGGATAATGTAGCAGGCGGCCACGAAAATGACGTTAGATTTCACATGATGCCTTTATTCCATTGTAATATGTATAGGTACGGTAACGGAAACTGAAATAAACTACGTAGGTACTTTTTTAGGCTTTATTGACTTGTTTCAGCTTCAGTTTGCTTTGATTTTACTTATAGAGTGCATCTGAATTTTACGTGACAATAGAACGAAAACGTACGCGTTTAAATTTCCTTGACACGGTGGAAATTTTATTCGCATTTTTTTACGCCCCCATACGTTATATCAGTAGAAGTTGACGTTTACTCAACGCTAAGGATTTCTCGTAGCGCTACGCCGTAGCCGATAACGTGCAGTTCCCGATTTGTAACAAAGATGGCACTTAGAGGCATAAATAGGTACATATAACGTCGTGATTGATGCTGAAGGGTTGACGTGTGTCCGAGGCATCTTAGAGCCTACCACGAACATCAAAAAATGGCATCGTGCGCGACCAATTTTAAGGAATTTTAATTTTTAAGCAGAGACGTCTGTGAACGATACGAAATTCCTTAGAATAAATAAATAAATAAATAAATAAATATATTATGGGACAATCTTACACAAATCGACCTAGTCCCACGGTAAGCTCAATAAGGCTTGTGTTGTGGGTACTAGGCGACGATATATATAATAGATAGATACATATAAATACTTAAATACATAATAATTTAGAAAGAAAGGAAAAGTGGAAAATTGAATTATCAATGGAACTTGGGAGAAGTAGTTACTTTCTGACGGTAAATTTTGCTAACTACCCCCCTAAGGCGCACGTGGGGGATATGATGGAGGACTATTTTTTTACAGCAGAAATGTCTGCGAACGATTCCATATTTCTTAGAAAGAAAGGACAAGTGATAAATGCTCATCGTTCTGCCAACTCAGCTACTCAACACATCCGGTGGCCCCGAATTTCTCTACAATATTCATCGTAATGCTCCTTAGGGTCTCGCCCAACGTCATGAGTTTTTTCTAAGAATGATATCCTGGCTTTAAGCTCGGACGTGATTCTTCCTATAAAAATTGACAGATCGTCCCGTCTCGCCCCGGCCCGCCCTGTTCTAGTGTGAGTCATCCTTAAACTTAAAGCGGATATTATACTAACCCAAACGAATTTGGAGACCATGTGAAAACGATCCACCCTCAGAGTTTCTAGACAAGATGTCAATCGCACACGCTCCGTAGCGTAGTATACAATACAATACAATACAATAACTCTTTATTGCACCTCAAAACAACAAAAATAACACAAAGTGGTATAGATTACACATGAAAAAGAGGCAAACAACAGGCGGTCTTATCGCTAAAGAGCGATCTCTTCCAGACAACCTTTGGTTAGAGGAGACACTACACTAAGAAAAGTATACATACAGTAGGTGGTGCAAAACTGGAAAAAGTATTATGTGAGAACCAAAATATATGACATAAACAGAAAAAACAAATCTACAAAAAAAAAAAGAAAACAAACACACACACAATTACATATACATACATATATATATGTTCATACCAAAATACATAAATATATAAATACATATATACAAATACAAACTAATTAAGCGAAATGATGATAGCAGATTACTGATTTTACATAGTTACCTTTCTCTATCACTTTTCCTTATTAGTGCGACAAAGACAGTTAGGTTTCGTTCGTTATTGTGCGTTAACAATTGGCATCTTGTTTACGCACCCAGATTTCTTTTAAGAGTTAACGATAAACAAGTTGATTCGAATATATTTCAAAAGCTTTTCAAATTAAATGACAGTTAACTTTATAGCACAGGTAACTGTACAACTTTACTCATTTAGAGACATAAATATCCCTTTAAAGCTGTAGAACTGAAATAAATCTAATCTCAAATTATAATGAACTAAAGTTACCTCTTGGAAAATCTGTTGAAATGAAATATTAACATAAATTGTAAATTATTGCCAAATGAAATCTCATTTTAAATTGTCTTCAATTATCGATACCTCCTACGTATACTGAGCCAAGTGACTTTTTTACGATTTTCGTTTTTTTGCATATTTGGGATCAAAATAATGATATCTACATGCTATAAAAATTTCATGGCGAAATTACTGCTAGTTTTCGAAATAAAGTGACGTATACTGAGCCAAGTTACAACGTTTTTTCAATTAGAGCATCGTATACTGAGCTAAGTCACTTGTACCACTATACGCGGTACACTTATCGGGTGCAAGTGGCAGTTGGCTCAGTATACGCGAACCGGATTACCGGTTTACCAGTAATTTAATCGGATTTGGGGTCCGGTTTTTTACCGAAACTTGAATGAACTGGAAATTATTTGATAAAACTCACTTTTAGGACAAATTGAACTACAGGCCTATAAATTTAATTAAGATACTTGTAACATTTAATGATTTTGTTCATTGATTGAATAATAGAAATAAATTTAAAATTGAAAGTAAGACTTATTAGAAGCTATACCTACGTTCTACAAAACCTTAAGATACAATTGTCTCACCTGCTCATATTTAAGATAACTTTTGAAATAGGGATTTAGTTTTGTTCATCTACTGGAATATTTTGAAGTGCCTCGTACAAATCAGGCAAATTTTAAACTGTCATAGATTTAAAGTTCATAGTATATTTTAACAAATACATATTATATATATATTATTAATGTGGGACACTCCAATATTGATGTAAAATATTGGTGGAAACGAAGCAGCAGATGAACGTGCCAGATAACACCCCTGGTGGCCAACCAAAACCGTTCTGCAGAGTCACCAAACAGGAAATAAACAATGTTTCCTGCTGAACCAAGAAACTATGAGAACAAGAGCAGAGTGGAAGTCCGTCACAGGAAACACACACTCAAATCCATGGGTTGAACGACAAAAATACTAAAGAGCTGCTAGGGCTCAAGAGACACAAAGCGTATGCACTGTGCACACACACGTTTGTAATGGGCAAGAAAAAAGATGCAGCATGCAAGTTCTGTCAGGAAGAAAACTGCGATGCACATTATCTACTCCTGCGGACCACTAAATCTTAATGTTTAAAATAAGTACCTATACTACCTATCCACCTTGGTAGGCTCGTACCTAATACCTTATGAGGCACAACATTACACCACAACCAAAGAAACTGGAACTTTCTGGATACAACGGGTATCAGTAATGATTTATAAACGGCTGCCACGGCAGATCACAACTGGTCGATGCAGCATATTCAATAGGCCAAAAGCAATAACAAATATTTCGGTGATTTAAAAAAAAAAATTGAATAGCGATAGTATTTTAAAGTGGCAATGGCAATACTGATATCCCGTCACCTTCAAGATAATTTTTATATTATAAACAGCTTTCTTGTTCAACTTTTAAAAAATAAATAATTTTACCTAAACTAGGTACTGTTTAAGAAGTTAACGTACGTTAACGTACCTAACTATATGTTTTAATTTTGTTTTATAGAAGAGTGTTTTATTTCTTTTCAATTTGGATTCCTGTTGTTATATTTTATAACACGCCTTATTTAAGCTTATTTTTATAGTTTTTTTTGTTAAAGGTAAAAGAAAGTTATTGGTTTTGTAGATGTGTATCAACTAAGTAATGGGAATTAAGACTGACATAATTATTCTACCATAAACGTTTAAACAGTACTATACCGATAGTAAATGTCGGCTGTGATTAGTTAATTTACCTTTATAATACAAGTAATTTTGGTGTAAATTCGTTTTATTTTTTGTTTTTCAAACGTAATTTGCTTAAATATCGTAGATATATATATTTCTAAGCCTACTATAATATCCATAACATATACAGGAACCTGAACGTATACTGGTACACAATGCATGAATTCAGGCGTATACTGGTGCAAGTGACTAATCAAACGAAAACTCACAGATAAAATCCATGCGAGTAAGAGCTTTGAGTTTGTTTAGATATTAAATGGTACATGACACAAAATAGACGTGTTATATACTAAAAATATATCCATATTCATCTAGTCGTAGTTTACTATGTATACTGGACCAAGTGGTAGTTGGCTCAGTTTATCAAAAACTAGAACTCGAAAATTTTACGTATACTGGGATAACTATCATTTTTTCAAACACTACTATTAATTTCGAAAGAGTAAATATGCAGATTTATTCAAAATATATTTGTTAACTATACTTGAAAATTTCATGAAATTATTCCAACATATGAGTTAGTTATGGAACTTTGTACCTTTGAACAGCCCTCCTGTAAAATCATGATTTTCCACTTGGCTCAGTATACGTAGGAGGTATCGTTATCTATTCCGTCTTATTTTAAAATAGATTTAATAATCGCGCGAAATTTTCAAGCAATATAGACATTATATTGTCTTCTGTTACCGCGATTGTTATTCATTGAAATTAAACACTTTAGAACGGATTAATTGCGTTTATTAACGTTATGGTGTTAATAAACGCGATTAATCCGTTCTAAAGTGTTTAATTTTAATGAATATAGACATTAATGTATAGATATTTACACGTAGACAAGTAGATCGGTACCAACAATATACCTAAACGTTTAATAGTACTTAAAAATTTAGCGTTGGTGGTCGCGGGATTAAATCCTGCCCGTTCGTAACGTACCAATAAGTTTTTCGGAACTCATGGGCGAAATATCATTTCATATTTACCAATAGCTTTTCGCTGAAGGAAAACATCGTGAGGAAACCGGATCAATCCCTAGTTTTCTTTTTACCGGTTCTAGATATTATGAAGATATTTTAATGATAAATAGATTAAAAATAGATACAGAAACAGATATGGAAATATGAAACAAAATATGTTAGTCGACGTGGGGAAGGGCGGCGCCATCGTCGAAGCCAAGCCATCTGGCAGCGGGCTTGAAGCGGTGGCGTGTGCCTCGAATGCACATGCTTGTAGCGCGTATTACTGCGACATTAATTCTCGCTCTAAGCCAGCCTAGGATGGTACTCAAGGAGCGATTCCAACGTTCAGAAATGGTTTCTGCCATATGTTTAATAAAGGATGTCATTTGAGGAGCAAAGACGCCGTCAACCGATGTTACAAGTGGGGTATAAAGGTTTTTCCTCGTTTACCCTCTGGGTTTAAAGGTCAGATGGCAATCGCTTTCGTAAAGCGCCTAAGCCTAAGGAATGGTCGCCAAAGCAAACCCCAGGCTACCTGAGCCATGGCATAAGCCGGGAAAACGGTATAATAAGCTTAAAGCGCTTATAGCGCTATAATAAGCTTATATTAACGCTTATAGGAAGATTAATGCTTTAAAATGCTTCAAAATAAAAGAAAAGTAAAAAAGTCAAAGAATTGGGCAAAACTCTATGGTGGAGTATTCGCAGCAGAAGAATACTTCTCGGTAGCTCAGTTGGGAGAGCTCTAATCATATATCACAGAGCCGCGAGCTCGATTCTCGCATGACGCCGTGAATTTTTCTACTTTATAATAATTATTAGCACACTTATCTACTAGGGTGTTGCTTCGTTACTACTACTTCGTTATCGAGTTCATTGCAATAAAAAAACACCTTCTGTTTTTTTTTGGATTTTTTAACGAGTTTAAGACACTTATTGAAAATTTAAGATTCTCATAAACGTTTATATTTTAATATTTTTTTTCCCTAGATAACGTGCCAGTGTGAACCATTATAATATATGGCTCTAAAAAGCACGAGTGTCTTTTACAAATAAAAAAAACGAATTTTGCGCCTGCCGTATCAATGGAAAAAGTCATGTCAAACATTTGTCAAGAACTTAGTACGAAAAAATCTAATTATTAATGTAAGAAAAATCACCAATGCTCTTTAACGTTATACATTAAAAAGTTACACCCTGGCACGTCATCCAGCAAAAAAAAACAATAAAAAATTATTTTTGTACTCCATGAATAGGTATTTATTTTTAATTTTCAGTAATCGGTAGCGATCCCTAGTTTTTTTTTCAATGAAAACAATTGCTTGCCATATATGTTCAGGCAATCCGTCAGATCCCCATAGTGAGTTTGTCCGCGGGGCATCCGCCAGACAAATATCCCATACTTAAATTTATAGGCAGATCTGGCGGATATGCCCGAACGTATATGGCCAGTAAATAACAGCCGTTTAAATTCTTACCTTCGATAAACTAAGCATCATCCTACTATTTACTTAATACAAACACAACTTAATTTATTTATTCTAAGTAAGTCAAACAAACTATACCTATTAACTTAACTATGATTTACTACACGTATTATGAAGATTACTTGCACCAAATAAAGACCAGACATGAAATAAAGACGATCCCAAGCAGGAAACCGTCGAGGAAATTACGAACTTGACCTTGGGAGCCACCTGGACACCGGACGTGACGTGACGCCCTCATCCACTATGACGGACAAATTTAGTTTAAGTTGGTATGAACACAGTCAATTAACTTTAATAATTGTCCGAGCTTAAGCGAAGATCTCCGCTTCAGCTTGTGAAAAAATGCTTTCGTATAT
This sequence comes from Lathronympha strigana, assembly GCA_949128165.1. Taxonomy (NCBI): domain Eukaryota; kingdom Metazoa; phylum Arthropoda; class Insecta; order Lepidoptera; family Tortricidae; genus Lathronympha; species Lathronympha strigana. Next base: position 9,032,986 of record OX421921.1, on the reverse strand, counting down.
CCGATTGTCGCATTTCAGTAATAATAATAAATAAATTTTATAATATGTTTATATGTATTTTGTATTGTTTTTGTATGTGTTTTTGTATTTTACTTTTATAATCATATTATAACAACCTAACCTAAGATTAAAAATGAATAAAGAGAATAAATAAATAAAAATATTAAAATAATTCATTCGATCAACAGTAGTGTACATTCAATATTTAGTTATGTAAGATTATATTTAGTACTGCCTTAAATCACAGAATCCTTCTACGAGTTTTGACAGTAGTAGTAAATAAAACCGGCCAAGTGCGGGTCGGACTCACGCTCCAAGGGTTCCGTACCATTATCTATAAAAACGACAAAATATCACGATTGTTGTATGGGAGCCCCCATAAATATTTAATTTATTCTGTTTTTCAGTATTTGTTGTTATAGCTGCAACAGAAATACTTACATCTGTGAAAATTTAAAATGTCTAAATATAACGGTTTATGAGATACAGACTGGTAACAGACAGATAATACGGACAACGAAGTCTTAGTAATAGAGTCACGTTTTTACCCTTTGGGTATGGAACGAAATAAATAACCTTTTTTGGGGTACTTATTATATTTGAGCAAGGAAAAGAGAATACTATTCTCTCTCACTATGTATTGAATGAGAAGATAATATATTCAGACCAAAATATACACATCACGAAAAAGTACAATTTTTTAATAATATGTCCTAATTGGCTATTTTACATTCAATTGATTTATAGTATGTACCTAGTCATGGAGTTAAAATGTATGAAATATATATTAAAACAAGGTAAACTATATATATTTAATATTAATGATTTAAAATTAGCAAAACGTATACAATGAAGCTGGATTCATCATAATAAATATAGGTATCATTGACTGACTGTATTGCTTCGTTTCTATTCGTTCATTTCGAAAAAAATCGTTTAAATTATTTACAAACAGCTGGCTCAGTAGAAAACTAGCCAGTTCGCAACAATTTAAAAGTTAAAACTTTTTTGACTCACCTTTTTAATCCTAACAACGAAAGTTAACTTTTTAATTCAATGTCGCAGCTGCCACTTACACCACAAACAAAACACAAACACTTTTAAATTTAGAATTCACTTTGAATCGCGCGCCAACCGAGTGCAAAGGCGGGAAACATTTTTTTTTTCGGACAAGTGGCCCGGGTTGCGTCAAACGTCCAACTGAGCGATTTGGGCTCTCGGAGTAGACGGATCGTATCGCAGGCGCGTTGCAAACCAGACGAAATCAACCCTACATATCTACAGTTGCAATATCTGTAAATTTGTTCATATGACGCTCATGCGGTGAAAATTTATTTTGATTAGGATAAGTTGTGGGATTTGTAATATTGTGCGGTTTGCAACAAAAGTTTCTTAGGGGATGTTCTGAAATGTTTTGGATTGGTTCCAATATAATAGTTAGAATATTATTAATTGAAAATTATGTTTAGTCTAATGTATGGATAATTAGATAGATAGAATAGGAACCTACTCTTTATTGCACACCTCAAAATACATGGAAAACATAATTTACAAAAATTAACTATCTAGTACCAATAGATATAAGATTGAGGCAAAACAATAGGCGGTCTTATCGCTAAAAAGCGATCTCTTCCAGACAACCTTTGGGTAGAGGAAAAAAATATTTTACTGTATGTTTTATGTACATGCCAAGCTTTTTTTGTTGTGTTAGCATAGCAGTATCACGTAAATAGCCGCTTAAGAATAAACTTTTCCTCAGCAGTTGAAGAAAGTGTACTCTGTCCTGAAACAAAACGATCAAATATCAATTGTGCTACGGGTATGAGGAAAAATTACCATGAACTTACAAACAAAAGACAGATGAACTAAAGTCTATCCGCCTTATTCATAAAAAAGTTAAAAGAAGCTTTAGTTAAATTATGTTTTCTCCCATTCTGACAAACGCGATTGTCAAAGTGGCAGATAAGGACAAACAATCATTTAACTAAACTGTTGTTGAAGTGCGTTTATGAATAACGCCATATATCTGCAAATCCGTGGGTTTATCATAAAAATACTAACTAAACGCTTTGAGGTCAATTGTTGTCTCATCCCTGGTCCCGGTCCCGGAAGTCGGAAGATTTATAGACCCTTTATTAAAGGTCAAGGACAAACACGCCTTCGTTAACTCTATGTACTTTTATTCGGCTGAACAAGGGATTTAGCATTCCGATTACGAGTAAAATATATGGTCTGGTTAACTTGTGTTATTAAAAAGTAAGAGTATTCATATTCATTTAGGCCCATATTACACTACACCATGGCTACGCATCACCATCATATCTATGATCATAGATTATATGCCGCCCTTTTTTTCACGTCACATTTCTTCACTTCACGAAGAAATAGGGAGGCATAATATACCTATGATCAAAGATATATGATAATGTAATAAGGGCCTTAATCCATTATTATCATGTTCACCAGGTCATAAAGGTCATTTCAGTCTTAGGCATACAGTTACTGTTAGAGCATACAGTATAGGAGTACCTAATTATCAACCCCTGTCTTTCTTTGCTTTTTATACTATGTCAAGCCAGCTCTCGGTAGAAAACCGCGCGAAATTCAAAATGTGTATTGGGAAGCGCTGACCTTTTTCTCCTGAGGTTTACTACTGACAGAGCTGGCTTGTCAGGGTATATATAATATCTATACTGAGTATGTACCTTCTAAAACTAAATTAGATTTGTGTGTGAATAATTATACTTATAATTGCGAAACCGGACTTATCCCAATAAGGCCTAGTTTACCCTCTGGGTTGGAAGCTCAGATGGTAGTCGCTTTCGTAAAAGTAGCGCCTACGTCAAATTTGGCGATTAGTTGCGAACTCCAGGCTCCCTGAGCCATGGTAAAAGCAGTGAAAACGCTAGGATGAAGGATATACATACCTATATTATACTTTTAGCACAAGGAACCAAAGACTCCGACATTTACCGCACGTCAACACGCGCCGGTTCTTATCAATCACATTACCCAAGTTCCATATTAGGGTTTCACCAATTGTTCCCCTTTTTAGGCACCAAACCATCAGCCACTATAATAGTGCTACCGCATTTTAATTAGAACATAAATATGTCACATCACTATTGTGCATACGCCATTTTGAAATTTAAAAAGTTGGCAGTGACCTTCTAGCTCTATTGGATTCAAGAGTGCCTACTATCCATTTATAAAACATACGCCCTTTTTAAATTTGCGGCCGCACACGTTCATAGACTGTGCGTTCCATTTTCGAATTAAACCGTTTGAATTTAAAAATATTTAATTGTAAAACTCAACCAAACAGAGAGAAAATGTAAAACTTAAGATGTCTAAGTAAAATATTTGCATTTAGAACGCTTAGCTATCCCGATAGAGATACACAGATTTAATTTTATATAATGGCGTGTGCAAATAGTCCCAGTGTGCTCCACAGCACTTACTTCTACAACCATTAGTTATTTGCTATTGTAAGCTGTGTCACCCATAAGTGGCTAAGCATCCTTGCATGTTATACTATGTGTATGTTATGTTATTAAGTAGTTTTTTTTATAGATGTATTTTATCCGTTGATGATCCATAAATAGATTAAATAAAAAAAATACTTGCCAGGTAAAATCATTAACTGTACTGATAACAATCCCGTTTTCTTACATATATTGATTTGAAAGGGACAACACTACGATGTTGCCACTTTTAAAATTTCTACCTTTTTCGGTCGCACTGTAGGTGTTTTAATATAGTTTGGAAAACCGTTTCCCTCTACATAAATGAGAGACCACAATAGTTACCCTAGCAACACTGTACTTTTTTTCCAGTGTTGCCAAGTAAATTTCATGCTTAATCCGCAGCCATGTTAATAAACACACACCTAATTATGCTCAGTCACGTAAAGGAATTGAGTCACTTTGCCACTTCTTATGCGGCGGAGTAAAACTTTCTTTTACAGACCTACAAATAAATCAGCATTCCAATGAAAAAAATATTAACTAGATTAGATAAGTATCTATTGTCGAATTTAAACTATCTTATCGTAAGATATATTAATATTATATTAAATTACGGTTGACACTCGCGTGTTTTTAGTCAGTAGGCGCGACATGTTTTGGACCTACGAGGTCCAACTGACTACTGGGTGCGTAGCCAAGACGCCAATCACTCACGCTCAGTCGATAACGAAACGCAACTGTCATTGTCACAATAATAAGGAAGAGTGATATAGAGAGAGGTAGCTACGATACGTTATTAAGGGTAAGCGATTGGCATGTTAGCTACGCACGCTGATGCTGATGCCGTCAAGTACCGCTCAAGCGTCAAGCAGCGCGTAATCCCAGGATTCCAAGACCGGATCATCCTCAACTCAATCGGTTTGTCATCCGTCCCACACCGTGCCTTGACGCTGGATAACTTCTTCAGTGGCCTTACCATGAGTTGTACGTAACCGTAGGCGATGGCGACTGCGCGTTTCTAAAGTATGTCCGCCTCGCTCCTGCCAGAGTAGTAGTAGGAGCGAGATGGACATACTTTAGAAACGCGCAGTCGCTAATGCCAACGGTTACGTACAGCTCATGGTAAGCACACTGATCGCTCTTTTTAATCTTCGATTGATGTTTTCGGGCTGTAGTGTAAGGTTAAAACGGGTGGTAGTTTTTTTTTTGACGTTCATAAGTGCATTGTAATGTTTAATGTGCCTAAATTGAAAAATAAAGATATATCATGTAAAATCCTAAGATGTCCGAAACATGTCGCGCGTTCACATGCGCTAAAAATACGTGTGTGTTATCCATAATTTATTATAGTTACCTATTTATTATCTACTTTTAATTTTCGATTATCTAAAATGTCTAATAACGACACTATCATGCTCGTAGATGTCATCTAGACATAAATAGACTTAAAACGCCGTACAAAAGTCGTTCAAAAATGTGGTCCCTTTTTCGCCCTTAAAACCATCAATTATTCTAGTCAACCCGTCAAATATACACATTTCACTTATTTAGACCATATGTACTAAAGCATACTACCTAAAAACTATAGTAAAACGTTAAGTTTACTTGTTTTGAATGGGTAAAATCAGCTCGGCAGGACTAGCCGCACCAATTTTTTTTATACACGTTTTGCAATATTCTTCTAAGCTAGAGGTACCTACAGAAAAAGTTAATGTAACTTACGGGGTTCGAACCTCGCACGAGGACGGCCTCGCTTTCGAGATTCAAACTCGCTATTTTGGGATATCCCCAAGTTTTTTGGGCACATCTCCCGCAACGAGGACTCTATGGAGCGATTGGTGGTGCAGGTAAAGGTCGAGGGCAAAAAATCTCGTGGGCGCTCTCCAACACGATGGACCGACCTCATCAAGTCCGTCACACACTGCAGCATAAACGATAATTCTCACTCCTCCAAACATAGAGCTACATGGCGTCGCATCACCAGAGAAGCGGTGGCAAAAGACCCAACCTAGACGTGACCACGACCATTCTGCCAAGATTGCACAACTAAGAAGAGACTTGGGGATAAATTCCCATCGCCCTACCAATTAAATTACTGAGTCTTATTCATCTTCTTCGTATCCAGTCAGTTAGGTAGTCACCTAAGATATTTAATTGACATTAATAAATAAAATTTAAAAAAATCCTTTCTTTCTTTCGGTAATCTGTCAAAGAGAGAATGATTCCGTCTATCTATACCCCTTTATATGATAAAGTGTCACTACCATGAGGATGCTCGACCTTCGAAAAGCGATTATAGAGTAATAATGATAAATGGTTTTGTTTACAACTTAGCGGTGGGGGACAAAGATTGCCATATATCACACATTTAGAACCAGGGGCATGTTCCGACACGGGAAATGTGATATGTTAAGTCAGGTTAAGTGGTAGGAGGCCTCTATCTTCTTTGTCGCTCCAATATGCAAGAGCGATAGAGAGGTGAATAGACAAACGGAAGTGGTTCGTGGTAGCCCCTTAAATAAGTAGTAGACCGTTATGGTAGAACATAAGATGGGTGGCTTACTTGACTTTGGCCAAACGGAGGAAAACTTTGGTTCATATGATAACCATATGTAGCAAGATGCAATATGAACAAAATTATTTTGCTACTTATATGCATAAAATATAAAATAATGAGGATATTTAGCTACTTATAGCTACGCCATAATTTCACGCCAATAATAAAACTGCGATATGTTCCTTCACTTTATTCGCAATGGTGTTCCTTTGTCTGTGAATTTATAATGTGTGAAAATCGTAAATTAAATAATAAGTGTTTTTTTTATTTGTAAGATGTCTTAAAATGTTCCCGCAGGACCCGTTCTACTAGCGCTCCTAGCGGAAAATCGAATCGCGGTAATCCTCATTGTTATCATATTTTATGATTCCAAACTTGCTTCCATTTACTGCGCGTCAAACTGGAGGATAGTTTAAGATTGCAAATTATACTAATAAACTTAAGAGCTTCCGTAGCCTTGATCGTAACTTTGCCTATAAAGTTGGAGAATCGGGTTTGGAATAGCGATAGAGGCATTTTTTTATCTAACTGCGCAACTCAAAGAAGGGTAGGTAATGTGTTTATTAACAGTCTACATATATGTGTATTTATTCCTTTGTGGCACTGTATAGATCAAACACTTGCATGTATTTTAATGGTTCTTAATTTAACCGATTTGTCTCTGTTGTCCAAATATCAGTAAAGATAGATAATTCAAAATGGCGACCACAAAACGACATATTGTAAAACGCGAATAATTAATTTAAAATATTATTATCGTTTTAAATTTTTAAGTAGATACCATTTACGATTCAGCTAAAACGAAATTCTTAATCGTTTTAATTAAGTAATAGTACATTACTGCAGAGGCCGTGAAGTAAGGGATTGCAGGACGAGTTTGTGGTAGACAAGGTGGATTAAACAATATCTCTTCCGGCCGAGGCTTGTATAGTGCCTTTTTGTGAGGAAATATTAAAATTAATAATAACCACTAGGTAAATAGTTAATGAGGAAAAAATAGTTTAATTTGCTACCTTTTTTATTTTTTAAAGATGCCATTCGAATGAGCTATTCGAGCAGCATGTTTAACCGCACATAAATATACATAGAACCATAGAATTTGTTTTTTTTTAATGTCGCAAGTATCTAGTGGTCGTTGGCTGTATGTAATTTTTCCTTTTTCAGTTTATACGCAAATAGTGTTAGTACGCAAATTAAAAAAGTTAGAGCAGCGGACACTAATGTTTCGTTTATACTTACGCCATTCATTACTTCACGGCCTCCGGTCAAGAAGTAAACGGGGGGAGGAGTCATAAACAAGAAACTTCATGTCTTCATATCGTGACATAAATGCGTACATTTCCGATCACGTTTGAGAGAATTAACTTTCACTCGTTCGTCCTCATTAAATCGATTTTAGTATTGTTTATTATTGCCCTATTTAACCGCTCAAATTGCCATTCCCCCCATGCCGTCACGGCCCAGCGGGCAAAGTGGTCACGTCAGATTTCACTCCCAGATATGGACTTCTCTGATCCCGCTTTGCATAAGCTACGTTTTTAATGCGACCACGAACTGTAGGGAAAGGGGAGGCTACTTAAGAAATGTTTTTAGTTTTCATCTAATTTAAACTTTCGTGAGTCATACTGATATTAAATGGCAACGGTTAACACTCACGTATTTTTATCACAATAGGCGTGACGCCGGTCTCGGGCAGTGATGCCCGAGCCACTCTGTCTGTCCGACGATGTCTGCCCGACGCAGACGAAACATGTCACGCCTATTGTGATAAAAATACGTGAGTCTTAACCGTTGCAATTTAATAGTTTTTAGTTTGTTATAAGTGCTGGCCGAATCAGTTCAAAATTACAATTCTGAAGAAAAAGAATATCTAACCGTCCTCGTTACACAGTTGTGTTGTGTGTGTAAGACGTTTATAAATACAGTGAAATATTTCAAAATAAGACAATTTATATTGCACGCAGTCGAAGGCTTTGGTTTAGTCAATAAAGCAGAGGATTACGGGGCTGTTAAATTCCCTGCTCTTCTCTATGACTTGTCGGATATTCAGTACCTGCTCCCACGTTCCCTTGATCTTCACAAAGCTTGTCTGCTCTTCAGGTATCTTGCGGCTTAAAAAGTAATCGAGACGTCAATTGATCACAATGTTCCTCAGGATCTTACTATCGTGAGATAAAGTACCAAAGGAGTTAAGTCAATTAAGTATTATAGATAAGATCATAGGTGAAATGAAACATCCTAGATAGCTATATATTTCATCTATATTATATACAATCTTTGGTAACTTACGTTAAGTTAATTTATTATAAATAAACGAGTATTAGGGCTGTGGTTCTGTAATTTCCACAATCTTTTGAAGAGCCTTTCTTATACAGAGGAATAAACACTGATTCAGTCCAGTCTTTCATTTTCTAGAATTCCAGATGACATTGCAGATTTCAAGGATAGCTTTGGCGCCGCGCTGACCTAGGTTTTTTAATAATTCGGCTGTAATAGCATCTTTACCCAGTCAGTCTTACTTTTGGAACATTTTTGGAAAATTTACAATTTCGTATATCAGGTTCCTCTGACACCCATGCAATATTAACGCCAGCAGGTTCAATCGTGTCATACAGCTCCGCGCAGTAGTTTTTCCAGCGTTCCAGCACTTAGACCACATCTGTAAGTAGTCAGCCGTCTTTATCTTCAATGACACAGGTTCTTAATTTACGTGTAAGTACTAGTCAATTCTTTTACTGTTTGAAAAACATATCCAGTTTCGTTCTTTAGTGAGTATCGTTCGAGATCATTGCAGATTTGGTAGATATGGTTGTCATAATCTTTGCGACAACGTAGTTGAACTTGGCGGCTCGGTTCTGCATACCGCTGCTGATTAATAGTTGAACAAATGCCATTCAGTTCGCGCCTTTCGAGGATGATTTGAGCCGTCTCAGTTGTGATGAAGTCTTTCATACCAGGTTTCGCTAGTTTGTTATCTCTATCTATTTCCTCTACCTTCTTTTTGAAATGGTTCCATTTACTATCGCTGTCTAACATGCCCTTCGGAAAGTCTACTATCCTCTGATCAAAACTATTTCTAAAGATAGTGATATTGATAAATTGCATATTCGGAGCCACTTTAGGTTTATGTATCCTTTTCTGCCGCAACTGCACCATTGCTGCTAGAAGCTGGTGGTCAGAGCCGCAATCAGCACCGGGCAAAATAATTGTATTCGTTACTGACCTTCTCTACCGTGTCCCAACCAATATGTAGTAAATTTGATTTCTACATGAAACTGGTTATATTTATACTGCGTGCATATTTGTCTAATTATAATAACAAAATTCAAATCTATAGCATAAGTTATTCTCGTGATGTACCAGACAGACAGATAGACGGGCAGACAGAGTCGTACCATAATCCTTTTTTAACTTTTTGGTACGGAACCCTGCGACACAGATTGAAAAAACATTTTTTTGGAAGTATTTTCAAACAAGGCACTATAAATATCAAACAACTGTTCATAAACAATTGTTTATGGGTCCAATACTATTAAGCCTTTATAAATCCAGTTATAAAAGCCATAAGCTGTCAAAAGGCGGTTATAAAGCTCCCCAGTTTATGTATCGCCCTGTTATCGAGCCGGCCCAATGTTGTGAATAAGTCGTAGAATTATTGTTTTCGAATAACCTCTGCGGGTTTCCTAATCATTATTTTGCAATATCTTATTCATTTAATAACTACAGCTTATGTGCTAGAAAGAACTTACGGCAAGCTATTTCTATGTACCATAATAAAAATCGCAAGACACTTTGTTTTTATATTTAAGGCCAAGAAAATTAGATTAAAGGATGACTCACACTAGCACTGGACGGGACGGGACGGGACGGGGCGGGACGAGAAAATCAGTCAATTTCTATAGAAAGAATCACGTGATAGCTCGGAGCCCTCAGATGTTACGTGGCGCTTTCTATAGAAATTGACAGATTTTCCCGCCCCGCCCCGTCCCGTCCCGTTCTAGTGTGAGTCATCCTTAATAAAAACATTTCCACGCTGGATATCGTTTCAATACCTTCATTCCTTTAGGCGGAGTAAGTCACTTTCTTAAAAAGTCACTTTCGAGATAGTTCATATAGCATATATATGTAATGATATTATTATATAATATATTTATTGGCAACATAAAATACTACCAACAAAATAAACAAATTAAAAATAACTTAAATAAAATAACTAAGAAGAAAATTAAACTAAAAAACTAATAGCCCCGGCCCCTGAGGCATGGTCCCAAGAATGCTGGCAGCGTTTCCCTCGCTGTATCGCAATACTTATGCGTTGGGCGAGGTAGCTGCCAGCCTTCTTATCCCCGGAGACGTCGACCAGACGTTTGGCCAAGTCTTTATACAGGCTTTGGGCCGCTGGACCCCACGGACCAAGGGTCTCAACACCAAAAGGAACAAAATTGTAGTTGGCGTCAAGACCCCTGTATTTCCGCCTCTTAAGGGCCTCTGCCGACTCGGCCGCCGCGCCTGCTCTATTAATCGTACCGTAGAGGTGGGATGGTGCCAGTGTATCCACGCAAGTGGCGTCCCAAACTAGCACCCGTCCCAACCTCCAAGGAATGAGTGACATACCATCTCTTGCCATCGTCCCTAGCCAGACCAGTCGGCGCGAGTAACGCCGGCACGTTGACGGTGGCAAGAGCCCGGCGGATGATGTCATTTAGTGCAGCATGCCGAGAGAAGCGGCCCGCGCTCTGTTGGCATGAGAGTCCGTGGTGTCCAAACTGGTCGACGTCTTTGACACAGAGGCATTTGTGTGGTGCACATATTGTGATCCCCAAACGCAGGCCAACCGCTAGCCGGAGTGTCTCTGGGGCGAGGTAGGTCCCAGTGTTGGGGGAGGGGTAGGCACTTAGCCAGTGGCCAGCTTCTCTACACCCAACGGCGGTTAAACGAGCGCGTTCAGCTACTGCGCTCTTGTCCAAAAGGGTAGTGTATGTTAATTTAGATGAAACATCATCCCAGCTCCTTTGAGATTTAGGGTTGAAGGGTACGTTTTGCCCCGGGCAGGCAGACAACCAGGCTTTTTTAGCGTCGTCCAAGCCTGAAATCTCGCAGTTTGAGGGTGTAGCCCTTAGGATTTTTCCTACGAGACCAGCAGAGCTATTATTATATTGTGTGCCGCTACTTAGTTTTGCCTAAAAAAATATTTAAAAAAATATGTATTAGGGGGGGGGAGAATACAATAAAGCGCATTTTAAAATTTCCCGTATTTGTGTGACAAAAATAGCTATGTTAAAAACTGAGTTAAGGATGACTCACACTAGAACGGGCCAGGACGATCTGTCGGTTTCTATAGAAAACGTCACGTGACTCTTTCTAAAGAAATTGACAGATCGTCGTGCTGTTAAACCTCTAAACTCACTATATAAATCCATAATAAAACTCATAAGCTGTTAAGAGCTCTGTTATAAAGCCCCCAGTTTATGTACCGGCCTGTTATCGTGCCGGACCAACGTTGTGAATAAATCGGGGAGTTATTGTGTTGTATGGGCGCTCGGCCCTTCTAGCCGTTGATTTATAAATTACTAGCTTTTGCCCGCGGTTTTGCTCGCGTTAGAAAGAGACAAAAAGTAGCCTATGTCACTCTCCATCCCTTCAACTATGTCCGCTTAAAAAATCACATCAAATCGTCGCTCCGTTTTGCCGCGATAGACGGACAAAAAAACAGACACACACTTTCCTATTTATCGAATTAGTATGGATTGATAAATAACTCATTATTTTTTATTTAATATATATATATTTATTTATTACAATTTTTATATTCCATCATTAAGAACAATTGCCATGACCCATAGCCTGACTAACCGTTTCTGTAAACAGAATAAAGTAGAAAATATTATATGTATATTTTGTCTTTTTCGGAATAAAAATGGTTAAAGATAACCAAGCAACAAATTGCGTTATAGTGCTACCTATACATTTTCAATATCAATCCATTACAAACGTTGTCAAAAGCTCTGTTATATACAGGTTGTAACAAAAATGCTGGTGATCTGTGAACCTTATTACATTGTAATAAGGCGCACGGATCACCAGCATTTTTTTACACTCTGTATAAAGCTTCACAGTTTATGTACCGACAATGTTATCGTGCCCAATCAACGTGAATAAATCGCACCACTCGAGTCGTTGTGTGGATTCTTTTTAAATAAGTCATTATTTTTTAATATGATAAAATTTTCAGAAACAGTAAACATGTAGCTGTTAGCATCGTAAAGCAATTTGACAGTAGACAAGCGCCCATTTTAAAAGAAAACCGAGACCGACTCGCACTTGGCCGGTGCAACTGCGTTCAAAGATTTTCTAAAACTCGCTTCCCTCGACCGGGACTCGAACCAACTAAAATAAAAAAAAAACAAACAAACAAACCAAAAATAGCAAGATTTTAATATACTAATCGATAGGCTGAGTTTTGATGATTATGGTGTTATTTTAACATACATGTGGACTATGTTGGATAGCCGTGGACTTTGAAATCACACTTGACGTGAGTGGCGGTTTAATTGCTTTGTAATTCCCACATTTTTTCGTAGTTTTGAATTATTATTATCACACTGAAAAATAAATAACATTAAGAAATGTTGACACAGCGTATTAGTTAATTTACGTATATCATTCTGCATTTTAACACGCTGAGTGCCGGGAACCCGCTAGGGTGTTCTCTGCGGTGGGTCGCTTTCCGCTACAAAGCAAGAAAACCACGGAATCGGCTACGAGCGTAGCGCGTAGCACTCACAGTGTCAGCACGAGAGTGCTACGCGCTACGACCGTAGCCGAGAACATGGGGAAATGAGTACGTAGCGAAAAGCGCCGACGAACACAGAACCCGATACCGGGTCATTGACACTGAATGTGTTGATGACTTAAATTGAAATGTTCATTCCGCGTATTGGTCAATATACCTACGTAGAGATGGAAAAACGAATTGAAACCGAAAAAACGAAGGAAAAAGTTAAAGCGGGTGTTTTTCCGATCTGGAAAAAACACCTTTTCGTTTAACTTTTTCCTCGTCTCTTGACAGTTTCAAATAGAAACTCCGCTGTAAAGAATGCTTAACAAAGTGAGCTATTATTTAAAAGTCGCCACTTTTAATGAAGACACAAATTTCAGCCGAAATTTCTGGAACCTCCCTCGGGTTTGAAAATGGCAGGCAACCTTGATATTAAGGCGTCGATTACCGTTTGGCTCAGTGAATTGATCACGATAAGAAATATAATGTTTCTTAAATGTGTTTTAAGACTAAAGTAAGATCTGCAAGGAAAGCGTTGCAGATATTTTAATAAAATATGACATTGATAAGCGCCTAGATAACTAGCCGGTTTAATTAGCTACAAGATGTAACGATGTTTGAGGGGATTGAGGGGGGCCAAAACGAGAAAACGAGAATGTAATTAAGTGATAGTGTAATTGAGTGTAATATCGTGAGAAGAGAGTGGCGACACGTGACGTGAGCCTGTACAGTTGTCGTCAGATATATCGGAGGTGTTCAAAATATCTGAACAAGCACTATAAGGCTTTTACAATAGAGGCGTTTTCAGATATTTGTGACTACTATACAATACTGTTCCTACATTCACGTTCTCGGCCTCTTGATTACGAGTGTACTGGCTTTGGATTCATAAATTGAACGTCTGTAAGGTTAGCACAAAAGAAAAAGCGCCATATCTTCGCGAATTGGTACCTACCTTGCATATTGAGTGACAAAGAGGTTTTTCCGTCAATACCAATTTTCGATGTTTGTGGTAGGCACGCAGTAGTGGACGACTGTGGCTGATTAGATCGATAGATAATTCTGAAGCACGAATCAAATCATTTATTATCTATAATATAAAAATGAATCGCAAAATGTGTTGGTAAGCGCATAACTCAACAACGCCTGGACCAATTTGGCCAAATCTTTTTTTTAAATGTTCGTTGAAGAAAGAAGAAAAAATTAGAATTATTGATGGAAAAACCCTAAAAATAGCCCTTTTCTTTTTCCCATACAAATGATTTGTAACTAAAACGTAGTCAATTTGAGCTTTATTGCTATGGTATAAAGTTCATCAAGCACTCACTGTTGTCTAAGCAATGTAGGTGTGTTACTAACGTCAAAGATCATATCTATCAAAACAATGTGCGTGTGTGCGTTGGAGCACAGAATACATAGTTGGAGGAGTTTAATGTCGCGTTCCGAAACTCGAGTTTCTTTTGTATTAGTTTCGGCACGCGAGATAAAATGCATCAGTTTCCACGTCATTACATCAGTCAAACAAAAATCGCGTTACCAACAGTGTTTTCTTATTTTTATAGTACGGCTTAAAAGGATTTGACTTCAAGTCATATCAAATTTAAAAAAAAAAAGTTGTCTGTTACCTAATCTACTGAGTTTGCTTTTGACAACTGATACACGAAACAAATTCGTATATCGTGTTTTGTGCAGAGTGTTTACTTAGTTAGTGTTTGTTTAGTTCGTGATTAGTGAAAAAAATTTTTTTATTTGATATGCCTCCTATAAGACGAAGCAATTTAGGTAGAAGAACCAGAAATGCTACAAACCAAGCTAATTACCGATCTAATCGTACTGCACAAGAACGTGACGACGGAAATGAACGTGAAAGAATTCGGATATCACAAACGCGTGAAGCGCGAGCGCGACATTCAACTAATAATCGCGCAAGTTTGAATCGAGCTGCTTTCAGTTACGATGTGTCAATTGACTACAGTAACTACCAATGTGTTGTTATTGGTTCTATGTACTCGGTTTGCTCACACTGTAAGGCATTAAAATACAAAAACGAAGCCAATGGATTGTGTTGCGCAAGTGGTAAAGTGAAATTGATACCATTGGATCCACCACCAGAACCATTGTACTCATTGGTTTCAGGAATAGGAACAGATTCTATACACTTTTTGACACATATCCAACTATATAACAATTGCTTTCAAATGACTTCATTTGGGGCAACAAATGTAGTTCGGGAAAATTTTATGCCAACTTTCAAGGTATGTATTATAGCAGTTACTCATAATTATTTTAGCGAACAAAATTTTCTGTCACCAAAGTTAAGATGTGTCACTAATCTTCAATTTCTTAATCACTTATATATCACTTAGTCATCATATTATATGGTGATTCAGTTTCAGTGACACTTTTATATTAGTTAAAATTAAATATATACTTTTTAATATCAAATATTATTTAAGTTTGATTAATTTATACCACACCATAATATATTTTTTTATTTACAGATACAAGGGCAAATATATCACAGAGCAGGTTCATTGTTACCAGTGTCAGATAACGACAACAAATTCCTGCAAATTTATTTTATGGGCAATTCACCACAAGAAATTGATCTGCGTTGTGCACATAACAATTTAGTGAAGAGGTCTATTGTAGAACAATTACAAACTTTTTTTCATCAACACAATCAATTGATTATATTGTTTAAAACTGCCCTGGATCTGATGCCATCCGATAATCACAAAATTGTAATCAGAGCTGATAAAACACCTGCAGGTCAACATACAAGACGTTTTAATGCACCAACTATTGATGAAGTTGGTGCATTAAAATTATAATAAATAATGAATCATAATTATTATTATTATCATTCATGGTGGTGCAATGATTTTATTAGCAGGAGATTTACAATATTATATTACAATGATAATAATAATAATTATGATTCACATGATTAACAATAAAGCGATTACTTACTTTTAAATCCTTATATATGTTTTATTTAATTATTTTTTATTCACAACGCCCTATCACCAGGGTGACGGTTCTGTTCAGGAGAATTTTTTAAAATACGTAGGCAAAAAAACTGCCACATTACAAATCTTTTTGACAGGACGAAGTCTGTCGGGTCAGCTAGTTTTTAATAAATGTTTTGATTCATGTTTTTAACTATTCACGCTACTATATACATATAAATTATAAATTGAAAGAGATATCATATATACCCACTACAAAAAAGTGATCAAGGCCCCCTGTGAGCAGGCGAGGTCCGTAATCGAACCAGCGACGTCCTGCTTTCGAGGTTACTTTTTCTGTAGTATATGATCTCTTTAAATTTATAATTTAGATAGATGGATAGAAAATGTCTCAAACTTGACTTATCAAGCGGCATCAACATAATAACATCATTTTTATTTCCATTCTGACTATTATTAGTTATTGACAATAAAATACGTGAACAAACATAAACACATTTTTGTCGATCGGCGCAGAATTATTTGCAATATATCTTATCCTCTGAGCCATAAGCCCATTCTTAATTGGCTATATACTTACTCGTAATCCTGTGTTGTTGACGCAGCGATATAATTTTTGCGATTAGACATCCGACTTACCGTAAAACGCACAATTCTTGTAATATTTTGACAGCTTAACACATTGAACGCCAGGCCAAAAATGCTATGTCGTGATGGCCCACCGGCGGGTGGTGTGGCGTCCAACGTGTTAAGGCTTCTGCTGTGATACATCTACTAACTCATAATTTATTTACTTTCATCAGTTTAGTCTCATTAACATGGATGGCGTTCATCAAAAGTGGCCACGGTTCTCACTATGTAGGTAAGTTGGAGGTGTATTCGGATTCTATTAATAGTATACCAATATTATACTCAAATAATTTGCATGTGGGCAGAGGAACCTAATAGGTAACTGTTAAGAACTGGATGCTTACGCACGGGAGGAGACGATTTTATCACGCTTGTATTGCCACTTCAAAAAAAGGGAGGAATATAGTTTTTTTTAATATACTGTGCTAGTTTGTTTGTTAGACTATATTTTCATACGATTTTTATTGATGCGCGTTATTGTTTTCATATAGTCCATTTAAACTCTCCAACTGTCGATCTCTACATAACATGAAGACTGTAGACGAGTAGGTGTCGGTATCATATGTTAATAATCAGAATACGTCTCTAAGCCTGTGAATACATACACCAAGAGTAATTAAGCTTCTGCTTTGATACGATAAATTGCTAGGATTTTCAGGATTAGGGACAGAGTCTGCGATGTGGAATATTAGAAACATGAATTTATATGATGCTAGTTGGTAATTATATTCTATAATTCTATATAAATAAAAACGAATCACCAAAATATATGTTATCGGTGTCGTCGTTAAATTACGGACAATTCTACACAAATCAACTTAGTTCCACGGTAAGCTCTACATATAAGACTTGTGCTGTGGGTATCTGAGACGTCAGACGACGATATATTATCATATAAATGCTTAAATACACAGAAAACATTTTTTATCTTGTTCAACAGTTTTCTTTGTATGTGTATTTATCATTATTGGTGAGCAATAAAGAATATATTATTATTATTATTTTGTTTCTTTGTTTTTCTCATTATGCAATGCATAATGGTGTAATGGAATGCACGGGCCGAAGCCAAGTGCATCCCATATCAGTCACCAAGCGAGTTTTGGCTGTAAACAGCTTGGTTGTTTTCCGGTTCTGGATGAGTATTTGTGTTAGGGGGCTGTAAATCGTTCTGTAGAAACTTTCTGACTATTCGGCATGTATTTAAAATTACTGCTTTCTGCATGACTAAGTATGATGATGGTGGCAGTGATAAGGTCTTTATTGATGTGTGTAACTGTTGCGGGATGACACCTGTAGTAGACAGAACTATAGGTACTATGCTAACTTTATTCAACTTCCATATTCGGGCTATTTCGTCTTTCAAATCGGTATATTTGGTAAGTTTTTCGGCGATTGTGTTTTGTACGTTGTGGGTGTTTGGGATTGCAATGTCAATTAAAAGGGCTGTTTTGTTTGTTTTGTCTACTACAGTGATGTCTGGTCTATTATAATGTGTGGTTCGGTCTGTTAGTATAGCTCTATCGAAATACATTTTGTGAGATTGGTTTTCTAATACACTGTTGGGGTTATATTTATAGTAAGGAACGGCTGGTTGAGGTATTAAGCTATATTTTATTGCAAGTTTTTGGTGAACTATGTTGGCTACTTGGTCATGCCTATGCTTATAATCTGTCTGAACTATGGCTCTGCATGCTCCGGTGATGTGTTGTATAGTTTCTCCTGAACTATTGCATTTCCTGCACGAATCCGTGACTCTATTTTTCATTATAAATTTTTGATAATTGCGAGTCTCCATAACTTGGTCCTGTATAGCCATTATGAACCCCTCAGTTTCTGGGAAGAGCTCGATTATTATTATTATTAAAACATCCATAACTCGGGGACAAATATTCGTTATTAAACACACAAATAAATCCCAACCTGGATTCCAACCCGGTAACTCCTGCTTCGTAGGCTGAGTCACTACTGACTAGGCAGGGGCCTTACCATGACGTCTTAACACGTTTCGGTTGACAACCTAAACTGAGTCGCTTCCAAAGAGTAAAGTAAGTATAATAGGTAGTCGCTTCCATTCCATACGTATTGAATCAGACGTTACTTTGCGGAATCCCATATTAACACCGAAAATAATGTTACTTTGCTATTCCGCCAAACGTGCTCGTCATTTAGTGCCAACCCGTTATACCTACCTGCGTGTTTTTTGTATGCAATTAATGTTCCCACCCTCCCGCCGCGAAAAATAAATACGCAAATAGATACAACAAACCACCACCAATAACATAAACCTCGACACGTGTTTTGCCTCTCTACGAAGCATCCTCAGGAGATGCTGGAGATCTTGTCGTACTGGCGTCCGACAAGTGAATGACATGCCCGGACTGGTCGGCCATATTTATAACCTGATGCTTATTTTCTGTAAACTATTGTTAAGGAGAAATAATAAGTAGATATAATGAATGTATACTTTATATTGTAACAGTGGGGTTGTTGGTATCTTAATGATTATGATAATGTGGGTAGGCTTAAGCGGAATATGAATAGACGTGACCACGACCACTCTGCCAAGAGTGCACGACTAAGAAGAAGAGAGCCACCAGTGTGCTTGCCAAGTCTCGCTCCTACCACTTCTTTGGCAAGAGCGAGACGGACATACTTTCAAATGGCGCAGTCGCTATCGACTACGGTTACATACAACTCATGGTACTGATACAGTTAATAATGAGCAAGATGCATATGCTTTAGAATCGCGCAGTAAATAGCGATTCGAGAGCGAGAGTAACTCATGGTACAGGGTGCGTAGCCAAGACACCAATCGCTCACGCTACGAGGCGAATCGTATCGTGCGTTATCTCTCTCTATCACACCTTATTAGTGTGACAATGACAGTTTCGTTTCGTTCGCGACTGAGCGTTAGCGATTGGCATCTTGGCTACGCACACTGGAACGCCTCCAATAAAAACAACGATTCTGGATCGTGGCGAATATCGTGGATCACGATCCTTTAGGGTACACAGTCGATATTCAGTCGGCATTCCAGATCGTGTGTATACCCGCTGCCATTGCACAAGAGCGGGATGCGTGGAAGAAAGAGGTGTCCCAGCCGTGGGACACATTAATAAAAAATAAATCAAACCCATTATCGTATGACCTTTAAAACCAATATCCCCCAGTTTTATTTAAGCTCGATATAAAGAGACTTATCGACTTTTTAGAAGCAGCAGCCTACGCGCCCTCTTTATTAAAAACTTTTCCTATTTAAGTTTTTGTTCCGTCGTTTTTCTGACTTAGAGGTCCAAAGTGTGGTTGTATACTTATACGGTATTTAGTCACTTTAGATATATTTTACATCGAAGATCGCAGAATTTATAAAATGCGAGAATGATTTCCTAAAATTTTTGACAATGCTATTACTATCACTATCAGTAATGTAAAATGATAAACTGCACATTACATAATGGTTTAACATCCGGAACAGGACATGATAGGTCTCTGGATACTTTAGGTAAGTACGAGGAGGTAATACACAAACTTTCGCGACGTTTATCAAACAGCAACAACTTGAAAACCGACGAAGTATCTCGTCCGTTAGTCAATTAATTAACTAACTAAGTCACTAACTAATAGATAAGTAGTTAAACATCAGTTAACTTTCTTTATAAATAAATCTTCTTCTTCTTCTTCGTCGGTTCCTCAGGGCTGAGGGTATAAATAAATAAGCAAAGCAAAAGTGGTATAGATTAGCGGCAGCACTATAATCGCCACATGGTATTAAAGTACCAGTGAAAACCGAGCTCTTTTCCTTTGCCAACTGGCATTAACTTAACAAGACAACTAAGTCACTACAAGTTTCCAACTTATTAGGTTACCTACTTTAAACCAGGAAATATACGGATTTGACAGACATTAAATTATAATAGCCTGATTTTCTCAAATTATGTTCGAATGGGATATTTATAGATAATGTATGCAAAAATCCTACAAACTTTTCTTCCGGAAGTACGTAAAAAATAAAAACTTAACGAAGTCGATTTTTGAAATTTACGGTAGTAAATATTTTTCTTGTATGTGAACATGACGACATATTTGTCTTATATGTGTTAAAAGCGAAACCGACGGTAAAATTATTTACGTAAAACGGTAAAACTTACAAAATGTACGGCGTGGGTGATAGATGTGTTATATCGCTAGAAACAAATGGTAATAAATAAAAAATGGTCCTGACCCATTTTAAACAACTAAAAAAGCATAAACACAGAAAAATCTTACAAGAAAAACTATTGAAACATGTGTGTATGTGCGCCAGCTCGAATACCATCCTGTGCACGTTGGCCGACCGGTGGGACTCACCGTGGCTAAAACACTGGGTGCAGCTACATGCCCCAATATGTAAGAATTTATTTTAATGTTATTTTTTGTACTAACCCTAGATTTAAGTTTTAATATGTAACACATTATGGACTTTTGTTCGAAATAAATGATTATTGTATTGTATTGATATTTGTGACAATTTGCATGTAACGATATTTTGTTGGATTTTGGTACGTAGATGACTCTCAAATTATTAGTTACGATAAAAAAACAGCTATTATTAATGATTTCCCAAATAATCAAAATTTCCATACAAGCTGTCAGTTCAATTACTGGATTACTTACCGTTTACACCATCGTTATACTTATTCAATTTCTGTGGCCCTTTTATGAAACATCAAGTTATAATCAGGCCAGGGCAAAAGTATATTCTCGGCTTTGAGAACTTGAGAAGCCCTTACAATAATCTAATTTAAGACAAGCTCCGGCCCATTGATTTACAGTTCACAGCGGACATTCGGGTAAATTTAATTCGCTACCATTAGTTGAGTGCACTAAGGAAGTGATGTAAAATGCCTATAATTATATAGGTAGTG
This sequence comes from Lathronympha strigana, assembly GCA_949128165.1. Classification (NCBI taxonomy): domain Eukaryota; kingdom Metazoa; phylum Arthropoda; class Insecta; order Lepidoptera; family Tortricidae; genus Lathronympha; species Lathronympha strigana. Next base: position 9,011,678 of record OX421921.1, on the reverse strand, counting down.
TGTACCTACACACCAACTCTGACAGACATTGTTTGCAAGGGGGGGCTTGCAAAACTCATCATCAAAGTCAAAATCAAAGTCGCATACATTTTGGCGAATGATGATTACCGCGAGTCGATTTTTGCTAGGGGCGCTAGGGGAACGTGGGCCCTGCGGGAAAATTTCAAAAGTCACTTTGGCAATTCTCTAACTCTGACACAGGACCCACGTATGAGTGGCGCCGCCTGGTTAGTGACAATACGGTAGCTCCCGTCGACTCGCGATGAACCCCTTTCGTGCGTAGGTACCTAATCAATGAGAATATATTGTAGGTATGCCTCCGTTTTTATTCAGAGTGATAAAAAGGGAGACATATCTTTAAATTAAAATGTCGAATACAATTTTCTGGATTCCGCTTACTTTGAGACATAATATAAATATTATATTTAAAAAACGTTTTTGACCATCTGTAACTCAATGATAAACGCAAAATTCAAACTTTGAATGTGTAAAGGCTGTAGAAAATTTGAATTTCGCGCAGATTTCTACTGACAGAGCTAGCTGGCCAGGGTATAGAGTCCGACCACACCTTATTTCACGTATAGTACTTTTCATCACACCTGCTCGTAAGGGCATTTTCAGAAAAAAGTGCACCCTTTTAATGAAAATGGGTCCTAAATTTTCCATACAATTTTTTTCTGTCAGGTTTGTAACGGCCCATGCGAAAGGTATGAAAAAATGCGTTACAAAGCTGACCAAAAGAAACGAGACACTCTTTTTCTTTTTTTAAATCAATAGTAGGTACTCGTGATTCTGGTTATACAAAACCCAAAACTTATTTATCCTATATTAAAAAAAAAAACAAAATGGTAACCTATTTTTGAAAATGCCCGTAAATGGTGATATTATATGCAAGCATACTTAGACTTAATGAGGTGTATATTAAGCCCATAGTCTTAAAGGATTCTCACACTAATTTACCGCCCGCCCGGAGCTCCCGGACGCCCTGCCCACCACGCGAACGCCGCACGTAGCCACCGCTCACCTCGATGTACTGTGGACTGCGCAACTATACTACCTACCACTAACAATTATTTTTTATTTATCTGCCTAGTAAGTTAATTTATTTCCTCGCAAATGTGATGAAAAACATTGTGTGTATCACGGGCGGTACAAGAATGACGAACTCGTGCTAAAATTAAATTCACACTCGTTCGTAATTTCATGTTTGCCGCCCTTAATACACAATGTACCATAGTTGAACTCGAGCGTTGCTCACACGCTGCGCAAATTATTATTGTAACTGCCCTAGCAAATTGCCTCATGCTCCGTACGCAAGCACCAGTACTTGTTTGAGTTGTTATTTTCTACTTACGTCGTCAATCTAGTTACAATGCCAGTATGGATGATATCATCATTAAAAACGCCTTAACGCGTACATGCCTACATGGCAACATTCACGGCCAAACGTCAATTTGTTCAATCTCTTCAGTCTGACGTTTAGAGTGGACTGCGTATTTTGCGTGCGATCAAGCTGTGTGTGCCGGCAAATATAAATATGTCTAACAAAAAGCATAAGGAAATAGATCAGGATGAGAGCGGGAGTGAAGAAGAGCAGGATTCTGGCAGTGAAAGAGATTCTGATTTTGACTCCGACGGGAACTTCGTGGGAGACAAGGTACGGCCTATAGTATAACCTAAAAATACACATGGTGCAACAACAAAAACATGCGAACAAATTAGATTTTTGATGATTTTCTGTTTAATCTAGGAATTGTGAAATACAAATTAGTTCTTTACAGTATTATTTTTGTGTAGATCAGCGCTATAGTACTTGAAACGCTTGAGTTAAGCTCACCAGTTTGAAACCAGTGCTCGTAAATATCGTAAACAATGAGATGGTATCAGGTTGCGGCGCTCTCGTAACTTGTTTTGCACTTATTTTCAATTGTTGTTCATTGTTTGAGCCAAAGTGAAGTAGGTGCATACTATACTTTGTTAAACCAAGCACTGCAAAGAAATTGCAATTAACTTTTAAATATGGAATCTAAATTGACTAGAATTTGGTGGCAAGTTTTTTATTCTTCCTTAGAGAGGCTAAGACGTTCTAGCAGACTGGTTTTCGAAAACAAAACTTTCATTATTATCTTTGTTTTTTAATATCAGGAACTTCAAGCAGACTTTGAAGGTCGTAACCCTGAGGACTGTGACTTCCATGGCATAAAGCAGCTGCTAAGGCAACTGTTTCTCAAAACTAATGTAGACTTGGGAGCACTTACGCAAATTATAATCTGTGAGTATAGCTATTGCTCAACATAAGTGTGTTTAGTCTTAGCTTAATTAGTAGTTTAAATGAAACAACTTGGAGAGAAACAATGTTATTGGACAACCTGCAGCCTCTTCCTTTACTAGATAGTGTCCGAAATAATCAATAACAAGATTAACTGCACAAGGCTAAGTGGACTGATACAATCCTCACTTAGGAGTACAAATTGGGATGACAATTAAAAAACCGACCAAGTGCCAGTCATACTCGTAACAAAGTGTTCCTATAAAAACGGCAAAAAATATGTTTGTTGTATGGAAGCTCCCTTAAATATCTATTTTATTCTGGTTTTTTAGTATTCGTTGTTATAGCAGCAATAGAAATATATCATCTGTGAACATTTCAACTTTCATGAGACACAGCCTGTTGACAGGCAGACAGATGAACAGACAAACGGACAGCGGAGTCCTAGTAATAAGGTCCCTTTTTTACCATTCGGGTATGGAACCCTAAAAACAGATTTCATAAAACTAGTCTTCTGCTTCTTTTAAGATTTATTAAAATTAATAAATCACAATTTGTTTACAACTGATTACAGAGTATTGAATAATCTAAATAAATTAAGTACAGTCAAGTGCAAAAATCTGGTTCAATATAATCGACTCATAAATATGGTATGACGCTCTTATTACACCGGCATAAGGTGCTATGGGACATATTTTTGAGTAAGATGTGCACCACCATATTTTTACACTTGACTGTACATGCCTTAGCTTTTTAATGTACTTGCTTTAACTGTGTTATGTTATCCGCCTAGTATTGTTTACTTTACATAATTATTTTAACTTTTCTCTTAGCTCAAAATTATGTGGGCAGTGTGGTAAAGCAGTGCCTGGACGATCCTGTGGAAGATGACGATGAGGATGACGGCAGCGATGGAGTGTTTGGGGTCACCACTGTTATTAATATCACTAAGAGAAAGGTATGTACATAATTGAATGAGTGACAGAAACAAGTTAGCTCTCCCAATCGACCTGGACAATCTGTTGTATTATGTAGTATATATTTACCAATAGTTTTTCGTTGAAGGAAAAACACCGTGAGGAAACCGGACTAATCGGAACCGGAAGTTCAGATGGCATTCGCTTTCGTAAAACTAGCGCTTACGTAAAATCTTGGGATTCGTTGCCAACGCGGATCCCAGGCTCCCTGAGCCTAATCCGGGAAAACGCTAGGAAGGAGAGAAATTGTCTGCCCTCATAAATGTTTTGTTCATTTTGTATTAAACAAATTTGTTTATCTGCAGCAAGAGCCGGCGATAGAGCAAGTCACTGCCCTCCTGAACCAGCTCGCCGAAGACAATGCTGACGACAGAACCAAAGCTCTCATCAAGAAGATACTCTCTGACGAAACCAACCATGTTGGGCTTGTGGTCAATGAAAGGTCAGTGACCTTATATGGATGTTTCGAACAGCTCTCCAAGTATAATTTAGCCTGTTTCAACCACGCTGACAAGTGTTACAATTTTTAAAATTACTGAATTACTGGCTTTTCAGGAGTCCATAGGCCACAGAAACTGCTTACCATCAGGCGAGCTGTGCGTTTGTTTGCCACCACATTGATGTTTTAAATAAAATCTTCATGTAGAAAATTAGAAATAGGTAGCTATTTTTTTGGGAAAGAATGACAAAATTGTCACAGTAGTGTTTTGAAAAAAATTCGGTGGGCTTTGACACGAGGCTTCCTATGTCGCAATTTTGTGATATTTGTCGTATTTCTTGTCACAATTGTCAAGAGTTCTTTACAAAAGTATGTTTTTGTTTATAAATGATATAGTCGAAAATAGCACGACATGTTTGTGTCAGAACAGCCAAAACAGTTGTGTGCGCAGTGTACTGCGCCCGGGCCGACAGTAAGGGAGACAGATTGTTCCGAAACATGTCGAGCTATTTTCGACTTAATTGACGTGAGTAACCCGCTATACCTTGATGTACCAAATATCTACAAACCACCCCCCTTTTCTTCAGAATCCTGAACATTCCTGCTGCCATCAGTGTGCCTCTATTCTCTTCACTCCAGTCGGAGTTGGAGAAGGCCATCAAAAAGAACATGCCATACACATTCCAGTACCTCATATGGATATGCAAAACATACAACACCGGAGGTAAGTTGCGTTATAGTGACCTACTACGTAGTGGCCGAGCGTCCATAGAACTCTATTCCCACCGGCTCGCCTAATTTTCAGCTAGTCAAGTTTTTATTATGGATTATGAAGAAAAGGACAGGCAAAGTAGCTTCAGCTTTTACGCAACTACTATGCATGTGATATTCTTTTTACTACGACAATTGCATATGCGTACGGGCTGATATATGAAAAGTTGTTACCGTAGCTTATCAGTAATTCCAGATGTGTACGAGTTACCAACGTTTTATAAAAGTGTGCAATTTTTTGATGTTTCTGTTCCAGATGAGGCATCGGAAATACTGTACGCGAATCAGGAAGAGAAGCCGCTAGCCGATGAGGCTCTGGCGAGCTTTGATGTCGACGTGTCGGAACAGGTCGACTTCTCGCAGTGGGAGTACGAAGGAGGCGCTATGACTCCAGGGAGAAAGGTATTACCCATTACTTTTTTAAATAAAAAGGTCTATCAACTACGTTCACTCTCTGCTTTATTCATATTCATATTTATTGATAATAATTCATATTACATGTCGAACATTCATAACAAGATAAATCTATAATAATATATGGACATTAAAAATTAAAAACTGTATATACAATATTAATGTCAACTGTAAACTATGTCTACTGTATACTAAATGTTAATGAAATCATTAAAACTATAGAAAGCCCATAGAAAACCCCAACTGAGCTACGGTAGTTTAACCTTTTTTGCTGCTGGAGCGTCCGTGGGATGAAAATCCTCTGAAACCGCACAGTGCGCGACCAATGAGGACTACCGCGAGTCGATTTTCCGCTAGGGGCGCTAGTGGAACGTGGGTCCTGCGGGAACATTTAAGAAAAGAAAGAAAGAAATAAATAAATTTATTTGTGACGATCACAATAAACAAACATAAAAACAAAACAATATAAAAAAGTAAGTTGTGTGTGCATCACAAAATGGACCCAACTCAGCATATTGCCGATTTCAAACGTCACTTTGACAATTCTCTCATATTGACACAGGACCCACGCATGAGTGGCGCCGCCTGGTGAGCGACAATACGGTAGCTCCCATTAGGTTGCAAGATGTGCGAACGAGCGCCCTATCGATGGCGAGCAGTGCGATAGTGAAAAGTGGAGTTTTGAGAATCAGAGTTTTTGACTATTGCCGTAATTCGAAAATGAAGTAAAAATAATATATTTTGTGTCTATTTCAGGTCCTCATATTCGAAGGCAAGAAGTTCAACCACCTCGTGCGGCTGCTCAAGGAGGAGGTAGAGGGGGGAGTGTAATGTCGCTTGTGAAGCCTCATATATGCCATTTAAGCTTACTCGTGTAACCATATTTATATTTTTAATATTAATATACTATTTAGCTTTATCGTTATTTTTTTCCTTATCCATAAAACTACAAGTCGGGTCAAGTTCTGTCCACGGCTCATCTCTGATAAAATATAATTATATATGGCATGACTCTCGTCCCCTGGAAGCTTGGACGGCCTTTAGTCTGGGATGCCACATGCGTGGATACCCTTGCGCCGTCCCATCTTCTAGGGACTTCAAACAGAGCTGGTGCTGCCGCCAACTCGGCTGAACACCTCAAGCGGCGCAAATATGCAGCCATTGATTCTGGCTGCATGTTTGAGCCTTTTGGAGTGGAAACGCTTGGACCGTGGGGACCTGGCGCCCACTTCATTTATAAGGGCTTAGCGAAGCTTCTTGTAGAAGCGACTGGCGATAGGAGGGCTGGCGCGTACCTAGCGCAACGTCTTGGTATTGCCGTCCAGCGCGGCAATGCCGCCAGCCTCCTTGGCACTATGCCACAAGGCACCGAGCTGGAGCCAGCTTTTTATTTATAAATATAAGATAGTTTAAATTTTTATTGTTTTTGGATTTTATGTATTTTTAATGTTTTAATAAATTTATTGTTATTTTGGGGACATTTTCATACAGATAACACAAACGTTTTGTTATGAAAATGTATAATTTGAGTAAATTGATCAAATTGTACTACATATATCTTTACTTATGAAGCAGCTAAGTAGGATACAATACCCAAAAGGTCTAAATGTATGTAGGTAGGTAAACAATTATAAACGTGCCGATTTCTACGTACGATTGTACTTGATAGGAAAATAAAATAAGAGCAGTAAGATATGAAAATTTGCTCGTCCGAGAGATTGTCCAATAAGCGTCTATCCCATTTCCATAACTGAATATGGAATTATAATAAGGAAAACAATATAAATGTAAACCAAAACACAAATATTTTATAACTAATTTTATTCGGTCAATAAATGTAAAACACGATTGTCAACTTAAAATATAACTAAAACGTCTAAAAGATCTCATTAAAAACTTCGCTTATGAACTACTTCCTTCGGTAATCGGTAAGAGACCTTAATATTTAACCATACTTCATCGCATTGCACTCTAATTCATAAGTATGAAGTTACTAAACATCGGAAAAAGAACCTTGATGACTTGCCGCGAGAAACGCGACTCTAGATGTTAAGATGATGATGATGTGAGATGTTAGAGTTTGATGTACAAAGTTGCGCGACTTTTGCCAACAAATTCTAGGCGCACCCAACCTCAGCGCTGTACGTTCCGAACAGATATCAATCGCTGTGTCAATCTCATAGTAACATATTTGACGTCACCAAAGCCTTTTAGTCAATCTATAAAAATATACGCATTCAAGTGTCATAAAAGGCCTATATTTAAGTGTATATTATGTTTCCTTATCTTGCAAATATTCCAAGGTGAAATATTCTCCCTGCTGTTTAAATTTCATCAATACTGGATTCTCTCAATGCTTTTTATATCAAAGATGATTCTTATAAACGCACAAAGCATCCTTCATCATGAAGTCCCTCAGAGCACAGAGGCCCTTCAATATTTTAGCACTGTTATCCATCTTATGGATATCCGTTTCTGACAACGTCTTGTCCTGGGTCAAGAAGCCGTTGATAGAGTCTTCTGTCATCCAGTGTGCTGGGATCTTGTGCATGTTGAAGTGTGCCGGGTCTGGGTTGATAGGCATTGGTGTGAGGGACTTTTCCCAGGGAGTTATGTATTTTTGCTCGGAGTGCAGACCTTCGATGTATCTGGAATGGTAGAGGGATTTGTTAGTAAGTTCAATTGTTATTTACTGCCAGAGCTGGAGTTTTGCTGACACAGTTAACATCTGTGGACTTATTGTATACATAATCATAGTATAAATCATAAGATCCGTTCCACTCTAGAATAAAATGCTTCAATAGTCTGTCTTAGGGCTTGCTAAAGCATCAAAATATTGCTAATAGGATGGAATAACTAGGTTGGAAGCTAAATGAATATTTGACATTTAAAAACCTAAATAAAAACAATAATTTTAATAAGCCTTAGGATCATTTCTAGAAGTCCTATTTTTTCTTTCAATATTTTTTAACAGACCTTGGGATGTCTTTGTAGACTTCCTTCCTTGACTGTCCTTGAATTTAATGCTTTTTCAATATTTGACCAGTAGGTGTTTCTAACTAATGAATACGGGTTCTTAGAACGGTTTATTTTTGAGTGAGTTCCAAATAAATAGTGGTAAACATAATCTAACAAAGAAACCCTTTTTTGTTCATTTTTGCAGGAGTTAGTTTTTTCGTGAATATGATATGATGGTTGCAAATCGCCGAATTATTGGTAGAATGAGATTCCGTACTCAATAGTGACAATTGAAATCCCGCCATTTGAAATGTAATTCAAAACTTGTAATGGGGGTGCACTGAAAACCAGCACTGAGGTTGCTAGCCTACCACAGCTAACGCTGAGTGCAGTCCTTTTGTCACATAGTTGTGATGTTTAGTGTTTAAAATTTTTGGTGAAGGTGACGGTACCTGATGTAGGCCTCCGAGTGCTGCACGCGCTGCGCCTTGGGCGGCGCGGCCACGAACAGCGGCTCCAGGCCGCTGGGGGCCGCGCGCGCCGCGACATGCCGGAGAGAGACGCTGTGTGGTGAAGGTGCCGGTACCTGATGTAGGCCTCCGAGTGCTGCACGCGCTGCGCCTTGGGCGGCGCGGCCACGAACAGCGGCTCCAGGCCGCTGGGGGCCGCGCGCGCCGCGACATGCCGGAGAGAGACGCTGTGTGGTGAAGGTGCCGGTACCTGATGTAGGCCTCCGAGTGCTGCACGCGCTGCGCCTTGGGCGGCGCGGCCACGAACAGCGGCTCCAGGCCGCTGGGGGCCGCGCGCGCCGCGACATGCCGGAGAGAGACGCTGTGTGGTGAAGGTGCCGGTACCTGATGTAGGCCTCCGAGTGCTGCACGCGCTGCGCCTTGGGCGGCGCGGCCACGAACAGCGGCTCCAGGCCGCTGGGGGCCGCGCGCGCCGCGACATGCCGGAGAGAGACGCTGTGTGGTGAAGGTGCCGGTACCTGATGTAGGCCTCCGAGTGCTGCACGCGCTGCGCCTTGGGCGGCGCGGCCACGAACAGCGGCTCCAGGCCGCTGGGGGCCGCGCGCGCCGCGACATGCCGGAGAGAGACGCTGTGTGGTGAAGGTGCCGGTACCTGATGTAGGCCTCCGAGTGCTGCACGCGCTGCGCCTTGGGCGGCGCGGCTACGAACAGCGGCTCCAGGCCGCTGGGGGCCGCGCGCGCCGCGACATGCCGGAGAGAGACGCTGTGTGGTGAAGGTGCCGGTACCTGATGTAGGCCTCCGAGTGCTGCACGCGCTGCGCCTTGGGCGGCGCGGCCACGAACAGCGGCTCCAGGCCGCTGGGGGCCGCGCGCGCCGCGACATGCCGGAGAGAGACGCTGTGTGGTGAAGGTGCCGGTACCTGATGTAGGCCTCCGAGTGCTGCACGCGCTGCGCCTTGGGCGGCGCGGCCACGAACAGCGGCTCCAGGCCGCTGGGGGCCGCGCGCGCCGCGACATGCCGGAGAGAGACGCTGTGTGGTGAAGGTGCCGGTACCTGATGTAGGCCTCCGAGTGCTGCACGCGCTGCGCCTTGGGCGGCGCGGCTACGAACAGCGGCTCCAGGCCGCTGGGGGCCGCGCGCGCCGCGACATGCCGGAGAGAGACGCTGTGTGGTGAAGGTGCCGGTACCTGATGTAGGCCTCCGAGTGCTGCACGCGCTGCGCCTTGGGCGGCGCGGCCACGAACAGCGGCTCCAGGCCGCTGGGGGCCGCGCGCGCCGCGACATGCCGGAGAGAGACGCTGTGTGGTGAAGGTGCCGGTACCTGATGTAGGCCTCCGAGTGCTGCACGCGCTGCGCCTTGGGCGGCGCGGCCACGAACAGCGGCTCCAGGCCGCTGGGGGCCGCGCGCGCCGCGACATGCCGGAGAGAGACGCTGTGTGGTGAAGGTGCCGGTACCTGATGTAGGCCTCCGACTGCTGCACGCGCTGCGCCTTGGGCGGCGCGGCCACGAACAGCGGCTCCAGGCCGCTGGGGGCCGCGCGCGCCGCGACATGCCGGAGAGAGACGCTGTGTGGTGAAGGTGCCGGTACCTGATGTAGGCCTCCGAGTGCTGCACGCGCTGCGCCTTGGGCGGCGCGGCCACGAACAGCGGCTCCAGGCCGCTGGGGGCCGCGCGCGCCGCGACATGCCGGAGAGAGACGCTGTGTGGTGAAGGTGCCGGTACCTGATGTAGGCCTCCGAGTGCTGCACGCGCTGCGCCTTGGGCGGCGCGGCCACGAACAGCGGCTCCAGGCCGCTGGGGGCCGCGCGCGCCGCGACATGCCGGAGAGAGACGCTGTGTGGTGAAGGTGCCGGTACCTGATGTAGGCCTCCGAGTGCTGCACGCGCTGCGCCTTGGGCGGCGCGGCCACGAACAGCGGCTCCAGGCCGCTGGGGGCCGCGCGCGCCGCGACATGCCGGAGAGAGACGCTGTGTGGTGAAGGTGCCGGTACCTGATGTAGGCCTCCGAGTGCTGCACGCGCTGCGCCTTGGGCGGCGCGGCCACGAACAGCGGCTCCAGGCCGCTGGGGGCCGCGCGCGCCGCGACATGCCGGAGAGAGACGCTGTGTGGTGTAATATGTATGAGAAATGAAACAACGCTTGAGGCTTGTTGCACGTATATTTCCGACGGCCATGACAGGTTAATATCTTAAGCTACCCTCCAATATACCTACATACCTATCACCTCACCACTTAATTAATATAACACCTTAGAACTTAGATCTTATTATCTATACATATATGCTAGTACATTTTACTACTCAGTGGGCACTAACCAATAAATTACATACATTTTTGGAGCTTATTACTATTTTTAATCGAATTCGAACCCATAACGTTTTACCACATGCTTATCACGTTTGGGACGATTCTGAACTAACAAAGGCGGTTCATGTGCTACAGTTTGCTGAGGAGCACCATCAGCTACGATACCGACGTCACCCACTGGCCCAACTGGAGCTAACGGGGTCATCTGAACTGAGGGTTCAGTTTGCAACTGAGGCTCTTTTATTGCTGTGCTGGTGGATGCCGCAGCCGGTTCTGGTCTCTCGTTAGTATTGGAAACTGTGCTTGGAGTTGCTGTTCCAGTTTCGACTTGATTACCCGTACCTACCGAACCCGTTGTACTATCAGTACATGCTAAAGACACTCTAGACCGCCGTTTCAATTGGTCAATATGACGGTGACCCTCATTGCCAAAACTATCTCTAACTCTGTAGTTGGTTGACCCAACCCGCTGGACAATCTGACCGGGTGACCAATCCCCCACACCATTACGCCTAAAATCTTTGATATAGACTTCATCGCCTGAGCAAAAATCTCGAGCACTACCTCCCGCTGACAACACCTGCGATTGCTGTTTTTGCTTTACCCTTTTAGACCTATCCGGCTTAAGAGCATCAAGACGCGTTCGCAACGACCTATTTTGTAAGACATTGGCGGGGCTCTCACCCGTGGTGGAATGTTCTGTGGTTCTGTATAACAGCAAATACCGGTCGAGAGCCGTTTCCACGTCAATTCCGTCACTTAAGGCCTTTTTGATAACATTTTTACAAATGCGGACTGCTACTTCTGCGGCACCATTAGACGAAGGGTGATAGGGTGCTGTTAAACACTGATCAATGTAATTGCTCGTTAGAAATGATTTAAACGATTCACTCGTGAAAGGCGGCCCATTGTCCGAAACAAATTGGGTTGGTAAACCGAATTGTGACAAAAGCCGGCGACATTTGCCAATCACATCGGCAGCTGTTGTGGATTTCATTTTAAAAATTTCTATCCATTTGGAAGTGGAATCGACTACAATGAAAAATTTCATTCCTTCATATGGACCCAAGAAATCAGCATGCAACCGCGACCATGGTCTAGCACAGTACGGCCACGGCCGAGGTGCGTGCGCTGGCGGCGCCGATGCGTGCGCGGCGCACGTGGCGCATGTGCGACACATGCCCTCTATGGCCTCATCAATGCCCGCCCACCAAACGTAACTACGCGCTAGACTTTTCATCTTGACCACGCCCATATGGGTTTCGTGCAGTTCCCTTAACACACGATCCCTGCACTTTTCTGGCACTATCACCCGATGCCCCCACATAAGACACCCTAACTCCAGATAAATCTCAGCGCGCCTATTAAAATACGGTTGCAATTGACGAATTTCATTCTCAACCGGCCAACCGTCTCGAACAAAACTAACTACTCTGCATAATGTCGAATCTTTACTAGTTTCGCTTTTTAGAATATTGTAATCCAATAAAAACGCATCGCGAGCAAAATGAAGGTAAGTCTGTTCAGGATCTTGTTTTTTATTAAAAGGTAACGGTAACCGCGACAGTCCGTCCGCTCCGTTATCATTCGTACGCACATACTCTATATCGTAATTATACGCTGATAAAATGATAGCCCACCTTTGCAACCTACTTGCCGCCATAGACGGAATGCCCACCTTAGGGCCAAAAATTGAAACCAAAGGTTTATGGTCAGTACGTAACAAAAACCGTCTACCATACAGGTATTGGTGGTATTTTTTTACCCCAAAAATGATAGCAAGTGCTTCGCGTTGTATTTGGCTATACTGACGTTCGGCGGGAGACAGTGCACGGGACGCATAAGCAACTGGGCGCTCCCCGCCCGCGCGCCCCTCCCCGCCGCGCTCGGGCTGCGATAAAACACAACCAATACCCACTGATGACGCATCGCAGGTTAAAATCAGCTGATTGTTTGGATCATAGTGCCTCAATACCTCTGCGCCTGTCAGCCAGGTTTTAACTTCTTTGAATGCCGTTTTACATTTACGCGACCATTCCCATGGAGTTTGCTTTTTTAATAAGATATACAGAGGCGATAAAACGGTACTTAAATTTGGCACAAACCTACCATAAAAATTAACTAGGCCTAGAAAAGATCGCAATTCCGCTACACTAGTCGGTTCTGGAATTTCTTGTATTGCCCTTATTTTTTCCGGGTCTGTTCGAATTCCACTCTTGTCAATAATATGACCTAAATATGACACTGATTTAGCAAAAAAAATACATTTATCTTTATTTAATTTTAAGCCATTTGCATCTAAAATATTAAACACTGCTTTCAAGGAATCCAGATGAGATTTACGGTCCTGTCCCGTGATTAACAAGTCATCACAAAATACAGATACATTTGGTATACCCCTCATTAAATTTATCATTACCCTTTGGAAAATCCCAGGACTAGATGACAACCCAAAAACTAGGCGATTATAACGGAAAAGTCCTCGGTGTGTGTTTACAACAGTGAATACTTTGGAATTATCGTCGAGCTCGATTTGATTATAAGCGGACGACAGGTCAATTTTTGTAAAATGTTCACCTCCACTCAGGCTCGAGAATAAGTCGTCAATTTTTGGCAATGGGTACCTGTCCACCAGTAAAACGGGGTTAAGAGTAATCTTAAAATCAGCACACACCCTTATTTTACCATTAGGCTTAGCAATAGGTACTAGTGGCGTGGCCCATTCTGAAAATTCAACGGGTTCGATAATACCAGAATGCAGCATAGCGTCCAGCTCAGCATCCACCTGGCCGCGCAGTGAGTAGGGCAGCGGACGCGCCCGGCAGTACACGGGCACGGCACCCTCGCGCACGTGCAACGTCGCGCGGCCGCCCGTGTACCGGCCCAGCGCTCCGTCGAACAACTTAGCATATCTGTCAACAAGCGCACACACATCTAAATCAATTTCCGATTTTTTAACTTCCGTTATAGACTGCACCTCGCTGACGTTATTTTTTAAATACCTAGGCAATTTTATTGACAATTCCGCCAGCCATTGACGACCAACTATTGGCGTATTGCCGTTGTCTATGACATATAATTCTAAGATTTTACTGACATTGTTATACTCAACATTTGTACGCACCATACCTAAAGGTCTCACAAGGCTTTTGTCATACAATCTAAGTGCGAGTGTACATGATTCCAAGGGTAAATGATTAAATAGTTTTTTGTAAGTGCTAAAGCTAACACACGAGCACGCACTGCCCGTGTCCACTTCCATGGGTAACTCTCTATTATCAACACGTATAAGGAAGCTTACCGGGGGATAATTTCGTAATGACATCTGATACATTGGTTCCTCCTCCGAAGATACGTCCTCCTCTTCCTCCTCAGCCCGTGATTCAGTCACAAAATGCGTCGGATGTTCTGTGCGGCCTCGCCCATGCGATCCCGGGCGCCCACGGCCGCGGCTACTGGAGCTCCTCATTACGGCCCCAGCTCCACGCAGGCGAGGACACACCCGTCGTAAATGCCCTGTAGCCTTGCACCCGCTGCACTGGTACGAAGTGAACCTGCAGTCCTTAGCGACGTGGCCGTGACCACCACACGCAGTGCACCTCTCCGCACCCCGTGAGTTACCGACGGCGCCACTATACAAGGCATTCAATCCCTCCTGCGATTGTGTCTGGCCGAGGTGTTCGCTGCGCTCCACCGAGGCAGCATCTTTTTCCGCCGCTTCTAAAGCAGTCGCCAGCGTCACCGCTCTCGTGTAGGTAAGATTTTTCTCCGCGAACAGCCTCTGCCTGATAACGTCACTCGTGATACCACACACCAGCTGATCGCGTAAGTTTTCCTCAAGCGCCGCCCCAAAATCACAGTATCTGGACAATCGCTTGAGCTCCGCCAAGTACCGCGCCACGTTCTCCCCGGCCAGCTGTCGCCGCTGCCGGAACCGGTACCGTTCCGCCATTATGGACGGTGTCGGCTGCAGATGATTGCCCACAATGTTAACCAATTGGTCAAAACTATACTCTGATACATTTTTAGGACTAGCCAGATTCACCATTAACTCGTATGTTCGATCACCCACTAAAGAAATCAATGTTGGTAGATGAAGTTCCGTCTTTATGTCATTCGCCTTAAAGTACATTTTCACTCGATCACAGTAAGATAACCAGTTACCGTTATCCGCATCGAATTCTTTGATCTTGCCAATCGACATTTTTCACAGTTATTTTGATAAATACCACTGTTTCCTTGATACACACGCGTAATTAATCAGTTATTTACTATTTCAATCACTTTTTATCCCATCCTCGTCGCCAATAATATGTATGAGAAATGAAACAACGCTTGAGGCTTGTTGCACGTATATTTCCGACGGCCATGACAGGTTAATATCTTAAGCTACCCTCCAATATACCTACATACCTATCATGGTGAAGGTGCCGGTACCTGATGTAGGCCTCCGAGTGCTGCACGCGCTGCGCCTTGGGCGGCGCGGCCACGAACAGCGGCTCCAGGCCGCTGGGGGCCGCGCGCGCCGCGACATGCCGGAGAGAGACGCTGTGTGGTGAAGGTGCCGGTACCTGATGTAGGCCTCCGAGTGCTGCACGCGCTGCGCCTTGGGCGGCGCGGCCACGAACAGCGGCTCCAGGCCGCTGGGGGCCGCGCGCGCCGCGACATGCCGGAGAGAGACGCTGTGTGGTGAAGGTGCCGGTACCTGATGTAGGCCTCCGAGTGCTGCACGCGCTGCGCCTTGGGCGGCGCGGCCACGAACAGCGGCTCCAGGCCGCTGGGGGCCGCGCGCGCCGCGACATGCCGGAGAGAGACGCTGTGTGGTGAAGGTGCCGGTACCTGATGTAGGCCTCCGACTGCTGCACGCGCTGCGCCTTGGGCGGCGCGGCCACGAACAGCGGCTCCAGGCCGCTGGGGGCCGCGCGCGCCGCGACATGCCGGAGAGAGACGCTGTGTGGTGAAGGTGCCGGTACCTGATGTAGGCCTCCGAGTGCTGCACGCGCTGCGCCTTGGGCGGCGCGGCCACGAACAGCGGCTCCAGGCCGCTGGGGGCCGCGCGCGCCGCGACATGCCGGAGAGAGACGCTGTGTGGTGAAGGTGCCGGTACCTGATGTAGGCCTCCGAGTGCTGCACGCGCTGCGCCTTGGGCGGCGCGGCCACGAACAGCGGCTCCAGGCCGCTGGGGGCCGCGCGCGCCGCGACATGCCGGAGAGAGACGCTGTGTGGTGAAGGTGCCGGTACCTGATGTAGGCCTCCGAGTGCTGCACGCGCTGCGCCTTGGGCGGCGCGGCCACGAACAGCGGCTCCAGGCCGCTGGGGGCCGCGCGCGCCGCGACATGCCGGAGAGAGACGCTGTGTGGTGAAGGTGCCGGTACCTGATGTAGGCCTCCGAGTGCTGCACGCGCTGCGCCTTGGGCGGCGCGGCCACGAACAGCGGCTCCAGGCCGCTGGGGGCCGCGCGCGCCGCGACATGCCGGAGAGAGACGCTGTGTGGTGAAGGTGCCGGTACCTGATGTAGGCCTCCGAGTGCTGCACGCGCTGCGCCTTGGGCGGCGCGGCCACGAACAGCGGCTCCAGGCCGCTGGGGGCCGCGCGCGCCGCGACATGCCGGAGAGAGACGCTGTGTGGTGAAGGTGCCGGTACCTGATGTAGGCCTCCGAGTGCTGCACGCGCTGCGCCTTGGGCGGCGCGGCCACGAACAGCGGCTCCAGGCCGCTGGGGGCCGCGCGCGCCGCGACATGCCGGAGAGAGACGCTGTGTGGTGAAGGTGCCGGTACCTGATGTAGGCCTCCGAGTGCTGCACGCGCTGCGCCTTGGGCGGCGCGGCCACGAACAGCGGCTCCAGGCCGCTGGGGGCCGCGCGCGCCGCGACATGCCGGAGAGAGACGCTGTGTGGTGAAGGTGCCGGTACCTGATGTAGGCCTCCGAGTGCTGCACGCGCTGCGCCTTGGGCGGCGCGGCCACGAACAGCGGCTCCAGGCCGCTGGGGGCCGCGCGCGCCGCGACATGCCGGAGAGAGACGCTGTGTGGTGAAGGTGCCGGTACCTGATGTAGGCCTCCGAGTGCTGCACGCGCTGCGCCTTGGGCGGCGCGGCCACGAACAGCGGCTCTAGGCCGCTGGGGGCCGCGCGCGCCGCGACATGCCGGAGAGAGACGCTGTGTGGTGAAGGTGCCGGTACCTGATGTAGGCCTCCGAGTGCTGCACGCGCTGCGCCTTGGGCGGCGCGGCCACGAACAGCGGCTCCAGGCCGCTGGGGGCCGCGCGCGCCGCGACATGCCGGAGAGAGACGCTGTGTGGTGAAGGTGCCGGTACCTGATGTAGGCCTCCGAGTGCTGCACGCGCTGCGCCTTGGGCGGCGCGGCCACGAACAGCGGCTCCAGGCCGCTGGGGGCCGCGCGCGCCGCGACATGCCGGAGAGAGACGCTGTGTGGTGAAGGTGCCGGTACCTGATGTAGGCCTCCGAGTGCTGCACGCGCTGCGCCTTGGGCGGCGCGGCCACGAACAGCGGCTCCAGGCCGCTGGGGGCCGCGCGCGCCGCGACATGCCGGAGAGAGACGCTGTGTGGTGAAGGTGCCGGTACCTGATGTAGGCCTCCGACTGCTGCACGCGCTGCGCCTTGGGCGGCGCGGCCACGAACAGCGGCTCCAGGCCGCTGGGGGCCGCGCGCGCCGCGACATGCCGGAGAGAGACGCTGTGTGGTGAAGGTGCCGGTACCTGATGTAGGCCTCCGACTGCTGCACGCGCTGCGCCTTGGGCGGCGCGGCCACGAACAGCGGCTCCAGGCCGCTGGGGGCCGCGCGCGCCGCGACATGCCGGAGAGAGACGCTGTGTGGTGAAGGTGCCGGTACCTGATGTAGGCCTCCGAGTGCTGCACGCGCTGCGCCTTGGGCGGCGCGGCCACGAACAGCGGCTCCAGGCCGCTGGGGGCCGCGCGCGCCGCGACATGCCGGAGAGAGACGCTGTGTGGTGAAGGTGCCGGTACCTGATGTAGGCCTCCGAGTGCTGCACGCGCTGCGCCTTGGGCGGCGCGGCCACGAACAGCGGCTCCAGGCCGCTGGGGGCCGCGCGCGCCGCGACATGCCGGAGAGAGACGCTGTGTGGTGAAGGTGCCGGTACCTGATGTAGGCCTCCGACTGCTGCACGCGCTGCGCCTTGGGCGGCGCGGCCACGAACAGCGGCTCCAGGCCGCTGGGGGCCGCGCGCGCCGCGACATGCCGGAGAGAGACGCTGTGTGGTGAAGGTGCCGGTACCTGATGTAGGCCTCCGAGTGCTGCACGCGCTGCGCCTTGGGCGGCGCGGCCACGAACAGCGGCTCCAGGCCGCTGGGGGCCGCGCGCGCCGCGACATGCCGGAGAGAGACGCTGTGTGGTGAAGGTGCCGGTACCTGATGTAGGCCTCCGACTGCTGCACGCGCTGCGCCTTGGGCGGCGCGGCCACGAACAGCGGCTCCAGGCCGCTGGGGGCCGCGCGCGCCGCGACATGCCGGAGAGAGACGCTGTGTGGTGAAGGTGCCGGTACCTGATGTAGGCCTCCGAGTGCTGCACGCGCTGCGCCTTGGGCGGCGCGGCCACGAACAGCGGCTCCAGGCCGCTGGGGGCCGCGCGCGCCGCGACATGCCGGAGAGAGACGCTGTGTGGTGAAGGTGCCGGTACCTGATGTAGGCCTCCGAGTGCTGCACGCGCTGCGCCTTGGGCGGCGCGGCCACGAACAGCGGCTCCAGGCCGCTGGGGGCCGCGCGCGCCGCGACATGCCGGAGAGAGACGCTGTGTGGTGAAGGTGCCGGTACCTGATGTAGGCCTCCGAGTGCTGCACGCGCTGCGCCTTGGGCGGCGCGGCCACGAACAGCGGCTCCAGGCCGCTGGGGGCCGCGCGCGCCGCGACATGCCGGAGAGAGACGCTGTGTGGTGAAGGTGCCGGTACCTGATGTAGGCCTCCGAGTGCTGCACGCGCTGCGCCTTGGGCGGCGCGGCCACGAACAGCGGCTCCAGGCCGCTGGGGGCCGCGCGCGCCGCGACATGCCGGAGAGAGACGCTGTGTGGTGAAGGTGCCGGTACCTGATGTAGGCCTCCGACTGCTGCACGCGCTGCGCCTTGGGCGGCGCGGCCACGAACAGCGGCTCCAGGCCGCTGGGGGCCGCGCGCGCCGCGACATGCCGGAGAGAGACGCTGTGTGGTGAAGGTGCCGGTACCTGATGTAGGCCTCCGACTGCTGCACGCGCTGCGCCTTGGGCGGCGCGGCCACGAACAGCGGCTCCAGGCCGCTGGGGGCCGCGCGCGCCGCGACATGCCGGAGAGAGACGCTGTGTGGTGAAGGTGCCGGTACCTGATGTAGGCCTCCGAGTGCTGCACGCGCTGCGCCTTGGGCGGCGCGGCCACGAACAGCGGCTCCAGGCCGCTGGGGGCCGCGCGCGCCGCGACATGCCGGAGAGAGACGCTGTGTGGTGAAGGTGCCGGTACCTGATGTAGGCCTCCGAGTGCTGCACGCGCTGCGCCTTGGGCGGCGCGGCCACGAACAGCGGCTCCAGGCCGCTGGGGGCCGCGCGCGCCGCGACATGCCGGAGAGAGACGCTGTGTGGTGAAGGTGCCGGTACCTGATGTAGGCCTCCGAGTGCTGCACGCGCTGCGCCTTGGGCGGCGCGGCCACGAACAGCGGCTCCAGGCCGCTGGGGGCCGCGCGCGCCGCGACATGCCGGAGAGAGACGCTGTGTGGTGAAGGTGCCGGTACCTGATGTAGGCCTCCGACTGCTGCACGCGCTGCGCCTTGGGCGGCGCGGCCACGAACAGCGGCTCCAGGCCGCTGGGGGCCGCGCGCGCCGCGACATGCCGGAGAGAGACGCTGTGTGGTGAAGGTGCCGGTACCTGATGTAGGCCTCCGAGTGCTGCACGCGCTGCGCCTTGGGCGGCGCGGCCACGAACAGCGGCTCCAGGCCGCTGGGGGCCGCGCGCGCCGGCGCAGCGTCGCCGCCGGGCGACGGCGTGTTGCGGGCGAGCGGCGACATGCCGGAGAGAGACGCTGAAATCGGACACATTTTTTTTTCCACTTAGTACTTCGTCACAGTGCTAAACGATGTTCGTTTGGATTTTCATACAATATTAATATATTGTAGCACTGTTATTTTATTTATTTCCATAGTGGGCATACGACATGTTCTACATTCTGCCACTATTCAAGATTTTGCTGTCGTAGAAAAACTAGTGTATGTAACATCTCATAATTGGTTCTTAAAAACAGCGACCCTTGCATTTTAAGAACTTTTATGAGCTGTTGCATACCCTAGTTTTTCTAAGACAGCTAGAATAGCGAAAAAAGCAAAATCTAGAAACGTGGCAGAATAGGGCAGATGTTGTGCCCACAATAGAAAAAAAAACAACATTGCTCCTTTAAATATCGCTGTCAGTCATCTAATTGACAGATAGAAGTGCTGGAGTAGAAAAAAGAGCATTATTTTTGTATGGAGTTTGACAGCTCTACTCCGGTTTAGCGGCCAACTTTGCGTGGTGCAAGTGGGCCTAAGAAAGTTAAAAGTACTAAATTCTGTACTAGGTCTGAAAAGTGGTGCATTTCAATTTGTACGGACATTTATTTACTCGACTATTAGCTGTCGCGCTCAACGTCAGCCAGGGACAAACGCAGCACAGTTTGTTAGAAGAAACGTTGTAGTATGTTCTACTAACATGCTTGGTCAGGCCCACTATAACTACCAAAAAAAATTAATGTTTTGAGAATTTTAAAATTGACCCAGGAGACCGTAATCACGCCAACTAGTGACAGGAAATACTTGATTAACCCAAACTGTTTTGTTGCATCATCTAGTGCAGAAGTCAAAGAGGAAGCACTCACCAAAGGTTAACCCTTCGTCTGTGTTTGATAAGGATCCTGACCACGTTTTTTGGTCATCTTTTTGCATTTTTTCTAAACAATTTCATTTGCCCTTTACGATACCACCGAGGTTTGAACGCACGACTTTTTGACCCACCCATCACAGACCATGGGTTAAGCTTAAAAGTAGAAAATAAATAGTTTTAAATAATTACCTCCAGGCGACATCACACCACCTCTGAAGCTGTTGGTGTATGTCTTAGCTGGCGGCGGCTTCTTCGACGACGGTATATAGTTTCTGAAAGACGAGATGTTATTATTAAACAATACGTGTGTAGCTAAGCTGCACGTTTAACTTTGCAAGTTTGTCTCGCAAGGTAGCTCGAATATCAACGCGGGCGAAGGCACGAGGCTCATTTCTTTTGGGGAGGTTTCATTTAGTCTAAAAAAGTCTAGTAACAGTGACAAACCTGGTCAAACTATATGTTACGTTACATTTGGCGTCCAAAAAAGGACGGATGCAATCACACTTGCGTCTTCCGAGCGTCGGCTCGTGGCTAAACTATAGCTGCCGCCAGACCCCTTGTTACCTGGATCGCTCGTGGGGCACGATGGACCGGCCGTTGCCCTTGTTGACGTGCAGGTCGCGCACGTGGCGCAGCAGGCGCGGCAGGTTGGGGAAGGGCGCCTGCCCCTTGTTACCTGGATCGCTCGTGGGGCACGATAGACCGGCCGTTGCCCTTGTTGACGTGCAGGTCGCGCACGTGGCGCAGCAGGCGCGGCAGGTTGGGGAAGGGCGCCTGCCCCTTGTTACCTGGATCGCTCGTGGGGCACGATAGACCGGCCGTTGCCCTTGTTGACGTGCAGGTCGCGCACGTGGCGCAGCAGGCGCGGCAGGTTGGGGAAGGGCGCCTGCCCCTTGTTACCTGGATCGCTCGTGGGGCACGATAGACCGGCCGTTGCCCTTGTTGACGTGCAGGTCGCGCACGTGGCGCAGCAGGCGCGGCAGGTTGGGGAAGGGCGCCTGCCCCTTGTTACCTGGATCGCTCGTGGGGCACGATAGACCGGCCGTTGCCCTTGTTGACGTGCAGGTCGCGCACGTGGCGCAGCAGGCGCGGCAGGTTGGGGAAGGGCGCCTGCCCCTTGTTACCTGGATCGCTCGTGGGGCACGATAGACCGGCCGTTGCCCTTGTTGACGTGCAGGTCGCGCACGTGGCGCAGCAGGCGCGGCAGGTTGGGGAAGGGCGCCTGCCCCTTGTTACCTGGATCGCTCGTGGGGCACGATAGACCGGCCGTTGCCCTTGTTGACGTGCAGGTCGCGCACGTGGCGCAGCAGGCGCGGCAGGTTGGGGAAGGGCGCCTGCCCCTTGTTACCTGGATCGCTCGTGGGGCACGATAGACCGGCCGTTGCCCTTGTTGACGTGCAGGTCGCGCACGTGGCGCAGCAGGCGCGGCAGGTTGGGGAAGGGCGCCTGCCCCTTGTTACCTGGATCGCTCGTGGGGCACGATAGACCGGCCGTTGCCCCTGTTGACGTGCAGGTCGCGCACGTGGCGCAGCAGGCGCGGCAGGTTGGGGAAGGGCGCCTGCCCCTTGTTACCTGGATCGCTCGTGGGGCACGATGGACCGGCCGTTGCCCTTGTTGACGTGCAGGTCGCGCACGTGGCGCAGCAGGCGCGGCAGGTTGGGGAAGGGCGCCTGCCCCTTGTTACCTGGATCGCTCGTGGGGCACGATGGACCGGCCGTTGCCCTTGTTGACGTGCAGGTCGCGCACGTGGCGCAGCAGGCGCGGCAGGTTGGGGAAGGGCGCCTGCCCCTTGTTACCTGGATCGCTCGTGGGGCACGATGGACCGGCCGTTGCCCTTGTTGACGTGCAGGTCGCGCACGTGGCGCAGCAGGCGCGGCAGGTTGGGGAAGGGCGCCTGCCCCTTGTTACCTGGATCGCTCGTGGGGCACGATGGACCGGCCGTTGCCCTTGTTGACGTGCAGGTCGCGCACGTGGCGCAGCAGGCGCGGCAGGTTGGGGAAGGGCGCCTGCCCCTTGTTACCTGGATCGCTCGTGGGGCACGATGGACCGGCCGTTGCCCTTGTTGACGTGCAGGTCGCGCACGTGGCGCAGCAGGCGCGGCAGGTTGGGGAAGGGCGCCTGCCCCTTGTTACCTGGATCGCTCGTGGGGCACGATGGACCGGCCGTTGCCCTTGTTGACGTGCAGGTCGCGCACGTGGCGCAGCAGGCGCGGCAGGTTGGGGAAGGGCGCCTGCCCCTTGTTACCTGGATCGCTCGTGGGGCACGATGGACCGGCCGTTGCCCTTGTTGACGTGCAGGTCGCGCACGTGGCGCAGCAGGCGCGGCAGGTTGGGGAAGGGCGCCTGCCCCTTGTTACCTGGATCGCTCGTGGGGCACGATGGACCGGCCGTTGCCCTTGTTGACGTGCAGGTCGCGCACGTGGCGCAGCAGGCGCGGCAGGTTGGGGAAGGGCGCCTGCCCCTTGTTACCTGGATCGCTCGTGGGGCACGATGGACCGGCCGTTGCCCTTGTTGACGTGCAGGTCGCGCACGTGGCGCAGCAGGCGCGGCAGGTTGGGGAAGGGCGCCTGCCCCTTGCGCACGCGCGCGCAGTTCCTCCACACGCAGGGGAAGTCTCCCGCGTGCCCGCGGTAGTGGGTCTGGACGTGGCCCGCTGCCGCCACGCATGTTGAAGAAGAAAGATTAGACCGGAGTGTAAAATAAAGGCATGTACACCCGCGTTCAAAAGCAATTTATGAATTAATTCATTCTTAAAACTGTCCATGCAATTTTGAACGCGATAGTACACGTAACTTAAAAGCATTTGATAGGTCAAATGCATTTTGAATCTTAGTCTACTTTCTTGTAAGGCTGTGATAGGCAAGCACGTTGCATTCCTACACGTTGATCACGTAGACAATGTAGTAGAGATTAAGTATAGATTAAGCACCTTTCCACATGATAAGGGATTGCCTCTTAGGACACGTAGGATAGTTATATATAAGGTTAGTAATATAAGCAGTGGGAGTGGAGAGTACGGGACGGACAATATAAGATGTAACGCTGTTCTGTGTGTTTTGGTGCTTAAGCCCCTACCCCGGGCTCCGCATATTACATGGAACCCCTGCCCAGGGTTCCGCCTATTACAAGGCAGAAGCGGGTAACAGATTTGAATTCTGCGTTGATTTTTCTGTACCTGATACAGAGCTTATATAAATCAACCAGAAATTAGGCCCAACTTTTGTGAACAGAAAAGAAACCTATAGAGACAATCTGCAGTCAAGTTATTAATGATCAGCCCAGAGGTGTATTTAAGTATATTCTTTGCTAAACACAGTTGTGAGGAACGGAACGTTCCTCTGGGTGTCGCGACCGACGCCGTCTGTCACTTGTTCATGACACTTAATAATAACCTCGTTACGAACTGTACAATGTGGTATCGAATAAAGCCAATTAATTAATTTGCTTTATTCGATACCACAATTATTAAAAATTAAAAGAGACTTAGAAGAGTTATGTTAGTTGTAAGTTACTGCAGATTAATTTTAAGCTAAACTTAAAAAATGTGAGGGAGAGTGTGAGGAACGGAACGTTCTTCTGGGTGTCGCGACCGCGGAAGTAATACGTACGTTCTAATTTAGGCTTCTTCGTCTCAATGAAAGTTCCAATCACTGGCAGCATTAAAAATACGTCATTGTGTTAGTATATGAGTAACTTAAATCAAAGACGAGAGACGGTAAAAAAACCAAACATTTTGTCCTTATAGGAAGCAATAAGCAACTCTACTCTGGCAATTAAAATTACTTTACAAACAATGAAACAGCATTTTATAAACATAAACACTGAAAAACAGGGGTACTGTAGTTATTAATTTGAAGTGAAAATAATTATGCCAATCTTTTATTTCCGACCATTACTCCTTTTATTTTGAGCACACGAATCTCAAAAATAGATTTTTTTAATACCACTTTGGTGGCAAACAAGTATACGGTCTGCCAGTTGCAAAGCGGTTACCGTTATGGACGCGTATCACATGCGCGTTGTTGACCCATATAAAAGTTGTGGTCCTTTTTCGAAGAACCCCACACTGTAGTCCTTCGGGAAAACCAGGGCAGGGGAATTTATGCGTGATTAGATATATCGGTATAAATACTTACTGTTGCCCCCGTCTCCGATACAATGTTCCATGCAGTCAGACAAGTCTTCAAACTGGTAGTCGCAGGTCTCCCAGGCACATTCGTAGGTCAGCTCCACTTGTGGCTAGACAGAAAATAGTTCCATTATAATTCCATCATATTCTTCCTACCGTTTTACCGGCTTATGGCACGGCTCAGCGAGCCAGGACCTTCCAACCCAGAGGGTAAAGAAGGCTTTATTGGAGTCCGGTTTCCCCACGATGTTTTCCTTCACCGAAAAGCGATTGGTAACTATCAAATGATACTTCGTACATAGGTTCCGAAAAACTCATTGGTACGAGCCGGACCTTCGGATTGAGAGTCGCATGCTCTTATTCCTGGGCCACCAACGTTATTTGGCCAACCATTGAGGTATAACACTTTGTATTGATTGAATTACGTAATTGGCCTAATAGATGAGCCAATTTTTGTCTACATTCTTAAAATCACGGTATATACTTGTGAGCGTATTTGCGTGTCGATAGATTGAATGCATTTACGCTGAGTGTCCTCGGCCGTCTTACATTTCTAGATATCACAACGAAGTCACCCAAAAATGTTGCATCTTACAACGAATCCTACCGCAATTTTTTATTTTAGCAAAATTCAAAAAATTATCAAGTCACCTTAAATATTTCAGCTCTATTTGGACGAGACAGCTCTCGCCTTATTAAGCTAGCCTAGCCGAGGTTTCTTTGCATCTCGCTGCGCATTATTCCCAGCACTGTTTGGTGACCACAGAACCTACTTCTGATCTGACTAATTTGGCGAGATAACGAATCTCGCCAAATTAGTCAGAACCTTGGATATTTCAGCTCCAGGTCCCTGCGACGATCATTCCCGCATCTCTTCAGCGAGTCTCGCTGATGACTCCTCGTTGTATCTCGCGACGCGTTTTTTCCAACTCTGTTATGTGAGGGAGCCCACTCCCCACTATACGTGATATCTCACCTAACAAATCAGTACCTTAGATAGGTCAGATCCATATCCCTGCGATGATAATTCCGGAATCGGCAAGTCTCGCTGAGGTCTCCTCGTTACATCTGGCTGAGCGTTCTTCCCAGCTGTTTGGTGGCCAGTCCCCCCACTTCACATCTCGCCTACAACAGTACCTTAGTTACTTCAGATCCATGTCCCTGCGACGCTAATTCCCGCATCTCCTCGGCGAGTCTCGCTGAGGTCTCCTCGTTGCATTTCGCCGCTCGTTCCTCCCAGCTCTGTTTGGTGGTCGCCGGTAGGGAACGCCACTCGTTGCCGACTATACGCGAGATTTCGCCTGCCAAAACAACACTACTTGAGTCACGTGCAGAAACTATTGGTTATATAGTCTGACCGAGCGACCGATCTCAGTAACAGTAGGAAAAAAACTGTATCCATCCCTTTTTTCTGGGTGGTAATACTTGCGTAAGAAAAAGACAAGATGATGCTGTCTATCATATTGTTACTGCGCTCGCTGGCTTGTCAAAGTATAGTAACTTTTTTAAACAAGTATGGCAAATGCACCGCTAGCATGCTTTTCACGTACCATTTGCGATAGGATCGCTCATTAACTCCCCAGTTCCCACGTGCCTTTAGCAGTACTATCGAAATAAGTATAGTATGATGCTAAAAATGCAAGATGCTAAAATTCTAGTACCTCGAGTGTCGTGGGGACCTATTGGAAGCGAAATATGTTGATGTTTTCTTTTAGAAATACTCCAGGGCATCAGGTATTGCTGTACCTACAGGTTGCGCAACATATCCTAAAAAATTAATCTACCGCGCTCTAGTAATTCAAGGTAACGTGTTGTTAACTCCTTAATGTTTCGCTGAAATTATCAGATTTTTGAAATGGACACTTTTCAACAAGTAATTAATCCACCATTCCTTATACTGACGCGTACGAGAATTATTGACTAAACATTTTTTTACTTTGATTAAGGACTCATATGTGGCGGAGGTACTTAGCAGGGTACAAGGTATCCCAAGGTATATAACGTTTTCCGCGCTGGAGTTACTAACGGAATCCCCTATTGACCACCCCTAGACCTCGCTGTTTAGAGAGCGGTCCTGGTAAAATGTGCAGAGCGGTTTCATCGCGATCGTACTGTGATTGACATGCTAGTGGTTCATTCGCCAGATCTGAATCGACTTAATTAGTATCATCAATCTTAGTTTTGGGTATGAATCACCCAAGTTAATATCATTAAATAATA
Source organism: Lathronympha strigana (assembly GCA_949128165.1). NCBI lineage: Eukaryota > Metazoa > Arthropoda > Insecta > Lepidoptera > Tortricidae > Lathronympha > Lathronympha strigana. Next base: position 8,984,878 of record OX421921.1, on the reverse strand, counting down.
AAGCGTAATTATATATTTTTAATAATAACTTACATAACACTGAATATTTAAGCTACCGTTCGTTATATGATTGTTAGTTATTATAACAGAAATCAGTGTATTACACAAAGTCTTATTATTTCTTTATTACTTTAATGTGCCATAGTTAGATCATGATTTATTTAATTAAATGTACCTAAATGTTCGTTAGAGTAACAATAATACGTATATCCAAAATATCTTAATGCTAACAACCATACAACGACATACATGCTGGGTATATACGATATATATAACAAAATACCACAGAAACAAAAACGCCATCTTACGACTCGCCTAAACTACCCGCATTTTATAATGCAGAAAAAACTATGTATGTTCTAAAGGAGGTCTTCGTTTGCCATAATTTCATTTAGCATAATAATCAATTATGTAACGCTTGGCATAATCATTTGATGCCCTAGAATTATTCACTTTAAATTCAAATCTCTAAAAAACATTTTTTTTTACCATTGAAAATGGAAATTATAAGGCGTAATTTGTTGGAACTGATCGAAGAGTTAGATGACTAACTTTATTACGGAGGGTACGCCAAGCCAATTGAAATAGACACATGAATTCGGCCAATTCGCGAAAATATTATGGTAAAACATTATTCACCACATTTGTACCACTCGTAGCATACTAACGCTTTTACAAAGAAAAAGGAACTTATCATTATCATACTAGCGATTTGAAAGCGGAGACAATCGCGCGGCAAGTTCACCGCGTACACGCGGCAAAATTGTACAGTGTTCGCTTTCAACTGGCCCGTAAAACGCTAGTGTTATAGAAAAATACGATTATGATTTATGACAAACGTTAGAATTATGACAATAAAATTACGGAAAACATCAGCAACTCCTTTCTCGATAAAGCACAAACAGAAATAGAGGCAGATACATACTTTTGGAATGTTTGTCCTTGGAAGCTAAAAAGGATTTGTTTTATGAATGAAATTGTAACGCCAATTGTTTTTGGGTGCCGGTATTTATATTTGCACCTTATGACACGCGGGTATAACAGCATGGCCGAATAAAACGAGAGTGCAGATAACGCCGAGCGAAATCGCGTTCCTCCAAAATGGAAAGTTTGTTAACCTTCTTCACGCCGTATTAAATACAGTTGCAGTTTCTTTTTTTATTAAATGGCTTCTGGCCAGTAAGAAAACTTCGCCACTGTCAAGGTATAAGTGTACGGTCAGTTAAAAAAGTTGGCTCTTAGAGCGACGGTGTTCCGTAGTGGCCTTGCTCTTGGTAAGGAGACAGCTTTCATTACAAAAACCAGGAGGCGGCCGTGACAGCGGAACTGCCGGGTGACGAAGAGTTATTCATTAGCTGCACATTTCTTCGTTAGTTCACTGCATAATAAAGTATTAATATTACATATTAAACAACTCTAAACGGACAATAAACTATTCTGGAAACAACCTCGCTGTCGTGAGTAACAACCGGCCGCCGGCAACCGTAAGTTTCCTTACCAATTGTTCTTTCAAATTTTCTTTGTTCTATCTCAATATAGTCCTGTGGCGTTATCGAACCCGGCGGTGAACGCAGAGCCAACCACTTCATTCGTTATTAGGGATTTCGGGGAGACGCAACAAGGGGGCTCTGAAATTTAGACCTGTTGCTTCAGTGATGGATTTTGGAGGACCGCGATTTTGTATAGAAATTGTCAGCACTCTCATGTTATTCGTCTTTCAGCACATCAGACCATCGGTAGACCTTATCCCTTGGTAATAGGGTACACAAATGATCAGTCAATTGTGTCTATGGTACGGGTGAACAATTTTGGACAAGGAAGAGCGACAGAGAAAGAAATATAATGGAAATTGTAAAATTAAATACATTGATGACACTTATCCATATGTGCATACAGATCAGATTATTCTGGCTGCAAAATACGGGTCTACTGCTATTAGGTTCCACGGAACTTTAACTTGTAAAATAAGTGGTCGTCCCTGTCCATTCAAAGGAGAAAAACAGAGACTGCCGCTTGTTTTGCAAGCGTTTGATAAACACGGGCCATGGGGCCTGGTGGACCGGTATAGGTACAGTCAAGACAAAAAAAAATGCAATTTTATCATTCAGTTCAATACATGGAGCGACCTTAGGCCTCCTTCCTTCCTCTCTGCCAAAAGAAATGCAGAAAAATCATATGATTGACAAGTCTATTACTACGGTACGTACGAATAACCATACCATACCCGTTTTTGCAATGACAGCAAGGATAATCTTCTGCATGCACCAAAAACGCGAGTTTTAAATTAGTGGGAACACAGATTAAACTTCAAAACCAATCCGGCTTTGATGATGTTAGATACTTATTCCTTTACTTGACTATCACATATTCAAATGTTCGTTTGATTCAAAGAACTTTTTTTATGATTATCCTTAGTTTGCGATTGACAGATAATTTAACTTTTTTCTTAATTGTGTCACAAAGTGAAGTAAGCACTCGAAACATAATACCTATGTGTGACAAGTACTTGTAATGATGACAAAAAGTTTTACTATCAATCGCAAAGTAAACATAATCATATGTGCTTATTTTTAGTAAAAGGTACCACTTTGTCTCTTCATGATAAGGTTAATTTCTAAATGAATCTTAACTGTATTAGCGCCTAATCGACAACCGACAAAGTGGTACCTTTTATTTAAAACAATCACATATTGAAAACGTTATTGGTTATCTCGTTTACAACAAAACAAGTGATTTTATGATATTATCAGTCGTTATAAATACATATGAAGATATCTTAAATAGAGAAGTCATAAATTGATTTAATCGAAACAAGTGAAGAGTAAGCAACAACAACATTCGCGCTATGAAGGTCTATTATAATTTCTAGAATCAGTTTATATGCATTTAACTGCATCGTTCGATCTAAACTCTTAATAAAACAGGATTTTCGTCCCTGGTTGGTTTCCTGTTGGATGGTTGCCATGTTACCGTCTATCGCGTCTCGCTCTTATACTTGTTAGAACGGGTGACTGACAATAAAGGACAGACCACCTGCTAGCCTAATGTGGTCGGGCCAGTGAAGGCAGATAAAGCATGGAAGCATTATTTCCGCTATATTATGGCGCAACGAAAACGCTGCCGCGGTAGGCGGTCCTTATAAACGATGCCGAGCGCTATTTCAGTTTGACCACGATGTTAGTGAGAGACGGATGTCTAAAACTATTTACCAGAACAACGTATTTTGCAATGCAAAATGTCTTCACGTGTGGTGAAGTGGTGCAGAAACTATTCAGACAATTATTTTATTTGAAGGCGTATATACGTTAATTATCGTGCAGTAATATACGTTAATAAGAGAACAATAATGTTACCATTAATTATTTACTACATTTTTTTCAAACTTATTACGAGAAAAATGTTGCTTGTGAAAATTGTTCTTTATTGTATCAAACGCCTAATGACAATATGTTTCCAATGAGACTATTTTCTTGTAACTTTCAAGTGTCAACGCTAGAGCCAATGACAGCTAACAATATTGACGCTGCCGAATTATGTTTTAGGCTATTTTATAATAGAAAACCGACTGATACTTTGGCATAGAGCGTACATGCGCATATCGAGTTTTTGCCTGGCTTTATGTAGACGATTTGTTTGAAGGTGCTCTTCCATGTTTATTTCCGTTCACTGGGTCGAGGCTTTATCACCTTGTCTGTCATATTCTTACAAGTACGCCAGTGAGATAGTGACGCATGATGGTAAAATAAACCATGTTATCAGTTCCGAACACGACTTTGCGAATACGCCAAAAACACATACACACACTCGGACTCACCGAAAGTGGCCTCCGGGTTGTTGGCAATAATCGCCTTGCGGACCTCACTGGAGTAGAGGATGTAGCCGGTGACAATCTTCTGCTTCCCGGAGTCCTTCTTCTTCTTGCCTGTGGCGGGGGTGGTGACGGGCCGGTCGGGGTTGATCATTGAGGGGTTGTAGTGGTTGCTGTTTCCACCTGTATTATTAAGAAACATTTAAGTGTATCCTGTCCATGATATGTTGATATCAAAACGGAATCACCCTAGTTTTTTAACGTCGCAACGTCATGCCTTGGGATGCACGCTGACCGGTGTTATGACTTCCTTAGGGCTCCTTGGAATGGGTCGTTTGTGACTTCTAAAATGGCGTCTGACCATCAGGTGGGAATCCTACATCGACTCCGCTTAGAGCTCAGCAGTAATTCTTTTAAACAACGAATTTATTATACAGGATGTGGCCCATAGCAGGAGCAAAATACTTTAACTTTTAAAAATTATGTACTCTAACATACGTTTTCTCTTTTTCATACAAACCAAATTGTATTTTTAATGTACGTTAACATAAGCCTAATTGACGTCTCTTGTCAAAGCACAAAAATTACAAAACTCGCCGTAAATTGCGTCTTCAAACAAACTTTAATATGTAATAAAAATCAAATCACTCGTTATTTTTTAAAGTCGCTGAGTAAACGTTGTTCAGTCTGGGAAGTACTACCAACGATTTTTTTGCTTTTGTTGCCCACAACCGATATTTCTTGCAAGTTACTGCTAATAAAGATATGTAGAAAATGACGAAATATTGTCAAATGAAGTCAATTATTGCAATTCAAAGGCTGGCTAATAGCGCAGAGCCTAATCGTTTGAAGATAATACTTTCAAATCTGAAGCATAATTATACTAGAGTCCATCTATGCTAAGTTTCCTACACTTTGATAGCACAGACCCTTGGAGTGTCTGAATGCCGGCAAACGGTTGATTTAGTAAGTCAAATTTGACATCTGGCACCTGAACAGCTATGAAAGTGTTAATTACCGTTTGAAAAACACTTTAAAGTTTGACAGCTCATTTGACGAGATAACGTAGTTTGACTCTAGAAAGAGATTTTTTTTAATTAATCCCCTAAAGGTGTGAAAACGGGGTGGAAAGAGGCTTGTTTAACGTACCCCCAGATAACGGTGTGGCTGGTGATGCCAGCGAAGAATCATCCATCGAGTTCTCGAGCAACATCTCGACATCTTGCCCGATCGTCGTGTTGATCAGATTGGTGAACTGTGGCTTGGTATCCTGGCAAAGGAAATCAAATATTTTAGAAAAGTGTCACATTAGAAGCTTACTATACTTTGTGAGGTCTAAGAACCGCCTTTTGACACATGTCAACGCCCATGGAACGTAAACGCGTATGGTCCGTTAAAGTTATAAATAAATACCTGTTATAATATCAGGTTTTGTCAAGTTTTTAAATAAAAGATTTGACTTATCTTAAACATAACTTGATACCTGTTTTTTTTTTTAAATCGCTGTTATTGAATATTTTACGATTATAATTTACCACGCTAACAATTACGCATTATCGCGCAACTTCTCAAACAAAGATACAATTAATCGATCGAGCAATTATTAACTTTTTTAATAATTCCCAATTTGGTTATGTAGAATAATTTAGCTAAGATCTAGAGTCAGTTAACTCCAGTGCTGATTCTAAAACTTGTGTGATTTCGGTGATGCTGAGTGTTATCATAGGCTATATTTTAACACTTTCGCAACCAGGCAAAATTTCGAACAATACCCCCAGAAACCGACAGTACTCGCTAGGCGGGCAACGACGTGCAACTCAATTCCGCACGCCGCGAACCCGCTAGGCGGGCAAGCGGCGGACGTAGAGAAGATGCAATGCTTGCCCGCCTGGCGGGTACTTTGGCGTCGCGTGTAGGTTTATAGTTCTTGCCCGACTAGCGGGTATCTGAGTAAAGTTTACGAGTGCCCGCGTGGCAGGTACGCGGTGTCGAAAGTGTTAACCCTCCCGTGATTGTAAACAGTTTTGTACCGAAACACGAGGAATGCGACAAAAATCTCTATACATCTCACCATAGAGTCCATGTGGACGGGGTTGTAGGCGGGCTGCTTCTGCGTGAACGTGTGGACTTCTTGCGCCGACGCCAGCGTCGGGAGACCGCGCTGGCGTGGGAAGTAGTAGATCTGTCAACAGGAATACATGTTTCAAATAGAAAACTCCCGTGAGTATTAGACATAATAGGCTAGACGACTGAAAAAATCTATTTAGTCCGTCTTTTAGATTATAAAAAAATATTGTACACGTATTTTTTCTTTTGTTCGTCAAATCAAAAATGACAAAAATACAGTGCGTTCAAGTTTCGCGTAATGTCACTCCTAGGTACAATTCTTACCTAGGAGTGACGTCACAAGCCCCCGGAACTTTGATGCCCTTTATCTTCGTCAATTTTAGTTAAATTGAAAAAGGAAAAAATACGTGTCTAATAATTTTAGATAATCTAACTGACGGACTAATTAAAATATTAGTTTTTCAACCTAGTCGTCATCCCTATTAGACATAATTATCAACTTATCGTAGTATCCGGTACCACGTTATCTCTTCCAAGCAAAAGAACTACCAAACATTTAAAGTGTTATTTGTGTATGCTATCAAAATATGCATCAAAAAATCCATATTAGAGGTAGACTCATTTCTATTTGCGTATTTATTTTTTGCGGCGGGAGGGTGGAAACATTAATTGCATGCCAAAAATATGCAACTAGGTATGACGGGTTGGCACTAATGGGAGCTACCGTATTGTCGCTCACCAGGCGGCGCCACTCATGCGTCCCTCTGTTTATATGGAAGAATTGTCAACTTGACGTTTGAAATGTTCCGCAGGACCCACGTTCCACTAGCGCCCCTAGCGGAAAATCAACTCGCGGTAGTCCTCATTGACTAGCAAGTTTGGCAGAATAGCAAAGTAACATTATTTTGGTTGTTCATTGTCATGCCGCCCATTTATTTTTGGAAGGTTTATTTACATACCTCATCTACAGTGACGTCCTTAGTATGCTCGAACTTGCGGAGCCCGGCCGTCAGCTTGCGCGCGATCCTGTTCGACTCGTCGTACAACGACTCGCAGACGAACACGTCGTTCTCTGAGATCTCCGTCGGACGACCTAGAGAGACAAAAAGTAAAGTTTACGTAATATATATATATTTTTTTTATGCTATAGGGGCAAACGAGCAAACGAATCGCCTGATGGTAAGCGATTAACGTCGTCCATGGACACCCGCAACACCAGAGGTGTCGCAAGTGCGTTGCCGGCCTTTAAGGTGGGAGTACGCTCTTTTCTTGAAGGTTTGAAGGTCGTATCGGTCCGGAAACACCGCTGGCGACAGTTCGTTCCACATATTTACTGAGGTTACCGCGATCTACCCTCATCATTCTAGAAAAACTATATTTTTTTAGTAAAAAAGTATAGTGGTGGCAAACAAGCACACGGCCCGCCTGATGGAAAGCGGTCAGGGTAGCCCATGGACGCCTGCAACTAGGGGTGTCACATGCGCGTCGTCGACCCATCAACAACTTGTACCCTCCTTTTTGAAGATCCCGTTCTATAACGTACTAACGTAGTCCTTCGGGAAAACCTCGTCAGGTAGCTCAATCTACAGCCGCAGCGTCCGCGGGAGGAAATCCCTCTGAAGCCGCACACTGCGCGACCATTTATACACTTGTGTTTCGTTTCAAAAGGTTACTTGCTCGTTATCATTTTTAGCATATATAGTATCGAAGGGTCACCTTCGAAATCCCTATTATCGTTTGTTGTAAAATTACATGCCCTAACTGTTTTGTCCTAATGATCATAATCCCTAACGATTATTTGCCCCTAATCGAATTATTGCCCAAAAAGTACTTCACTTATAACTGAATCGCTGTTAGAAAAGTTGGTTAGGTTAGGTTAAAACCGTGACCTCACAAAGAAGGCTGCTGGAAAAGTAGGTTAAAACGATGTTAGGAAAAACAATATTAGGACATATGAGTTTAGGACAAATTATCATTATCTCCAACAGTATTGGGGAAAACAAAAATAGGATAAAAAACTTTTGGGATTTCGATATAGATTCTGTGGCAAATATAGGCTACGACGCTGTGGTGCCATGTCAAACGACGTTGTATGAGATGTAACCACACGTACTATTCCATAAAAACTGCAACTAGGTCGTCATAACGTAGAGATAATCCTGCAAAAAGAGAGCCGTCTTCAGCTCGAGCAAAAAAGGAAAGGTATACATACATTTGAGGTAATCATCGTAGTCCAAAACTGAGCACTTTCCTACGATGCCCACCAGTGGGCTGGTGTCGTGCATGGTCGTCAGAAGCACCTCTTGCTTGTAGAACGGCTGAAAGCAAAAAACATTGTAGAATTAGAACTAAATAATTAATTAATATCCACTTAATTTGTCCTTTCTAGAGTCGGCTAGAGGAAGCTATAAAAAAATGAGAGGAAAGTGTTGCTCATGAAAATTTTATATGTAATTTTGAATCTACGGTGGAAGATACGACACAAACACACCAACAAATTTGAAACAGCTTTGAAATATTTTTTGGACCATTGACATAATTCGATACAAATACGACATATAGCAACCTTATTGGCCAAATCGTCAAGTTACGTGGTTCTGTTTGTTTACATTATTTTCATTTGCCAAAAGTGCATGGTTATAGGTGCGTAAGTTAAGGATGTTTTAGTGTGTTCACTCACCTTGTTAATGATATTGGCGACTTCTGCTGGGAAGATGAGGAACGGGCCGCGGAAATAGCACTTGTTGCTAGAACAAAAACGAAATCCATTTATGTATGCAATGATATACAAAATGTAACAAAAATGCTGGAAATCCATTGAAGGGCGTTATCCATTAACCAGTATTGTAATCTGATTAAGAAAAGAAAAAATCGATTCTATTTTCGAGACATTTTTTTCCCTACTCCCTACGGTCCACGACCACGATATTGATTACTAACATTTTTGTTACACGTTGTAAATTTGCTTGTCGCAGCTCCTGGCTTCGTCTGTCTTATGCCCAGAGTAGACTGTATTGGATACTCAAAAGAGCTGTTATTATTTAATTTTATTTATTATCTTAATTATAACAAAAAAACATACACATCATTGTGACGGCATCGTCAAACCAAACAGGTTTGCAAAATCTGTTTGAAAACATTCCGCAATAATACTAATACTACTTACAATAAAATATGAACTAAATTCATACACACACATATTAGGTAAAAATTAATTGCAATCAGTGTTATCAGTCGACGCGCTGCAATAAACGGTCCGCGCGCGGCCAGCGCTCAGGGTGCTTAGCGTGCTTATCGGTAGTCAAAGGAATTTGGACCTTCTATACAATCGCCGCAACCGCCGTTTCTGCTGTTATGTAAATATGGAGCGTAACCACTACATACACAGCTCCAATTCCTTTGACGGGCCGCAGTACGAATAAATATGCAAGACAACTCACTCTCCGGTCTCCCAAATGGTGTCAACTTGTGCGATCATCTGCTTGCCACCGTCCGTCACTACGTACACGTAGTCGCCTGTCTTGATGACGCCGGAGCAGACGGTATTGTATTGCTCGTAGTAGGTGTTCTCATCGTCCGTGCCGAGAGGATTGTACATCACCACGTCCTGGAAAAATAAATTATCAGTTGAATACTCATTTTATATTTTTTACTGAAATCCCCTCGTCAATAGGCGCATCCAGACAGAGCGTGTAGTATTACAATGGGGCATATCATAAACAACCCAATCGTGCCGAAAAAAGACGCTTTAAGAAATGGGTTTTAGTATTTTTTTTTAAGGAAACCAGTAACTTACGGGTCTCTCCTTTTCTTGCACGTTTTCGAGCACCTCCAGTTCGGCCAATTCGTCCTTGTGTTTCTCGACACGTTCACGGAATACTGACACAGTCCGGTTCGGCTCAAGGGGCACCTGAATAATAACATATTTTACAAATTCATGTACTCAAGGAATTAGCACATAGCCGGCAGAGTGAAAGGAGTTAATAATCATTTATTCATAAAAAGTAATAATAATAATGTATAACAAAATAAATAGGTAACAATAATTCACATCTCGGCAATACGAATATGGCATAGTAATAATAATGGTCAGTAAGTGAAGTTTAGCTGGTGTTGGGAATGGCTGCTCCGTCGTCAAACCCCAGCAGTTTCGCTGCAGGTTTGAATTTGTGACGTGTGCCTCGTATGCACATGCTGGTGGCTCGAATTATAGCAGTGCATATTCTTGTTCTAAGCCAACCTAGTATCGTGCTCAGCGATTTATTCCAGCGGTCTGCGAGGGCTTCGCCTATGTGTTTGACGAAGGAGTTCATCTGTGGTGCGAATACGCCATCGACGGAAGTCACGAGAGGGGTGAAGGTAGCATGTTTCCGGCAGAGTGAAATGTGTAAAACTGATTAGAGTTAAATAATAACGACAAAAATCAAGTCAAGTGAATCGGCAAGAATGTGAAAATGGCATCACAGAAACGGGAGCAACCTATCTTTAGAACTACTCTGATAAAATACCCTGAAATGCTTAAGTTTGCGGCACCTGTAATGACGAATACCCTATTTTAAATTCATATCCGGCTACGGTCCTGGACACGTTTGGAACGTCTGTCCTGATAAAAAGACTGGTACCTAGCTAGATGGCACTAATACGAAAGCCAATTAGCACTAGTTTACCTCTCTTGGCACTAGTGTGGCCTCTTTCTCAGCTCCCTCCCACACCTTGATCTTCTTGAACCACCGGTGCTTCGAGTTGTACCGGCTCTCACACACGTACACGTCCTTATCGGCGTAACCTGCACAAAGAACAGTGTTTAAACAGGATACTTTGTCAACAGCTATATTCTACGAAGTCAATATGAAGAATGATAAATCGCGAAAAACACAGCTGTCAAAGAAAAAGTCTGCAGAAATAATCACATATTCATTTTTACGTTTATGATTTCAGCCCAAGAAATAGCATAATTTGATCTAGATCATGTATTGGCACCTGGTGAATCCTTAAATGCATGATGATGCATTTATGACGCAGAAACGAGACAAGTGACTCTCAAGTTCTCTTGGAATGTAGACTTTGTCTTATCGTCGTAAGTTCTTAATTTGAAATGAATTTGGTGTTTTTTTTTCGTACAAAAAGTACATAAACGCCCTTATTGTCTACGCCTCCTTGTGAATAAAGACGTCTACTTTTACACTGTGTATTGAAGGCAGCTACAGACGTAGGCCTAGAATCTGGATGTGTTTTTTTTAAATTATTTTTAAGAATAAAACATGCACTAACCTTCAGGACGGAATTTGAAGTACTCCTTGACGTTCATAACGTAGCAATGGCCCGCAATCTGGTCCAGAGGGATGTTGCGGAACGTCTCCGTTTTGAACACCTCTTGTTGGAGGAATTTGCGGGTGCGTACGTGGTACGTCTCGTGAGGCCTGAAAGTAGTACATTGCATAATGATTAAAAACTATTTAAAGGTTTAAGAGCAAATAAAATCGGCTTTCGGCATTTCGGTTGGATTGATGGTCTTCGCCCGGGCGTCTTGTATGATCCCGGGATCTCGATTAATTTTGTCGGACTCCGAGATCGTGTTTAAAATTATGACTCAACCTGCAAATGCCTGCAATAATGTACTATTTTATTGAAAGACACATATATCTCGGGAAATGACCAGTACTCACCGGAAATAGACGTTGGCATACATCATGGGTACGCCGTCGTTGTTGGTCCATATCCGGACGGCTTGCACGATGCCAGGATCTTTATTGCTCTTGTCTGGATGCACGTATAGGAAGTCTCCCTTGTCGTACTTGGTTTGGGGCTGCGGCGCGCCGGCCGGCATGGACTCGTCGGTGCTCGACCTGATATAATATAATATGTAAAGTAGATAAAGTGGGTAGGATATTTAATTTTCTGCTCTCCGGCCGGCAAACGCAACTTTACGCAAAACTAAATTGCCGCCTGCCGGTTCCGTCGAGCAGAAAAATAATATACAAACCTCGGCCGGTAAATGGGAAATGTCTCGGATAACATGTTAGTCAACCTCGGCTTCGCCTCGGCCGCCAATTACATATCATCCGAGACATTTCCCACTTTAACGGCCTAGGTATGTAATCTACTATTATGTAATTTTCTTCAGATTTATGAGTCTACTTTAGAGCCATTGCATTTTAGTGGCAGTTTATTTTTTATAATTCGAATATAGATCGTAGTAAGTAAATACATTTAAGTAGGTACATCACTGTTGTATATAGGTAAAAATAAAACTAACTATCCAATACTTAGTAGAAAGAAAAAATGTATCAGTAATTTTTCTTCAACTCGTTAATATTGAAGTTCATTGCATGTGCTAACGTAGCTTAGTGCTCGTTATTTAACTTTTTGTTAAATATTGTTGCGTTACTATATGTGAGATCCTATAATTGGCTCTCTGTTGCTACTATTATCATTGTTACAGCTGTTGGTTCTCCATGTATAAATATTCATATTCATATTCATTTATTCATAAAATTATACAATTTTACATGTCAAAATAAATTTAAAATGAAATAATAATGTCAAATAAATCATGTAAATTACAATTAAAGATTAAAATAACACATTATATAAAATTAAAATTTAAGATTAGGCATAAATGTTAGGATTTGCATTCAATTTAATTAAATAATTGTCATATTCTATTATGTCATAAAATGCTTCTTTCGTTAGCCATTTTTTTTAATTTCGTGTTAAATACCGTGTCATCTTTAATATTTTTTAAATTGTCGGGTAGTTTATTATAAATACCTGGCCCTGCAATAGATATAATTTTCTCGGATTTGGCAAGTCGGCAACATGCTTTTGCTAACATATTTTTATTTTTCTCTGCAATGCGTGCACTATAGGCATATTTTGTAGGGAATAGTTGTAAGTTCGCCCTAACATATTTAAGTACGTAATACAGGTATTGTGATGTGAGTGTCATGATGTTATTATTTATGAAAAGTTGCCTGGCGGGGGTTCCGTATGGAGCGAACGAGATGGTACGTACTGCGTGTTTTTGCAGAATGAACACACGCTGCCATTCCGCTGCTGTGGCCCAGAATTCAAGTCCGTAACACATCACTGAGTGAAATAATGAGAAATAGCAAGATCTAAGTTGCTGGTGAGGTAAGATACGCGCCAATCTACTCAACGCGAAACAGGCGCCTGACAATTTTCCACACACCACATTAATGTGCGCATCCCATTTCAGGGCAGAGTCCAGGGTCACGCCTAGAAACTTAATAATAATAATAACTTAATAATATAATTTTTAATATAAATATAAAATAAAATAAAATAAAATATAAGGATAATTGAGCTGAACAACACCACCTATCTTTGTTCTTTATTCATTTATAATATCTAAACTATATCTTCCATGAATCTCGTGTCTGACATTTTTGCTTTACAATATTGTTTTAAATTGTCCCAGAAGATATCGCATTATCGTGCCGTAACTTTTGATCCAACTATTGAAATCTGTCTTCAATTCTTAGACCACAAACTTAAATTCTTAAAGATAATATAGAATATTGAATTGACAGTCAGTCCTCTCACTGTTCGCATTTCCGGTTGACAGTGGACACTCATTTTATGATAATTACTTTATTTATTCCTAACAAAACCCCTGACATCTAAATGCAACAAAGATAAAAGGTGGTACAGATTTTAAATTGGTACAGGTGTAGTCGAATCCGACTCGACTGGGCAGCGTGTGATAGGCAAGCACGTTGCATTCCTACGCGTTGATCACGTAGACAATGTAGTAGAGATTAAGTATCGATTAAGCACCTCTCCACATGATAAGGGATTGCCTCTTAGGACACGTAGTATAGTTATATATAAGGTTAGTAATATAAGCAGTGGGGAGTTGAGTGTACGGGACGGACAATACAACATGTAACGCTGTTCTGTGTGTTTTGGTGCTTAAACCCCTACCCCGGGCTCTGCATATTACATGGAACCCCTACCCAGGGTTCCGCCTATTACATGGCGACCGTGACAGGACCGTGAACCGTGGACCGTGGACCGTGACGAAGTTCCTGAACTGAAGAAGATTCCACGTATAATGGCAGCGATAAAGGTGAACGCGACGTCGGAAGTACATCATCTTAACAAATAAGTTAATAATGAACCAGGAAAATCGTACCCTTTCGGCGGGATAATACCTGTTTGAAGTCTGTGGAACCAGTTTTTTCTTCCATTCACACCATGGCAGTGAAGATGTGCGATAAACGAAGCAAAGGAGTTAGTGACGAGGCAGCTAGCGGGTTCTTTTTTTCGCCTCCACGAATATGGCACGAAGAACGAGGATGTCTACTGGTTACGCAACGGGCGCCCGGGCGTCAAGAGGAGTTCCAGTTCGAGTGGCCGGGAGCGACGGGCGGTACGACGAGCGGTTCGGGGTGAAGTTGTTAAAGTTTGAATAAATATGTTAAGATTGTTAAGTAGGTATGTTTGACTTATTTTGGGTTAGCTATAATTTATTTTTATTTTATTTGGATTGAAGAATTTATATGACTTAAAATATTGTATTTGTGGAGTAAAATTACAGAAGGCTTGGGAAGTGTGTACTTAGAAATGGATATTTGTTACTAAAGGTGGCTCGTTTCATATTGTTTGGGAAAGGAGAATTGGATAGTTTTTTTAGGAGTAGGACTTTAAAGTTATGAAAGAGGTTGTCGTTTTGAAAATTTCAGGGTTGTGATATTGTAGTCAACGTGTAAGGTAAAATTCAAAATTAAACTTAAGTACGCGTACGTATCGGATTTAGTAGGCGACATACTTTTCACTTGGCAAAATAGGAGTTTTTTTTTAAATACTAAACAGTGGTACGGTCAGTGACCGTGTTGCGTAATGATAATAGCAATATTGGATAATTATTTTTTCGCACACCTTAGCTTAAAATTACATTGTGAGTCAGCAAGGTCGGGGTCGCGACGGGATTTTGCTAAGTCGAACATTTGTAATGTCAATGTCGTAGAGTCAGTACGTACGTGATTCATATGATATGTAGTAAGCAAGTCGGGAGTTTTCGTGTTTATGTCAACGAATTGTAAAAATAATATGATAAAAGAAGATGATAATAATCACGTAGTGGTAAATTGTAAAATTAGGATTTGTGGAGTGAGAGTTATTTGTAGATAGGTAGATAGATCTTTAACCCATCTAGTTAAGATTTCTTATGGGGTTTATGGAGAGCGATAGTATTTTAATAGAGGTTTTTTTTTGGGAATTAGTTGTGGTAGCAATTACGAGGACCAAGTTTTAGAGGGTAGTGTTTTATGCCAATTCAGCCTGTGAGCTGTGAGCTAGGTGAAGTGAAAGGGTTGAAATGAAATGAAATATTCATGTATGTGGAAAATGGGTTACATTAGCCGTTATCGATGCTATGGTTAAATAGGATTTTCAGAAAATGTCAAGACAGATGCCTAGATGATTAATTATATCGGTGGGATACTTACTCGTTCAATGACTCGGTCATTGAACATATCGGACGAGTCACGGGACTCAGATATTACTTCTTTAGAGCCTGGCCAGCCTACAGAAGTAGATATCATAAAAGAGTCGGAGGAAGTAGAAAGAAATTGCCCGAGAATAAATAAAAAAGAAGTTGGGAAGATGTTTTAGTGTAGAAAGGACCGGTTATATTTTTGGGGACCCTACAAAGTGCATACACCATAAATTCTCCATGAACGAAGGCACGCTTTAGACGTATCGTTACGAGATTGGTTATAAGGTGCAAAATTATAGTAGAGGTTGAAAATGAGCTCAATAAAATATATAATATATTATGAAGTTGTTAACAAAATATTTTTTGCGCGAGACTTACCTAGGTTGAGGACAGGGTGAAACATATGCGACCGATCGGGAATGGATCGGGTTATACAAGATGACTGTTAGTAAACGGTTTTATTACCCACTAGTGGACGCACTGGTGGTACAAGGACGGATACCTATACCTATGTAGAGCAACTTTTTGAAAGTGTAAGTGTAGTAGAACTGGATGTAGAAAAGCGAAAAAAAAATGTAATCTTTGTAATGTAAAAAAAAAGGACTTGAAGAGATATGTTAATAATTAAGGATATATGTAATAAGGATATGTGTTTTATGAATAATCTAACTTTGTAATAAGTACTTAACTTATGTATCGATTTTTTATAATAAGTAATATGTTAATATGTTATAAGAATTAAGTTGTCTACCCGGAATGTTCTTTTCAGGGGAGGGGACCCCTTACCTTTCAGGGGAGGTGTGATAGGCAAGCACGTTGCATTCCTACGCGTTGATCACGTAGACAATGTAGTAGAGATTAAGTATCGATTAAGCACCTCTCCACATGATAAGGGATTGCCTCTTAGGACACGTAGGATAGTTATATATAAGGTTAGTAATACATATAAGCAGTGGGGAGTTGAGTGTACGGGACGGACAATACAACATGTAACGCTGTTCTGTGTGTTTTGGTGCTTAAACCCCTACCCCGGGCTCTGCATATTACATGGAACCCCTACCCAGGGTTCCGCCTATTACAAGCGTTCGAGAAGCTAAAAACTCTTCTCGTCAAATTTACCGCAGTGACTTTGGTCGAAAGTTTTTGGCCAGTGATGGCTTACGATACTGAGACGTGGGCGATTACTATGGGCCTTATCAAAAACCTCAAAGTCACGAAAAGGGCAACGGAAATAACAATCCTTGGAGTTTCATTGCGTGATCTAATCAGAAGGAGTTAATACGCAAGAGAACCAAAGTCACTAACATTGTTCTCAGAATTTCTAGACATATGTGGCAGTGGACTGGGCACATTGCTAGAAGGTCGGATAGCCGATGGGGCCAAAAACTACTCTACTGGCGACCACGTACCGGAAGACGCACTGTGGACCTCCCACAAGGTCCGATGACAAAGTTATGGCCGCCGGAACCCGCTGGAAGCAAGTAACGCAGGACCGGTCGACTCTGCGATCTTTGGGGGAAGCCTATGTCCGTGACGTCTTTTTTTTTTAAATATTGTGGGACAATTTTACACAAATCGACCTAGTCCCACGGTAAGCTCAATAAGGCTTGTGATGTGGGTACTAGACGACGATATATCTACATATAAATACTTAAATACATAGAAAACATCCATAACTCAGGAACAAATATTCGTGATAAACACACAAATAAATGCCCTGACCAGGATTCGAACCCGGGACCTCCTGCTTCGTAGGCAGGGTCACTACCGACTAGGCTAGGAGGCCGTCTTTTGGCTGAAATGATGAGGTGAACTGACCTGGTGTCTTCTTCCTCATCGTTCTCCTGTAGCATCTTGCATTGCTTCACCAGCTCCACACTGGTGGTAACCGTATCTTTGGTAAATGCGAGTGCAGGGGACGTGAGGGTGTCTTTACACAGCTGGTCTCGGTGCGCGATGAAGAAACTCTGCAGTTCTACGGAGTCTTCGAAGATCTGGCTGTCAGTGCGCGAGAGGCGGCGAGCTCTGAAAGAATACATATGTTTGTACAGTCAAGTGCAAAAATATGGTTCGACATAATCGACTCATAAATATGGTACTACGCTCTTATGACGCATAAGGTGCTATGGGACATATTTTCGAGTAAGATGTGCACCACGATATTTTTACACTTGACTGTAGATGTAGCTTAAACAAAGCCTTTAGACATTCTATTTAAAAAAATTGGTATTTGGTAAACTTTTTCCGTATGGGTTAAAATTATTGGTCCCAACCGACGAAAATTATAAAACTAACAAAAATTAGTACGAAATGATGATGAAGGCATATCTCGATAAACCTCGAACAAGCGTGCAAGGCTATTTTACAGACGGGCTATGGAAATAAAACGGCAGCAAATTAAGCACTTTTGATATGCCAAAGTATGTAAATGCTTGTCTATAACACCTATTTGACCTTTCAACAGTTTTAGACGATTAAGCTCCGTCTAGTACATTTATTATGCTCGTGTATAATTCAATGACCCTGTGTCTCTTATAACCTTTTCCACGGCAAAGGCGTATATATTGGCACCGCAGGTTCAACGCCAATGACCGATATATCGGTCACAGACCACAGAGTAAAATAAACCTACACTGGTAAAGCATAAAGTTCAACTTCAGTTTTGTCATTTCGATGACGTGGCGTCTGAGTGATAGCTTATGCGTTTGACATGGCGTCGAAAAGGTTAAAGCATATTTTTATGGGAAACTACACCTGTTACTGTTATAAAGATACCTTGTATTGAAGATTTACCTCTCAAAGACGGCGAACATGTCTTGCTGGAAGTGGTCGAGACGGCGGTACAGCCCTCGGTCCAGTCGTCGTTTGACGAGATCGAGAGAGATGCCACGAACGCGAACTCCATTGTTATCATCGTGTTCTGGCAGTTCTGCCATACTGTCCGAGTAACACCTGCAAAAATACAAATACATCATCATCAGTCGTTCCCTCAATGCTGAGGATCGTGACATCATGTCATTCTCTTGAAGACCAGATTCCTCCATAGGTTCCTATCTCTCGCCAAATGCATTGTCTCGTGCAGATTTAATTGCATGGATGCAGTTATTTGGGAGCACCATCTAGTAGGGGCCCTCCAATACAAATACAACGAAATGTTAAACATATTCCTTTCAAGTTTGAAGTTCCACTACGATTTTTTATTTTTATTTTACCCAACACGGAATAAAACCATGGTTTCGTTTTAATGTTGTCTATACGGGGAAACACAGCAATGGAGATTAGCGATCATACCAATACATAAAAGAAAACAAAAACAAAAACGTCCAGGAGTAGGTACCTATTTGGCCCTTCCAATGGCAACTTCGACCCAGTCGACGACTACGAACAGTTACGAACTGTCGCCAGCGGTGTTTCCGGACCGATACGACCTTCAAACCTTCAAGAAAAGAGCGTACTCCCACCTTAAAGGCCGGCAACGCACTTGCGACACCTCTGGTGTTGCGAGTGTCCATGGACGACGTTAATCGCTTACCATCAGGCGATTCGTTTGCTCGTTTGCCACCTATAGCATTAAAAAAAAAGTATTTTTTTATAGGGCAGTCAACAGGCAGGGCAGGTACCAGTTATCTGGTACCTTAAAAATTAATTCTGAAAACCTATAAATAGAATTAATTTTGACTAAAATTGGCCAGTAATTGACATCTTTATACTTATGTCAATTACTGGCCACTCTTCAATAATTGGCAACGTTGTACTAAAATTAATTATGTGCACCTGTTACTAGCGATGTACCTTACATCTTCACAAACGTACTCGCAGAGTACTTTGTACTGTGTATGAGATATATGTATAAATATACGAGGGGTAAGCGGTCAAACCCGATAAGTCGAAAAAATTTTTCATTGAAATAACAACTGCGTAAATTGCACATAATTCGAATTTCAAAAATAGGTTTGAATAGAATAGAATAGAATACTCTTTATTGCACACCTCGGTACATGAGAAAGAACAAAACATTTACAAGGTACAAACATTTGATTAACACAGAGGCAAACAACAGGCGGTCTTATCGCTAAAAAGCGATTTCTTCCAGACAACCTTTGGGTAGCTCTTTGGGTTTTCGGTTTGCTCGACTTACCGGATTTGACCGCTCACCTCTAATATGTATTACCTGCCCTCCTCATCCTGGTGGTTGTACACCGAAGTAAACAGGTTCAGGAGTAGTTCTTGAACCGCTGCTGGCACATCGGGCGGCGCATCGTCGTCTTCCCTGTTTAAATATATAACACTTATAAACTAGTAGTTCTGTGAGATGGTAGTGGCATTTGCAAAAAGGTCCTAAGTACCCTTGGGTCTATGGCGCTTAGGACCTTGGTCCCAATTCCCACTAATTAGAAAATTTCCAGAAACTGAATCGACAAAAAAAAAGTTATTAACGAACTTTCTTTCAAAATTTCGCAAGAATTGGTTGATACATATACCTGTAGAGTAAAACGAAAGGATAAACACACGAAAGCATTTTTGCCAAAGCTGAAACGGAAACACTTCGCTCACTCGGTTAACTAGGATATTCGTAGTGGGGGACAGATAGACACAAACACAGTCAATTTCGCTAAGATGAAAGTATATATAGATTATGGACTCCAATGTTTGTACATCTCTTCATTATTTTCATCAGTGAAACTTGCGACAATGAAGCGCAAGCTACAAGGAGGCAGAAGTCGTACACAATCGCCAACCGAGATGTATGTTATAGAGAGCTACAAGAAAGCTAAGATCGTACAGTGACAATACAGAACATAAGATTTTTAGCGTAGTCACTGCAAGCTTCTTTATCTGAGCATATACCTACATATACAGGCGGTTTTTCAAACCCTTAGCCGTGCGAGGTGATTATTTAGGTCATACCGAAAACTTCTACTGAAGGCACCAACACCGAAATCGCGAAACAAAATTTGGTTGTCCCATACAAAACATCGACATCTGATTTTCAAAATGAATACCCAAACATATTTTCGCTATTTCATAATCGGCCCCTCTTAGTAAGTGGTTCGGTACGACCTTCATGATCACATTGCACAATATGGCTAAAGGTTGGAAAAACCGCCCTGTTAAGCATAGGTTACTTATAAATACAAACCTTAACATCTGCTTAGTCTGCAAGCAGACCCGCTGCAGTATCAACGCATCCTTATAAATCTGCGAGTCAGGCTCGTTATACTTGCAAGCGTTGTCTAGCATGAGCATGAAATCCGACGCTAACTCATTGACGGAACTATATATGTTGTTCTTGAGCTTGTGCGCGATTTTCTCCATGTCGATGGGGTTTTTTATGAGCTCGTAGTAGTCTGGGTACTCGGATTTACTTGGGAGCTTCATGAAGATGAGGGCTAGCTGGCGTTTGGCTGCGGAAATTGTGAAGATTAGAATTATTTGTAAGACTTTACACGAATTAGTTTACCTTTACCATAGCGTATTGTTAAAGCTAATCTTTTAATAACTCTGAAAATGCTAGGAGCACTAGAACGTTTCTAGATATAGAATAGATAGGGACCCTATAGGCTCTTTGACATTGGCTGATAGGGCCATCGCATGCGAGTGCGAGAGATTTCCGCCATGCTGTAGGGCCCGCTTTCAACCAATGCAGGCCAATGACACGCAAAATGAAATCTCCTGCCCCCGCATGATAGCCTTAGGACCAATGAGCCCGAGCCTCGATGTTCCTAGGATTAAGATTGATTCTGTGGCACTCGACAATTATGCAGTTTAACTCTACTTTGTAGCATTATTAAGACTACCAATAACATACCGACAGTTTATTAGCCATTATTACGACATACTATTGTTTTTTCGTGATACATATTGTTACCTACCTTTCGGAATCCTGTAGTCTCGAATAGCGTCATATAACGTTCTTAGTTTCTGTTCAAGCGGTGAAAGTTGCCTAGACTTCGGAGTCTTAGGGACCTTATTAACAGGCGGCTTCTTTTCATAATTAGAGTTAAGCTCTTTAAGCTTCTCGTTCATGACGCGTTCCAGACGACTAGCATCGTCGTAAATCATGGAGCCTTCCTCGTTGAACTGGCGGCAGTTTGAAAACATGAGGCGGAAGTCGGACACCATCTCTTCTACGCTGTGGTAGCGGTCGTTCTGTTGATAGAAAATAAATTATTGATTATTTGCAACAAAGACACAAAAAGAAAAACCTTGTTCAATAATAGAATTTGGTGGTTTCCGAATGTAAATACTCGAGGTTACTTCTTAAGGCAATGTTCCTTTCAAAGTTTAACAATTCCCTCTGTTCATCATGGAACGACCCAGAAGATATCTCCGCCTCTTCTTCCTATCGTTTTCCCGGCTTCAGTGTCACAACTCAGCTCAGGGTTGGTTTCAGCAATTTAATCCTAAACATGATATGGCGTAGACGCTAGTTTTTAGAAAGTCACCAGCCCTTCTTACACCTTTTTTGGGATTACTCCGGTCTCCTCACGATATAACGTACTGTCGGTACGATTGACTACAATAGTGATCATGTCGATAGGCCGATCAACCGAATACAACTTCTTTGTTTGGTTTCTCCATGAACAGCAGCATGGACTGTTTCCCGTCAAGGCATATGAAGTCGATGAGGTGGCGATAAAGTGGAGTTACTTCTAGAAGGGAACTATAATAGTAGTTTATGCAACAGTGATATAATAAGGGTTCTTAAAACTTGAGGGTCGCCGTAGACCTGAGAGGTTTAAGAACCAATTATGAGCTGTTGAATACGCTAGTTTTTCTACGACAGCTAAATTAGCGAAAAAAGCAAAATCTTGAAAGGTGGCAGAAAGGTGGAACAAGTCGTGTGCCAGCTATAGAAAAAAAAACAACAGTGCTAATATATTGTATGAAAATCCATATGAGCAGTGTTCTTATGGAATACCATAGACAACGTTACAATGTGTAGTTTTTTAATATCGCTGTCAGTCATCTAATTGACAGATGGAAGTGCTGGAGTAGAAAAAATATATATTAAGGGGTTAATATACCTTGATATTGGCTTCAATAGTGATCATATCGATGGGGCGATCGATGACGTTATAATACTCCGGATACAGCTTCTTGCTTGGCTTCTCCATGAAGAGCAACATCGGCTGCCTCCCGTCAGGGCACGTGAAGTCGATGAGGTGTTTAGCGATGAAGTGGAGCTTCTTCTTAAGGGGTAGGTTGGATTTGGGGACGGAGGGGGTGTTGGAGACGGGGGTGTTGGGGATTGGGTTTACGCGGGGGCGGCCTGTGGACGAATTTAAGAAATTAGGGGGTTGAAACAAATTCTATTTTTCTATAATTTTGACTTGTTGGATACATATTAGTTATGTATTCTGTAGCATTCGATCTAAGACTGTTAACTTAATAGTCTGATGACTTGTGGTATTTATATCATAAATATATTATATTTTGACGTTTGGAGGCCTTTACACCTCCAAATCCTATTAGTATTATTTTTTGACGATGGGGACCGTTTACACCTCCAGTCTTTATTTTGACACTTGGGGAGCCTTTACATCTCCAAATTTTATTCGTACTTTATTTTGACGTGGGGGGACCTTTTACATCTCCCACACTTAATTTATTTTTAACTATAGAGACTATACATCTCTTGCCATATTACACATTTATTTTAATATTGTTTACCCAGGTTTTGGCTGTTGTATCTATAATCAACATTTAGATTATACTTTTACTTCTTACTATATATTGTAAATGTTTGTACATACAAATGCTTTACTATAATGCTTATTGACTTGTAAAAGTGCCCTTGAGGCCTACTTGCAGAATAAATTTTTGAATTTTGAATATACATACACCTGCTATAGGGATAACGACAAGCTTGAAAAACTATTATTTTAATTAGTCCGTTAGTAAGATTATCCAAACTTATTAGGCACGTATTTGTTCCTTTTAAAGATAACTAAAATTGACGAAGATGAAGAACGTCAAAGTTCCGTGGTGGAGGCTGGTGACGTCAGCATTAGGTAAGAATTGGACCTAATTGTGACGTCACGCGAATCTTTAAAGCAGTGTATTTCCGTCATTTTTCATTTGACGAACAAAATAAAAAATACGTGTCGTATATTTTTTAATACTCTAACAGACGGACTAATTAGTTTTTTTGTCGTCTAGCCTATTACTACTATTACTAGGCGATCAAATTTATTATCTAGGTATATATTGTCACTCAGGTTCAACACCAAAGAGGTATTAAGGGCGTTATCACATTTACGATTTGCCTGCGAGTTTTGTATGGAGGCGAACGTGAAAAGTTTTGTATAAAAATCGCTTTCAAATCACCCGAGTGTGATAAGGCCGTAATCGGTGTGAAGACCAGTTTTGATACTTCGGTGACGTGGCATCTGAGTGAAAGCGTTTTTATTTAACAGGGCGTCGAAACGATTGAAACAGATTGAACAAGATTAGTAAGTTACGCTGTATATAAACACATATAGTTGAAGCTAGTAAAATATGAATATCACTGTCATATCAGCAGTGACTTCATTAGTTAGGCCTAGGCACAACGTCCAGTCTTGCGTTGCCTCCATTCAAAGATTTACGGCATGTCTCGCGGACCTTCGCTGGCTGCGGTTCACTTGGGTGCCACTGACCTTTCACACCTTTCTACTACGAGTATTGTGGCACAGGGTGCGTAGCCAAGATGCCAAGCGCTCACGCTCAGTCGCTAACGAAACGCAACTGTCATTGTCACACTAATAAGGTAGAGTGATAGAGAGAGGTAGCTCATTTCATTTCATTTATTAATTGCTTTGTGTGTTTACAAAAGATCTTATAAATAGAGCAAATACAATGTTTCAACACAACCCTGTTAGAGCATGGCAATATATCTAAATTATATCTAAATTAACATTAATTAATTAACAATGCCTATTTAAGTACATCAGTGGATTAAGATCGCTGTAATAATACTGGGTATCATGCAATGCAATATAACAAAATAATACCAATACAAGTTACTTAACTCAACATGGGAAAGAGAGATGATAAATGTATTTTCCCGGAATATTATTGATTGAGATAATCTTTGTCATTTCTCAGGTATTCGTCGACTGTGTACACGACTGTGGACTGTGTAGCTACGATACGTTATTAAGCGTGAGCGATTGACATCTTGGCTACGCACGCTGGTCTTGATACACTCACCTCGTGGTCTCGGTGTGGTGACCTGCGTCTGGTTTTTGACGGAGGACAAGCTCTCGTCGTCACTGGACGAACTCTGCACGATGTCAAGTAGCTCTTGGACTCTTTGCTGCATTATCCTACAAAGTAAAAAAAAAAAACATAAAAAAAAGCTAACGCATAACAAGTTAAGAGACTATTAGAGAGAGCTCCAGAAACTATTAGCGCAGATTATTAGTTCTTAAGAACAGGTTTTATCTCTCATAGAAAAAGCGAATGCAAATCATTTTGAACACTACGTAAAAAAGACAATTGACGCACGGCCCTCCTCTCCCCTGCAACGCTAGGGTTGCCTACGATTACAAATCCATATTAATATTATAAATGGGAAAGTGTGTGTATGTCTGTTTGTTTGTCCGTCTTTCACGGCAAATCGGAGCGACGGACATAGTTGAAGGGATGGAGAGTGACAAAGGATACTTTTTGTCTCGTTCTAACGCGAGTGAAGCCGCGGGCAAAAGCTAGTATTATATAATACTGGCGGGTACGCACACCGGCGCGCGCGAGATGTGTGACCGACACACGATCAATTCAAGTTCAACACGCCTGCTATTAGAATTACTATGACTTGATTTGTTGCTGCCCAGTCATCCTTCCCTGAATTGGTTGATTATGGATATAGACTTTAATATCTATACAAACCTCTGAAGTTTAGCCGCATCTTTATACAACCTTGACGTGGGCTGATTATACTGCTTCGCGTTTTCGAACATTATGTTCATGTCGCCGGCCACCTCCGAAAGGGTCCCGTAGCCGCCTTTCCTGATCTTGTTTTTGATCTGGTTGAGAGATACTGGGTTTTTGATTTCTTTGTAGTAGTCTGGATACGCGCGACGGGAGGGAAGCTTCCAGAACGCTTCGGCCATTGGCGTGCCTAAAAATACAGTAAAATGTACACTTTCTCAATTCTTAACGCTTTCCTAAGTAAGAACCACGGTCCTACCCATAAGACTAATTAGGTCACTATTTTCAATTGAAACAGTGGCATTTCTTTTCTTTGATTTCATTTTAAATCAAGAGAAAGTCAATCTTATTCCCATTTGATTTCAAACTCAAACAGCATTTTTTTTTGTATGGTGGGCCGCAGGAGGTTAAAAAAAGATTCCAAAGTGTTGGAGAAAAACGTAGCCAATTTCTGGAAAACTTTACATAAACCGAAAGTTTACATTTTAACCCTTTGACCGCCGTTGTCACCTATACAAGACAACGATAGTACGATACACTAACGCCGTCGTCTTGTATACAAGACAAAGTTTCAACCGCTTACTAAATGGTAAAATAATAGAATTTAAAAATTATTTTGTACTCGTGTCAACTTGTTGACCCTTTGTTTTTTCATACATTTACTTTTTAAGCAGGTATATGAATCCATTGTTTCATAATAAAGGATTTAAAAAATATGCTTATAATTTCTACATTTTTCCGTGTCACTGTCGCCGTTGGCATGTATAAAAGACAGCTAGGGATGGGAAAGTTCAATTGATGTGCAAGTTTTTAAAATGAATATGTTTTCACGAATCTGGTTTTATTTAAGCGTTCAAACATTTAATTGCCAATTATTGTCATTGTTGGTAACTACTCGTAGTAAGTAGGTATATGTAGAAAAAAAAGGCATAATAATGGATAAAGTTTAGGCAGCTTCTTCAGTAAATTGTCCATTGCGGTTTATTTGCCGAATAAATTATTGACCGCAGTGACAGCGGAGGTCTACATTTTAACTCGATATATATATATATAACCGATATATACAGTATGTATCACAACGAAGAGCAAACCTTAAAACTGGTTGACGGGGAACTCGAGTACAATGTAATGACGTGCATTTCACGTGCCTAAATACATGTTTTATGGCATAAAATTACTAAATGAATTACTCGAAGACCATATTTTTGCAGTCGGTTAATGGTTTTTGTAACATCCTATAGGGTTTGTTTACGTTTTTGATTTTTGACAGTGCATGCGTATTGCGTACTGTTGATATGTAGCTAGGGGCAACTAATTAACATTAACGTTGTTATGTCAATACACATGCGCTTTGAGTTCTGTTTATAAGTAACCTAGGTAATTATTTTAATAATGGCTGTAGTCATAGGCAACGCGCAAGCGCTTTGTTAACTATTTGTTTGTAACTAGGTAAAAATCCAAACTTCAACAAGGTTTGACGCCTGTCTGTCAGTTGGTAATTTAAGAAATGTCATTTATAAGATTGTAAACAAATAATACAGGGGAGGTGCAACACAATAATAATAAATGTATATTTTTATAGCTCACGTAAAACCTGTCGTATTTTTGATGAATTAGGTAAGTACCATGCTCATATTTATGATCTAAACATTAACGGGTTTCTTGTTTTGCCTTTCATTCTGATACATACTGTATATATATATATATTATTAAATCCACCTGTTAGTTTTCTCCGAAAACCCTCCGGTAAGTATGTAAATTTATCGAGACACGATGCGCGTCCCTAATCTTATGGTTTATAAAGTTTACGTACCGACAAGCGCTTATGCCGTTGACTCAGACGCTATTATTACTTAACTCGCGCGTAAACAGTATTTGTCAGTCGGAACTAAAGACGTGCCCTGCGCGCCGTTGACATGTATAGAAGACTACTCGTACAGACTAGTGCGGTGATATTACTTCATGATTCGATAATGTTTAGTTGTTGTTTTTCATGATAAAGTCCTTTATTTTCAACATTTTCTTGTATAGTAAATCTGTTTAGTTTAGAAATTTTGAGAGAAATCTAAGTTTGGAAATAAAAAAAGGCAAATTGAGAAGAATTCCACCTTTAATTATGAATATCGATATCACTATTTGCAATCCCTAAAGTTTTTATTAGTTGTTTACTTAAAATTTGCTCTGGCGTGTGAGTGAGCGTCTTGGCGAACAGGGTCCGGCGGCCAAAAGGTTAAAAAAGCCTACTTGAATATGTAAAATTTTAAAAATTTTGAACATTGAATTCATGCAATTTGTAAATAGATTGTAAAATCTGTTCGGACTGTGATAAAAGATGAAATGATAAAATTAATTTCGACTGTTTTAAGTTTTTACAAAATAATTCCACAATTCATACTAAGAATTTATATTGATAAAAAAAAACAAATATTACCATTAGGTCCTATCTGACCCTTGACAGTTTCAAGGAGTTTCCATTGTGGTGAATCCTCGTTTTCGATTTTCTCATCTTCGCTTTCGCCAGCGCTGTCTTCAGAGTGCTAGAGAAATACAAATATTATGTTTGAAAACGCTATCAGGATATATAAAACAGTTGCATGATGGTAGACATATCACACCTTGACTACTTCAGTATCAGAGCCCGGTGGGTCCATAATAGCCAGGGCACTGCTGGTCGGCACAGGGCCAATGCGCGAAGTTCGCTTGCTTCGAATTCGTTCTGATGTTTTGGCAGGCCCGCTCCGACTATGCTGCTGTTCCAACTCTTGCTTTCGAACTTGGATTATCTGTGAACAATATTATTGCTAACTAAAGTGGTCTCAGCACTGAATGTCAACCAGTTCAAAAACCGACTCGACAAATATCTCACTCAAACAAGAAACACTTGAGAGCAGAGAGAGCAATTGGACAGCCAATAACAGTTATATTACTGCCTGCCTGCTTAAGAAATAATAATAAAATATTGTTACTTTGCTATTCCGCCAAACGTGATAGTTAATTAGTGCCAACCCGTTATAACTACTTGCGTATATTTTGCAAAAATTTTGCATATGTAATAATTAATAAAAAAATTATAAAAAATGCTATGTAAGGTAATGAATTACCAAATAGCACCATTTTCTTACCATGCTCCCGAAAAAATTCAAAAATAAATAATGCGGCCCAGCCTAATGCGGTTGTTGTTTACTTGGTAGTACTCAAAGAGTTTTAAGAACCCAGAAAAACACTAAGAGCACAAATTAAACTACTTAGTTTTTACAAGACCCTGCAAGAAAACCTAGCATAATCATTTACCTTTTTCAATGCCTTAGCATCCTTATAAATGCTGCTCCCCGGCTCGTTAAAATGGCACGCGTTCCGCACCATAAGTAGCAAGTCTTTCTCCATCTCATTGAGGTTGGTGTATTCTCCGGCTTGTATTTTCTGGGCGATGGTCTTCAGGTCTATGGGGCTGTCAATGACCCGGTAGTATTCAGGGTAGCGGCGCTTGGAGGGCAGGAATTGGAAGGCTGTGTAGAGAGAGCGGCCTTCGGAGTTTGCTGTCATGATCTGTGAAGAAATATGGGTATTTATGGGATGGTATTGTGTCTTATCAACTATGAGGCGAGTAATTTTAGCTTCTAGCTTTCGTAATAAGTGTCACAATTAAAAGCACTCTAATGACTATACCACCGCGTTTGTGTAAGAAGGATTATGTTGCAGATGTCAACATGTTTAACGGCCTCCTAGTCTAGTTGGTAGTGACCCTGCCTATGAAGCAGGAGGTCCAGGGTTCCAATCCTCGTCTGGGCATTTATTTGTGTGTTTATCACGAATATTTATTTTGTTCTTGAGTTATGGATGTTTTCTATATATTTAAGTACTTATCTGTCTATGATATTACATAATATAAAATAAATAACGGAAGGCAATGCCGCAGATGGTAGGACGATATTGTTAAAGTAGCAGGTGCTACATGAAATTGAGAAAAGCACAGGATCGACAGCTGTGGAAGTATCTTGCGGTCGAAATAGATAGATAGAGTTTAAAATAGAATTAAACAATGACAGGTGTCTTACAGTCGCGACACCCTTGTGTTAGGGAACTTGCTTTTTAGCTTAAAATTAACAAAAAGAAAATAAAGATACAAACAACAGTACTCACAGTACTAAACAGCTCTTCGAATATGTTGTCCTCCTCATTATTGGTGGACGTTTCGGAGAGATCCTCGGCTACATCGGACCGACGCGACAGAGAGCCCGTCCGGGATACTCTTGGTGGCTTCACCTCCTCACCTTCAATCAAAATTACTTATTATAAGCTTATCAAAGGTCAAGTTAAGTACGCTTATCTAAATTAAGCCGTATAATTAGGGCTGGCATCCATCCGGGTTTCCCCGGGTTTGTCCTAGTTTGGAGCCCATCCAAAGAGGGCCGGATTTTTAAGATAAACCTTGTAATTTTTTGATAGAAGTGAATCCCTCTCAAATTAATATAGTGTTCGGGCGAGAACGCGATTTTCCCTAAGATCAATGTCAATGGAACTTCCTAACAATGTAAACAAACGGCGATATTGATCGTAATAATCTAACTTTTAAGTTCGTAATGAAATCTCCAAGATAAATAGGTTAACTATTTATCTTATGTTTTGTATGTTACAATAATACGACCATTTCAGTAGTGGAAGGTTTCAGTGGAGTTTGATACGGAAGTGTGAAGATATAAGGAGAAACAGTGACAGCGATTTTACGCTAATGGCGTTATTCATAAACATCAAACACACTTTAGCTAAATGATTCTTTGTCCTTAGATATTATTGTAGTTTAACATTTCCCTTATTTATAGTTAAATGTATTTACTTTCTTATGAATAAGGGAGTAAATATTGCTCAAAGGCTAAGAGATAAGTTTGATTTTGTAAAAAGATTTGTCTTATTAATCCTGGTTTATCTTTCTTTATTTTTGTCGTATCCTACTATCTCTCATTTCAGTGTGCCCTTGGCAAAGGCCAAGTCTTACTACTACTGCGAAATATTTAGATTCCTATTACTCAATAATAGATCAAAAATAGTTTAATGGATTTAAAATATACACACAGATAGTTTACAACCTGGTATTTGGAGAATGGGGTAAATTTAAGTGGTATGTACCAGAATTCATCCTCCAAAAGGTTAAATCTCGGGTAGAAAGTGAGTCTGAATAATTGTTATTGTTAAATAGTAAATGTTTTTCTAAATAAATTAATTTACACAGATGAAAAGGCTCTGGTTTCTAAGCAAGCCTCTTGGAATGAAACTATTGGAATGAAAACTATTAAAATGTGACATTATTGCTCTAAAAGTGCCACTTTGATGCTGGTTGATAAGGTGCAAATGTCTTAATGACAATTTGAAAATGAACTTTGTCTATAGCTGACACTTTTATAAATTTAAGGAGGTGTCATATACTACAGGAAAAGCGCTTTTCTGTAGTATATGACATCTCTTTCAATTTATGGTTTATGTATAGTTTGGCTACTTGAAAATATTTAATATTTATCAAAAATAATAAATGATTTGATTCATGCTTTAAAATTGAACTGACACTCTTACTACATTCAAGCATACATGTGTGCGTTTTCAGTGAAAGGTACCACTTTGTTGCTTGTTGATAACATTCATTTCTATATGAATCTGTATGGCATTAGCACATTATCAGCTGGGTACAAAGTGGTACCTTTTACTAAAAATAATCACAAATATTATTTTTTGCCTTCCAAACAGTCTTATCAATATGATTTTCTTTTAAAAATAGACTGGACAAATTATCATAAATAGTGAAACCGTGCTAAGTGAACTATGATTTAGACGTATCAGCATCAGCTGCCTGTTTAAAATGAAATAATAATAATAAACACATTGACTGCTAGCAAGTGCCAAGTAGCCGATTCCGTCGTTTTTCCGCTTTGTAGCGGAAAGCGACCACCCACAGAGAACTCCCCTAGCGGGTTCCCAGCACTCAATGTGTTAAACAAAAAAGTATTTCAAACAGTTGCAAATATTTTACCACTTTCCAATGCATGTTTAGTCTGCATGTACAGCTTCCACAGTTCAATAGCATCCTTATACTCCACAGTATCAGGCTTGTAGAATGCTTTAGCGTTATTCACAAGTAGTTCAATGTCCGCTGACAGCTCATCCAGGTCTTCATAGTTGTCCATTTTAAGTTTCTGTTGCACCTGTAAGAACAGCAAATCTTTGTAAAATAAATAACAGGTAAATTATCACTAGTGATCAGGGAAATGGTTGCTAAGCTTCAGCAAAACTTGAACAAAACCTTAAAGCTAACATTTTCATGGCTGTAAACACTATAATATCTACTAAACAAGTTTTGTTAAAGTTTTGCACCCATATCCCTGATCACTGGTTATCCGTCACTTCATTTTGCATCTTTTTCATTGTTGTAAATAAATAAAATAAAAATAAAAACAACCCAACAGCCAACCCAACACAATTTTGTAACAATTTTCTGTTGTAAATGTTTGTTTCTTTGGCTATATCTTGTAGTGGGCTAGTTTTATAAGAACAAGCAATTAAATGAAAACATACCCTTAATAAGTCAATGGGTTGCGACACAACTTCATAATACTGTGGCTCTTGACGCCTCTTAGGAGCTCGGATGAAGGAGTCACAAAGTAAAGTCCCATCATCCTTCTTGTAGCCTCTGATTGTGTCATACAGTTGCTGGCACATTTCACTCTGAAGTAAATAATCATTTTCAATATTCTTAATTAAAATAGACATGAAATTATTTCATAAACCTTCTTAACACTTTGCAGGACAGTACGCCTATAGGCGTTTACGATGTATGACCAATTATCATTAATTTGATAGTGTCCATCAACGTGTTAACTTTCCAAATCTTTTACATGCATTTATTGAACATTTGCAAGAGCATTTAAGTGCTTTTAATGGAGTCTTTTGTAATATCTGGGTATGAAAATTTATGGAGAACAGGTTTTTCTATGGTTACTGAGATAATTGGAGTGCCAGACTCTCTTATATTAAATTTTAAACTGCAAAGAGGTCTTCTGAGATCAGGAACAGCAATAAACAATTTACTGTAAATAATTATATCAATAAGTTGAGGATAATATATTGTTTAGTTTTAACTTACTGGGTCCAGCTTCTTCTTTTTCCGAGAAGGCGGAGGCCCCGGAGTGTGCTCCACTCCATCATCACTGTCGTCTCCGTCAGCACCCCGGCTAGCTCCGGACGAAGCCCGACGTCTTTTACTCATTTTCAATCTGTACCAAGCTAATCCAAAATCCACTGCACCGAATTGGAAAACTGATTTTAATAACAGATAACTTTTAAAAGGTGTCGTTACATTGTCAAGTTATTACAAGTTGCACATATGTAAGTTGGTTAATATTTTGTTACATTAGACGAAATACTTTGGATAAAATATAAAATTTGCACCCGATTCACAACAAGCGTCGTCCGTCCATTGCGATGTGTTCCGGTCCACGCAGGACACATGTGCCGCATGTGCGCAGCGCCAATATTTCTTAATTGTCGATTTCAATCAAATATTCTTTGCCTGGAACTTGTATAAAGTCAAAAAGTATGAAGAAATAAATAAATCTTTGATAAAGTACACGCCACACATCAAGGGTTTCTGTTTTGCTTCTCACTCACACCGAAGCAAATTTTATATTGTGCGAGCGAGAGGCAAAACGCAAATACCCGCAGTGAAGAGTGTCCATAAAAGTATTTTACTAATATTGGACAAATATCGATAGCAATGTAATCTTTTCGACAAATGTAAAATAAATGTAAAATGGAACGTAAGGTTTAGATTGCCAAGACACAAAATTGTTATTTAGCACCTAACATTTATTAACAAAAAGTTAATAAATGTTAGGTGCTAATTATTACAGAAATATCAATTAATGCTTGATTTTATTTTCTTTACAAGTGTTTTGTCCATGTATAATGGAAGGCAATTTTCATATTAAATATGGTAACTTTTAAGCTAACTGTCACAATCAGAACTGTCTTTAATGTATTTTTTAAGTCCCGCCAAAAAGTTCGGACTACGGAATGAATAAGTTAAGACTGCCTTCAAATTTTACAGGTTTTCTATTTTGTACCCACAATCCTCAATAGCTTTAACTCACTTCATTAAAGGGTGAATTCATTCTTCTTTCTTTAAGTAAATCTTCAAGGGGCTTGACTATCATGAGCAAATATTCCAAGAACTTCATTTTACTCGGGGATTTGAACCACCACTGCTTGCTGTGCAAGGAATCATTTCTCTCAGTAGATGATTTGGAAAGGCATATAAGATGGGAGAAACACCGAAAAAGTCTCAAAGGCCTGATGAACCCATTGCCGAAGTTCAAGTTGGATCGTATTTTCAAGGTAATATTTTGTTCATTTTATAACGAGCATCAGATGGACCACACTAGTACATTACGTAACTAGTGCGGTAAAACAAAGAAAGGCCGAGATCGCAGATGTTTGCGACCCGAGCGAGGGACGTAAATAAGCGATCAAGGACTTTATTTATTACCTCACGTGTTAGGTATATCATTTTATACTTACACTTGGGCAGAAATCGGCTTTTTCCGTACGCGTAGCGTGCGGAAAAAGGCACTTTATGGCCAGGTGTGGCATAAAATAATTTTCACATATCTCATTATTTGTAATTTACAGATTGATGAGAAGTACTTCTGTGAGCATTGCAACCAACTTTTTGGCAAAATATCTGAAGTACAAAAGCACATACAAGATGAAATTCATCAAAAGATTAAAGCCAACCCTGAAGGTGAACTTCCACCCTCACTGTGTAAAAGAGCGTCTGGTTTAACAATAATTGGGAAGGATAAGGATATAATTAAAATTCCTAACAAAGAATGGTATGGGGTAATTGATTCAAAATGCATATTCTGTGATGTTGTTGTTGATCATTTTGTGAAACATATTTCATTGTCAGACCACATGATAACTATGATTCAAAGTAAGATTGTTCAGAATGAAGAAGGACTGTTTTATAGGGAGGTAAGTTAACACTTTTTAAATTCACCTATATCATCATCATCTATAGATTACAATAGTAATTAGGTATATGCTACACTTTATATAAATTAATTTTTTCAGTTCAAAGACAAGTATGGATACTGCTTCCTGTGTAAAATAGCATTTGAAATACAGTCTATGAGTGACCATTGGAAAGATCAACTCCACATAGAGAATGCAAAGGTCCATAATGAGAAAAACGCCAAAACTGATCAAGAAAAGAAACTTGATGTGGCCATTAAACTCATTAATACCCAAAGAGACTATTTTGACATTGATCTAGAAAATAAAGTAGCCACATGCAAGATTTGTACTGCCTATGTGAATATAAACTTCAAATTCATGATAGAGCATAAGAAAATTCATAATATAACAGATAGTGATAAAATAGAACAACTCCCAGTGGATATGGATGAGGTCTACAAGTCCCTTAAATGTAAAAATGCTGATGAACACCATGATCATGGTAAAGCAAGGGCTGAACTTGCTAAATTTGGCAGAGAGAATTATATCAAACTGATATTTCCGGGAGGCAAAGGTTACTGCTCACTTTGTTGTACTTATATATCAGCACACATGAAAAAATTTACTGAACATGTTGGAGGAAAAATTCATATGGGACATTTAGAGGTGAGGGGCTTGGATAAGAGTGCCACTCATCATCATAAGCCCACATATAAGACCAAAAAACTTAAGGAGTTTATAAAGAGTATTACTCATCACAAAGAGTCAAATATGTTGTTGATCAATAAGCATTTATATCTGGATGTATTTTCTTTTATGTTTACATCTGTGATCAATGATCCACATACTGAGAAATTTAAATGTCATTTATGTGATGGTATATTTGATTTTAAAAAAGACAAAAATCATTGGGTCTCTAATGAACACAGCACAAAATTTGATGGTATTGAATGTGTTACTACTTTTAAGGGTGAATTGATACGAGAGGTAATGATTATGAGTTTTATAACACATTATTTGTATATTTTGCATTTTAAAAACCTTTTTTTTATTTTTAGATTTGTCCAAATTTGTATCACTGTGCAGTTTGCAACTTGAGCTTTCCATTCTGGGAGACAGTGGAGAGGCACATCCGTGGCTGGAAACATTTGCTGGCAAAGCGTGACAAGGAATACATGCTCTCCAACCAGCTTACTGAGATGACATTGGCATCCATGGATGAAAATGAATTGTTAGCAACTTTGCTTAGTTTAGGTCTATGTGGTGAAAGTAAGTAGACCTACCGAGTGTTACTACTTTGAATAATAAGCAGATATAATTGTTTCTTTTTTTTTCTTAACTTTAAAAAAATTTGTTTACTATGTTTTCTTTTTGGGTGGTTACAGTAATAAATATAAAATATGTATTGAGTATAGTTTATTTCTAGAAATGTGATTACACCATTGCGCCTGTTGTTTTAGTTCTATTGGTATTTGTACATAGATTTGGTTTGACTTAGCTATTCCTTGTTAAAATATATATCAAACCACTGTGGAAAATGAGACAGCAATAATATCAAATCATTTTCATTATCCTTATGGAGTTTATGCAATTGGATTAGAGTTGGTTGAATATACTTGTCCTTCAAATGTTCTGGCAGTTCACTCAATTCAAAATCAAGTAGTATTACTAAGGAACTAAGATAAAATGGATATAATGCACATGAATCGAAAGAACAATTCAATTTAACATGTTTAGCAAATTCAGGGATAAATTTCTGTAATTCCGGGTCAAAATTGGTCATTATAAATAAAAAGTTCAAGATACCACAGCACATTTTAAAACACTGAGTAGATTTGGTACATTTTCTTAGAAGGTCAATTAAATCATGATTAGTACTAAAAACATGTTGCATATCCTGGTTCCTCATTTCAAATAAATTATTACAAATGTTAAGGACCAACATTTCAATTTGTGCCTTCATTTTTATGGAAATATCATCATGTAATTTACTCGAGCCACTAGCATTATGATTCCATAGTTCTTTCAGTATCTTAGAATATCTGTCGCTTTGCACATTCCAGTGAATAACGTCTTTCGATAATGTTTCCAAGTATACGCCATTTTGATTTAAGTTAATCAAAGCTTGTATAATTTCGGGATTAAGTGTGGATTGAAAACTAGAGTATGAGTTTGAGTTTCCATCGCTACTACTACTAGAGCTCACATCCATATGTATTAGCCTTCTTACAAGGAATGCATCCAACTGTTTGTCTGCGGTTTCGTGGATATCATTCACATGTTCGCTGATATTGCTTTTGTAGAATTCCTCCAAAAACTCGGTAAAATTATCGTCCACTCTTAAATGTCCCTCTGGTTCTGTTTTGCAGATTTTCCGAATATTTTCCAATATAGAAAGCCGTATATTATTGTTTGAGGTAGAATTTTGGTTGGATATCTTCAGAATTTTGATGAAACTCTTGGAGAGAGCATCCGCTACATTTTTGTCAAGAAGCGGATTTTTGTATATAAATTCTGGACAGGATTCATTATTGGTGTCGATTATTCTTTTGATTAGTTGATTGTTCATGATGAAACGAACAAGCTAGAGCTAAATATAAGAAAATACTATCATGCATTAACTCGGAAATTATAAAATAAAATTTGTTTCACTACAATCACTACATAAGCGTGACGTAAGCAACCTAAACAAACCCTCTATTGACATGACAATTTGACATTCCGGTAATTTTGGTATTATGAAGAAGAAATATAATGCCAATGTTTTTTGTCGTGGCTTAAACAGCTTTCAGAATATTGCCAGTTGTAAAACAAATAGTTTAAATTCAAATTCAAATATTTTATTTCAGACAACATGGTCCATTTTGTGTTAGTATACATTTATTCTGTTGTTTTAAAACTAAGTTAGTAATTAATATTATAAAGGTACCTAAAATAAAATATATGTAAAAATAAAATAAAATCATAAAACTTAAAACTTATATTCTAAATTGGACTTTACCAGCTTAATCAGCCCGAAGACTATAGGGCAATCAAATTTGCTGGCAATCATCCTAAGAATAATGTTGCTGCTGCCTCGCATTCTGCCCAATAAGGAAGCAGCTTTCTTGCGTAGGTTTAGCTATTTATCGTTAGATGACGCTAAAACCAGCTTCTTTATGCAGAGTCATCTTGTGCCAAATAGGACAACTAAATTAGTTATACTAATAAATACTAGATGTCGTGTTTAACTAAAATAAACTATAATAAAAATCGGTGTCTTACATAGTTACTACTTTTATCTGTTTATGTAAAAAAACAGCTAAGATAACTGTAGTTGAGACTTGAGAGACTTAATAAATAATGAAGCTTTATTGATAATCGATAAACATGCATGCACTTAATTACATTTACCTTGTTATTAATATTTTAATTTTATAAATGACTGTTTAAGTTTAAGTTGTTGTAATTGATTACTTAGACGTTCAAAAGTGCTTTATGTATTTTGAGCCTACCTACTTGATTAAATTGACCTTTGAGTTTGGTTTTATTTTTAAAAATCTGTATAAATAATAGTTTTAGGTAGTTGTTCAATATTTCGATTTCTGATCATGTTTAAAATTATAATATAAATTAAATTCACGCGGCGGAGATAGGTACCTACATACGATACGGCAAAATGATACAAGTGTGGAAAGAGTAGAGGCAAAACCCCATTGCCCTTTAAAATCGGTCTCATGATTCATTCTTTCGAAACCAAAGTGCATTTAAGAGATTGCGATAGGAAACTCGAATAAATCATAGAAGACTTCAATAATTCTAAAGATCCAATTCCCTGAACTAAAATTAGAGATACGCAGAGTGGGTGGGTAAATAAAAGTTAATAAAATACTGAGATACATAAGTAACTTCACTACCCACACTATATCTACCTTCCTACGACCACTGGCTAACAGACAGACGAGTTTTCATACCTTATGTCTCTTGGAGAAATTTTTACATAATGCACTTCTGTATTAACCAGTGCAATCTTAGGTAAGTAGGTAATAGCGAGTGTTTCTTTTTTAATTTTTAGTCTTTTCGATGCCCAGGCGAGACAAATGTTTGAAGATATTTCTTTTTAGGGTTCCGTTTCCGTACCTCAAAAGGAAAAATCGGAACCTTTATAGGATCACTTTGTTGTCCGTCCGTTCGTCCGTCTGTCTGTCTGACAAGACCCTTTATCTCGGAAACGCGTAGAGGTAGGCTACCAGGTACTTGCTTAGCAAGTAGCAAGTTGAAATTAATACACAAATCTGCGGTCTCTTGCTTGAAGGTGTGAAAAAACCAAACCTCTACGTGAACGCGATCAAAGATACGGACGTTTATGTCGCATTTGAATGCATTTCTCATACATTTGCAATGGGGATCAAAATGAATGGCGTAGGTACTTCACGTTGACCTAGAATCACGAAATTGGGCAAAAAAAGTGCTTCAAGCAAATATACAGGAAAAAATCCGAAAACCGTATAATTACCGCACACTGAGAGTTCCGTGCCACCAGTATTTATAAGGCGAGTCCGACTCGCACCTGGCCGGTTTTGTAAACTACAAGAATATTTTCTTTAATAAAAATGAGTTAACTTAAGACTTTAAAGCACTTTCCCCTCCAGGGCCCACTATTCTTTTACCCTTTAGGTATAAGTGTTATTGTCTTATTCAAATCAAGAAGTTCGTCATAAGCCAATCATGACATTGCTTTCGTTCTTCCTACTTAATATAACGTACAGACATTATTAAATTTTACACAATCCAGCATTTCATCTTGGTTCGCACGTTTTTGCCTGATCTTTCACGACCCTCCTCTTTGTCTAACAGTACCGAAGTGTCAGTCAGTCTCGGCCCGATCTTGCTATCAATCATCATTCTTGTCAAATAGGTTCGTTGATGTCGATGTGCAGAATCAGTCTTTTGTTTGATGAATATTGGTAGATATTTAAGCATATCTTTGTGAAGTGGTATAGTTGGACCACGCCAAGTCTTCCTGCCAGGTTTTACGTGAAGTATGGCAGTTTGATAGTCACTGCCAAGTGTGCCAAATCAGTGCAAAGTTAGCGTGATGGCATTCTTATTTAATTAAGAGTCTGTACGGAAATAGTGTCTTCGATCAGTGTGTGTTGCCAGTGATGACATACGGTACTGAAACGTGGTCGCTTATATAAAGAAAACTCCCGTGTTCTTCAACAATTGTTTAATAACTATTAATTAGAAATTAGAATACAACGATATGTTAAAAGAATATTTAACCGAAGCAATGTTAATACTTAATTATGACCATTGGCCACGATCTAACGCTAATCCGTTACAAGTCAATTTTTTTCTGCCGGCCGTTCCCGCCTACGCGTTGCTTTTTTTTAATTTTATTTTTTTTAATAAAGTTCTGACGGCGGCCGGGCACTGAACTTATTACATAAATATGTCGAATATTTTAAATGTAACTATTTTCATAACTTATTTACTATGCACAATACAAAAATCACAACACTTACAATGGGCCTCATAAGAAGGCTCAAAGTCGCCCAAAGGGCAATGGAGAGAGCTATGCTAGGAGTCTCTCTGCGAGATCGTATCAGAAATGAGACCATCCGCAGCAGAACCAAAGTAACCGATATAGCTCTCCGAATCGCTAAACTTAAGTGGCAGTGGGCGGGGCACATTGCACGTAGAACCGATGGCCGTTGGGGCGGAAAGGTTCTCGAGTGGCGACCGCGTACCGGAAGGCGCAGCGTGGGTAGGCCCCCCGCAAGGTGGACTGATGACCTGGTGAAGGTCGCAGGAGTCCGCTGGATGCGGGTGGCGCAGGACCGGTCATTGTGGAAATCTTTGGGGGAGGCCTATGTCCAGCAGTGGACGTCTTTCGGCTGAAATGATGATGATGATGATGATGACGGAAATAGAAGACACGTCATTTTTAAGGGCACTGATAAAATCCATGACTCCTCTTTTCCGCGCAGAATCTACTACCACGAAATATTGCATTACATTTCTGAAATGTAAAATAATTTTTACTTTATTACCTACTCAGCCTTTATAATCCCACAACGAGAGAAAAAAATTATAATTGTTTATAATATTTGTGGGTATATATCTCGTATTATGTCCATGCTAAAATATAATCATACATATTTCCAAAATCTATTTTCTATATCGTATCATCTATTGCAGCGTTTTTCAAACTGATAACTGGTGTGACCCCCTTAGCATGTATAATTTTGTTGCTACCCCCCCAGGTATGAAAGAAATTGTAATCCGCGTTGGTTATTACTAAGGCTTTGCGAACCGTCGTGACTCCCCAACAGAGTTTTACGACCCCCTACCCACTTTGAAATTGCTTTAAAATATGGAAATCTTTCTCTATAATTAAATTAGTTTTTAAACCCTAAGCGCTACAAATAATTATGCTATACTATAATCATGACATAACTCGTAGGAAAGCACATTCGCCTGAAATCAAGCCTAGGATTAGAGCTCCAAGCACCCACATCACCCTAAATTTCAGCAATAAACCAGCAGACGCCACCAGCAGCTCTAATTACAAAACTTAATTAAATTACCGCAAAAACTTAAACAAACATAGATTACGAGTGTATAGGACCGAGGCGGGCGGCGGGCGGAGCCTCGTGCGCCGAACCCACGTACTTAGGCCGCTATGTGAGGTCCCGAACGTAATTTATGAAGGCCCCACAGAATACAGACTTTCGAAACACCCATTCAAGCCTTATGAAATATCATAAAGACGCCCCGTTTTTTCTGATAACTGTAAACTAATGCTAATTAAGCTATAGCATTGACGAGCGTGTTTTTAGTTTTAAACACGTTTTTCCTTTCACCTATTACTTTAATTCTGAATTATTGCGTTTTATTGCGAGCTCGTGAAGTGAGCACATATTTAGTGAGATGTTTTGTGAAAGCGTAGAATTAGATTTTGTGTAATGGCGGTGCATGGGTGACGCGGGAATGGGTCGTGTCGTTCGTTGTAATCTGCGCGTCACGATGCTATTTGTTGGACTAATTCGCTTCCACCTTTCTTAAATATGGACGAAACACGAAAGATATGCATTAATTAGATTAAGGGTTGCACAACACCGCCTGCTAATGTCATGGTTCTTTATGGAATAACAGCTGCGCCGCCATATTTAACGTTGAGGAGTTCTAATTATGCGTGGTATGGTACAACCCTTTTCTGTACATTTATGTCACAATTATGGTATGCAACCATTTCTCCCAATAGAATATAGGTATATATATATATATATATATTAATAATTACTAAACCAAACTCGCCAAAGCACTCGCAAAAAAAGCGAACGACTCCCCATAACCTAACTGGGGACAATCTATTAAAAGAACCTAATATAAATCTATCTATTTAATACCAAAAGAAGGAAATTTAAAATATGCATATAATTAACAGCTAGGAGTGAATAGAAATTAGGTAGCATCTAAGTACTCAGAACGAATATCTAGGTAAGTACTGTTTAACAATAATATTTTTAGTAAGTTAAACAAATACGGGTACCTACCTATATCGGTATAATTTGGCCAGGAATGTCAGGGTTTCTTCTAATTCGTGCATAATCAGAGATAATCATACTGTCTTTTTTTTTGCAAGTAAAAACACCCCAAAAAGAGTCGTAGATTATTTTTCTACTGTCACTGACAATCTGGGCAGCCAGACTATATTTTTATAAAGGTAAGTAGGTACTTACCTAGTAGTCCTAGTATGCGTCATTTTGGTTTGACTAAGTAAGTATATATACTCGAGGAACTTCACGTTTATGTTTAAGGAGACTACAGAGAGATGAAAAGAAAAGTAATCAAGAGTACCTATATAGAACCTTGAGTGGTATAGGCAGGTAATATGTACTGTAATACGCTAGTTTTTTTGCTCTACTGTAAAAGTACTTACTGAAAAAACTTTATTTAACTAGCCATATTTCTTATTTGCCTACTTTTGTCCATGTGTCCATGAG
Source organism: Lathronympha strigana (assembly GCA_949128165.1). Classification (NCBI taxonomy): domain Eukaryota; kingdom Metazoa; phylum Arthropoda; class Insecta; order Lepidoptera; family Tortricidae; genus Lathronympha; species Lathronympha strigana. The sequence continues at coordinate 8,942,634 of OX421921.1, read as the reverse complement.
GAGCTTAAATGTACATGCAACTATGTGCATTTATTTACATAGCAATACTGGATAGCCCCTAAAACAACATTAATACCTTTTACAATAAAGTAAAGCAATGCTCTTTTCAGTAAGTACCTACCTACTATAAAATAATTGCCACTTTGTGATTTAAGACCAGAAAAACTAACCACTATTTTATATTCGTGGAAATAAATTAGGAGTAATAACTTCTATTAGTAGATTAAACATACTAACAAATAAATTATTTCATTGAGACTTCTTTTATAAAAACATGATTTAATACAAACTTATAGTGAATGAAAAATGAAAATGAGGTTAGGATTTGGTCTTGAATTAAATCGGAGTTTAAACGTGTGTTTTCAAACCTGAAAACACTCAAAGCCGCCCCCAGCTATCGAAGATGATAGAGCATCCTATAAGGCGAATTACTATCCAATCCAGTGAAATAACAGATCATTGTTTGGCCACCACTACGGCCACCCAGCTCGGTCTTCCCTCTCTCTCACACACACGGTGGTCCGTAACAAGACCTAACAAGGACCGCATATGATGGCCATTTTTAATACCCCGTGTTTATAATAAATCGATGGAGGTAATCGATGGGACAGAATTAAAATTGCATTAATTCGGACGCGAGCGAGTGGTGATTTATTTTTCTGAGATGTTGAATTGTTGGATGGTGCTTCTGTTGGTTTTATTTTTAATTGAAAATGAAAAATAGCTAATGGTGAATGGTTCTGACTGAAGCTGAGTTAGGTTTTGGTAGATTGATTGCATTTTTGTATGCAACAAGATGCCAGATAGGGATGCGATAATTATTTACAAGAGCTGCATACTCACTTACCTACATGCTAGCTAACAAGCTTCAGACTTAGCGTGATTTGGACACGCGACGTTGTCTTGTTACTAGTTTTACATACCTACCTACATAATTATAGTTGTAAACCACCATTAATGTTTAGTGTTTTGGTTTCCTTTTTAAATGTCTAGTGTAAAAAACGTTTTTCGTTTGATTTGTTAGTTGTACCGATTGCACATAACTAAACTTTTTGGACCAACTTTTCTTACCAAAAAGACTTAGGACAGAGAAATTGCAGAGAGAGAAGTTGTTTTCCAACATGTCTTAAGTACTTAATGTACACACGCGTTCAGAATGCATGGGCAGTTTATGAATGATATCATTCATAAATTGCCCATGCAATTCTGACGTTATAGTACCTAGTCAACATCCCATTACCAACATCCTGCAACGTTAATTTTTTACATAATTTGTAAGAGTTGTAAGGCACTGGCACGGAAATAAAATTTAATTAATTTATTTTTCCTTTTCCGGCCTCGTTGATGATATTTTCTTGGAAGGCTTTCTCAAGATGGATACTTGTCTTATTACGCCGCAATGCGAAAGCAAGGATAGCCTTTTTGGAGATCCGCTTGAATCAGCATAACCCACAGCAGCTTAGTTTAATATTACCGCGTGGACCCCACAACAGGAGCAAAAAATTATTCTTCGAACCTAACAACTTTTATACTTAACTTATTTTCAATGTAAGTATGTAAATAAAAGTACGTCAGCCTAATAAATTGACGGCTCAAACAAAAATGACAAAATTTGCAGTAGGTAGGCACATTGCGTCTTCAAACTAACTTTAAAGTATAAGAAAAATCAAAACGCACGTTATTTTTAAAAGTCGCTGGAATAAACGATTAGGTACATTTTTTTAAGTTGCCACTTGCCAGTTTTCATAATTTAGCTGTGTAATAAATTACAGATGTTATCAATAGATGACAATTACGTTTGCCATACCGATTTGCATTACAAGGCAAAGTTAGAACCATAGTAACTGAACTCAACAATTCCGGTTCGCGACTGTACTTACCTGGAGCGCTATTCAGATCTCAAAATATTGATTTGTTGTGAGTATGATCTGGTCATAGCTAATAAGCTATATTATATTATATGGCATTGGTACCTACATTAAAAGCATCTGTATGTCCTATTCTAGCTGGGGTAGTTAATAAGAGTTACTCCCTAGTTTTATTTTTTTGAAATTTCCTTATATCTACTTGCTGCATCGAAATTGCTACAAATTTTACGATCACTGGTCATTAGTCTAGGTTTGGCCTAGGTGTGCGCTTTGTGAAAAAAAGTTTAAGTAAAATCAATTATAAAACTTCCATAAATACCTATACAATAACAATAATATCTTTCACTTTAATTGTAACGATCATATATTTACGACTGTGACCCGCATTTTCGCTAATTATTTTCTTTACGACAATTAACTTTATTAAGGTTGTTTTATGCAATTGCCGTGAAAATACGACAACTACACGCTGATAACGTTTTAATTGGTTTGTTTAAACTTAATTGCTCTATACATATACAAGAGGGAAGGTGTCCATTTTGGGATTGCAGCTACCTAAAGTAAAAACGTGTAAAAAAATGTAACAAGAATCACCTGACGAACTCTTACGTTCCTCATAACACTATAAACAATATTGAAACAAATGTTTTGTGGTAGCTAAATCCATTAAAAAATAAGATTAACATGTAATATGTAGGTACACCTATATCACATAACTACCTAACTCAAGTTAACTGACCTAGTGCAGCATGGCAGTGCATGTTCCATGGCGCTCTAAACCGCACCATAGTGACAAGGATAAATTTAAATGAAAGTACTGAATAAAAATATTTGCAAAATATTTGCAATTCAATTTGAAGTGGACATCGTAAGTGTCATTATCATCCCTGTGTGCTTAAGTTGTTACGTAACCGTAGGCGTTAGCGATTGAGCGTTTCTAAAGTATGTCCGTCTCGCTCCTGCCAGAGTATTTATTTATTTATTTATTTATTTATTGATACAGGTTTGCCAACAGGTGCAATACTATTACTAAAACACTTTAATCAAAGGTACAAAATCATTCCAGAGTATTCACCCAATTATAGGCAAACACAACTTACACATATCACACGCTTTACACACAACAAACAATTGTATGTTCTTATAGGAAATGTCAGTGAAGCGCACTCCTGCGTGCGTAGCCAAGAAAATGCCAATTATTGCTCACAAGCGTATCGTAGTTATCTCTCTCTATCACTCTACCTCACTAGTGTGACAATGACAGTTGCGTTTCGTTCGCGACTGAACTTTAGCGAATGGCATCTTGGCTACGGACACTGTTATGTTATGACAGCTCTATGGCCAGAAATAGCAAGTAGTTACCTTATGCATTTTTCTTTTAAATTAACGATATTAAGCACATAACGAGTAAGTATTTTTGAAAATCGTAGTTCATGAATTCAGTCTATCAGCAGTGGAATGTAAGTACTGTACTGTACTGTATACAGGCAGTATTTTCCTGCATTAGCTTTTAAAATAGGGGCAAACAAATTATCATTCGAAATACTAGAGCGACAGTAATAGTACGGAACTCATTATCTTAAGGGGCCTTACGCTTCACCTCGCCTTTTCCTGTTAAGAGCGCGCCGCATAATACACACGCGTAATAGCCTTCGTGTGAGGCGCTTTTTTAAACAAATATCGGTGGATTGAGCCATTCAATTATATGAAACGGGATGTCCAGTCGCCATCAGATAAATCAGAGCGGCCGATGTGCTCATAAATATCTTAGCACGCCTCTATTGTCAAGACGTCAGAGTGCTTGTTCAGATATTTTTGAGTACCTTGGACGTTGATATATCTGATGGCGACCTCGGTAGCGCCATCGATACTTAAAATAGTTATACACTGTAAAAGTATTAAAAACTGCGCTATTATAGGAATTTTCGTTACCGGCTTTAGTAGGTCTTGTGTGAAGAAAGTCAGATAATCTACTATGGTGGTCCTAGTGTAAGATAACTTCACCAAAATGTAGTTATTTATAATAATAATAATAATAAATGGTGTTCCGGACCTTTGGGAGGCGTACGCGGAGCCGAAGCCAACACGCAGAGGCCCTTTCGACAATTTAATGAAATGTAAGGGGTACACCGAGCGGATGCTGCACCTGCCCGAGTCATGGGACGCACGCAGAGGTAGCACCCGCCAGGGTGTATAGACTATTGAGATTTAATGGAATCTAAAATATACTGGACTATTAGGTGAAAGTGGTGGACTAAATACTGGGTTATGGAGAGAAGAAAAAAAAAATCGGACGTCTGCCTAACAAAATGGTAATCAATTTTATTTCCGGCAGACGGTGACTCGCCCACATAAGATGGGCCCCCACAAAAAGCGACATCTAGGATGGCTCGAGGGCAACACCGGTATGAGGGCTGGGGGTAGAGAGGTGTCACTGGACTTTAAACATATAGCCAACTCGCCACTTAGGTTTCCACATCTACCCTCGAGAACACAGCTCTCGCGACCCCACTCTGGACGGCCGGTTAAGGCAAGCCAGAGGCGGAGGACTTGGTCAGACGACGGAGTCCCCCAGGAGTGCTCAGGTACGTGGGGTCGCTACTCCCCAACAGCTCGCCACAAGCTGCCCTAGTAGTAAATTCAACAAATTTGCAACTTTCTGAGACAATGTCGTTCAGATCTATCTCTGAAGCAGAAACCTATAAATACCTTGGTATGTCACAGTCGTTGGGTATAGAGGATGTGGGTATTAGACAGGCGACAAAGGAGCGCTTTTTTGGACGGCTGACAAAAGTACTTAATAGTCTTTTGTCAGGTGGCAACAAAGTGCGCGCCTTTAACGCTTGGGTAATGCCCCTGCTCACGTACTCCTTTGGCATACTAAGGTGGACTCAGACCGAGCTGGATACCCTGGATCGGAGAGTTCGCCTACTGCTTACCACACATCGTATGCTACACCCACGGTCGTCTGTTATGAGATTGTACATCCCACGGAAATGTGGAGGTCGCGGCTTTTTAAATGCCAAAAACCTTCACAACCGTGAGGTGTACAATCTTAGGAATTATTTCCTTAACAACGAGTGTGGGATGCATCGTGATGTGGTGGCAGTAGACAGAAGTCTCACGCCGCTCTCCTTGGCTAACGAGAATTGGCGCAAACCTGTGGTACTAAGCACCGAGGACCGCAAGACGGTATGGAAGAGCAAAGAGCTACACGGGCGGTTCTACAAGGCCCTTGCGGGCCCCGATGTAGATCTGTCCGCATCGGTGAACTGGTTACGATTCGGGGACCTTTTCGGAGAAACCGAAGGTTTTGTCTGTGCAATTGCGGACGAAGTTATCATGACGAATAACTACCGGAAATATATCCTGAAGGACGGTACGGTCGACATTTGTCGGGCATGCCGCCGTCCCGGAGAGTCACTCAGGCATATTATTTCCGGTTGTTCTCATCTTGCTAACGGCGAGTACTTGCACAGACATAATCTCGTAGCCAGGATTATTCACCAGCAACTTGCTCTTAAATACGATCTTGTGGTCCACGAAGTGCCGTATTACAAGTACGCACCTACGCCAGTTCTCGAAAATGGTCGTGCCACGCTCTATTGGGATCGATCTATCATCACGGACAGGACTATTGTAGCGAATAAACCTGACATCGTGCTGGTTGATCGATCGCAGCGCCGGGCCGTGCTCGTCGACGTCACCATCCCCCATGACGAGAATCTCGTGAAGGCCGAGAAGGACAAGTCCAGTAAGTACCTTGACTTGGCTCACGAAATAACCGCCATGTGGGATGTTGACTCGACGATCATTGTCCCGATAGTCGTTTCAGCGAACGGTCTCATAGCGAAGAGTCTCGACCAACATCTTGAGAGACTCTCGCTAGGTGGATGGATCAAGGGTCAGATGCAGAAGGCAGTAATCCTGGATACGGCGCGTATAGTCCGGCGGTTCCTTTCTCTGCGGCCCTAACCACCGGCAGCCTGGGCCCTGCCCCGTTGCCGGCGGCACTCTAGGTTAGGTTTTTTATAATATGTTTATATGTATTTTGTATTGTTTTTGTATGTGTTTTTGTATTTTACTTTTATAATCATATTATAAAATTACCTAGCCTAAGAATTACAGAAAATAAAGATAATAATAATAATATTCTTTATTGCACCAATAACAGTAACAGTCAGTAACATTTATCGTAGGATTATTTGGGTAAAATTCTATTAAGGATCACAAAATAAACAGAGAATCTGGTAGAGAATACCTATTTGCATTAGGTAAGTCCGCCTTGTGTGCAATAAAGGTAAATATAGGTAGCTGGGTAACTTACTCTTATTGTATATATTTTGAAAAAAAAGGTAAATAATAGATAAAATTGTTCTTTTTTTGTTATTCATTTCATTACTTAGTCCTGGACCCCGGGGCGAAGTAATAATTAAGAAAAAAAAAAGTCCAGTTTAGGCTTAGTTGTATGGAAGCGACTCAGTTTAGGTCGTCAACTGAATCGCGTTAAGACGTCATGGTAAGGTCCCAGTCCTGTTTCACCATGCTGACAACTTACGGAATTTTTTGAAAATAGTCGTGTTTCTTGTGCAATTGTCAAGAGCTCTTCACAGAAGTATGTAGTAGTTTTTAAAGTCAAATTATGATGTTTTTCTTTGTAAATTACATGTTGGTGGCAAACAAACCCACCCAACAGTAAGCGGCGCCCGTAGCCCATGGACACCTGCAACACTAGTAAGAATTATGCTTATAATTGTCACTCTTTTCGCTGTGATGTAATAGGGGTCAGTCAACTATGTAAAATTATTTAGACACTATCAAAGTTTATTTATAAAATTACAATGCAATTTCATATGAATCAGAAAGGTCACTTTCCCCCCGAAGACGAATCGTTGTTATAAGTACCTATTAATACTTTCAACTCGATGACCTCTCTTGTCTTTTAAGTGTGCCAATGAATTAAACATACAAAAAACGAACATATATTCACTTCAATATTCTCGATTTTTCGATACTGTGAAATAAAAACTCAAATTCCCAATGCTCTATAAAGCTTTTCATGTGTTTTCATTTAAATATTTCTTTGTATTACACTTACAAGTAGCAACTCCGACATTCCATAATCCCACCTAAAGCTCGTAACAACGTGACCCAATTCACCCCGTGCGGTCCCTCATTTAGCCACCAATAAAACCTCTTTTGACATATCCGTGGCAAAATCCCTAACTGATACGACCCTTTACTTACTAAGGTGTTAAGAAAAGCGCGCCGGCGAAACCAAAAAACAACTTTATTCTTTTAGTCTATGGTTGAAATTTCGGTGGGCGGAATGTCTGGGTTAGTGAAGTACAAAGGCGCCGCGGTCGGCGGCGGCGCCTTTGAAGGCGCTCTGTAATTACGTAAGCACCTCGCCGGTGGTACAAACAGCAACACAAGTAACTGAATATTTATAGGCCTTTTGTCGTTCCCATAGCGTCTACAATGGATCAGTTAACAGTGTCCGAGATGGAACTAATAGCGACATCCTTAACTGATTACTGGTAGGCCGTATGCCATTGGAATAGGGAAGACATATGGTCACATAAGTTCTGGTATGTAGATGGTTTCAGTTTCATGATGCTAGGATTGAATCGGATCTAATGTTTGGTTAGTTGAATGCAATAATGCATGCGAATTGCTTCAAGGAATCGTAAATAATACAGCTTTGGGATTTTCGTATTTTGAATGCAATTAGCACGGGTTGAAAGTTTGACACATTGTTGTATCATAAATCCTAGCTCTACATTCAACCTCGATGGCTCTAAATCCTATAGCAAATGATGAAAACGTACCTAATTTTGAAGAGATTATCGAAATAGCTATTGATATAGCGGCCTTTTCATAATTTTCTTTGCCACGCTAAAATAAGTACTTGCTTTTGAGTTAATTGTTTGTAATAATTATGACACATTTAATTGAAAAATTCGGACTTCGAACTTAATGACTATAACCACTTAAGTATGTTATAAATACCTACGAACTCTTACATATCAGAACATTTTAATTAATAATAATTTCGAGTAAGGTTCCTGGCACATACTTTTTGATTATTCAAGTAGGTAAGGTATGTAACTACGTCCCCGGGAGGACGACGCGCGGTCAGCATCTGCTGATCGTGCCGTCGCGCAGGCTCGCTAAGGGTCGAAAATCACTGTGTGTACTGGGGCCTAAGATTTATAACTCTCTTCCAAATGACTTAGTAAACTTACCCAGCAACACATCTTTTAAAATAAAACTAAAAAATATTTTATTAAACATGGCTTGTTACACAATTGACGAATTCTTTGAAAACGTCTTATTAACCCATTCATCAGCCTTATAAATTATTGTATTATGTCTACATATTAAGTGACATTACCTTATTGTAATTAACTAATTCTGAAGTATTCATATTGACATTAATAATACCTAATACCAAAGTTTAGTTATAATCTTTTGACATGTAAATTATGTTGCTTTTATCAATAAATGTCTTGAATCTTGAATCTTGAAATGTATAAACTTGAAGTAACTATTAGGTATAAGATAGGTATCATACATTTCTTTCCTACCGTAAAAGCATAAACATCTGTCAAGTATAAACATTATAAAATGATACTTTTGTAAAGTAATTAATAATTTTCAAGAAAATTGGCACGAGTCGACGTCCTAATTTAAAAACCAATAGTTGGCACCGGCCACCTCTCGGTTATCGGCGTGTAATAAATAACAATAGGAGTCATATTACAAATGTTATAGTTATATTATAAATGTACGAGTTATCTATTTAAGTATAATTTCCATTAGACTTAATCCTAAGTTTAACTCCTTCATCCAATTTGACAATGTCACATTGTCACTAATCACCCTTCACTTCCGTAAGTACAATTCGGAACTTATCCGACATTTCGTTTCCTCCTAATTAAGGGCTTTGTCAAAATTGTCATTACTGGTGACGAATGCCGGCGGAGAGCGGGGGGCGTTACGGGGGCGTGGCCTGACCACTTCAAAGGCGCCGACAATCCACCACGAAGTCAAAGATAACCTTCAAAAACTCACTTTAATAACTCGTCAACATTGCAACTACAACCTTATGACCTTAAGTTTAGAGTTGAAATTCGAATGCAATTTTTTTTTCCAGTTGAGCATTTGATAGTAACCCCTCTAAATGCAATGATACACGTGGTAAAATGAGAAAGAGATATGGATTTGGTGTTGCGAGGATGGGACGGCAGATGTGTTTGTAGTGGTAATTCGTAAGAGCTGGTTGATTCAAGATTGTATCGGCGGATAGCGGTGAGGTGTGATATTTCTACTCGTATATCGATTATTTTGAAGATTTTTTGCAGTCCTTGTATAAGGTAGTACAGTCAAATCGATGACTAAATATTTTATACCTCTACCATTAGACAATGCAGATAATGATGATGAGTAAATATTTATTATAAAAATATACATGGTGTATGTTTTTTTTTAATTTCTGGATGTATATTTATGGATGTAGGTATTTTACAGTCTGTAAATTGAATACGGGCGAACCTCTTAACGGTGGTTAGTATAGGACATAAGAAATGTAATTAGGTAACTTTTAAATGGAATTGCAATTAAAATTTTATCCATAGAAAATAATTCGGCCCGCAATGTAATGCAATCACACTCGCAAATTATTTATAATACATTGCTGCCGAAAATTGTATAAAAAAATTAGTTATGTTTTATAATTTAATGTAACTTAAAAATATGTTTTAATTATTGATAACACTACTGAATTCTGTGTTTGGTTAAATTTATCGCCCTTATTAGACTTACACACTGTATATTTTATGAGTTTTGTTGTAGTATAGTTTGCTTATTAGCGTATTAATCGGTGAAATCGGTGACATTCTTGTTAAAAATACAATAATATTTGTGTACTTAATTTTGCCTCTCAACAAGTTTTCTTATTTAACGCAGTGTAGTGTTATAAGTAATATACCTATTTGCATGTCTTTGTAGAAACGCACCGCCCTGAAGCATAAGCCGAACATCAGGAATAACACAATTGCTACCAGCAAGATGTTGGTCGTTGACAGGTGTACCTTGAGTTGCTCTACACCTGCAGAGTTACTACCGCCTCCCGTAGCGGTTTGAGCAATCACGACCTCGTCCTTGGATGTACTAGTGCCCATATATATTAGATTTTAACAAACGCGCACCAAAGAAAAAAATGTCCCAATTGAAGGTTACTCGCAACGTCATACTTTTTTTTAACTTTTTAAACAACACCGTCCTTTAGGGAATATTCACTTTCAAGGTCCATGTAATTAACAACTCGCGACCTTCAACCGACATCCTGGCTAGGTCGCCATGCGATGTGAGAAGTAATTGAAACGACTTACCTTACCTTTAAGACGTTTAATACAGCCCTATATATGGGCCAATAGATGTCTTATATACTAGCATCATAGAGTAGTGACACATAGAGAGTACACAAAGATTATTTTATGCAGACATGCAAATAGGTAGGTATATTACTTATAACACTACAGCAGAAATCTTATTAATTTTCCAAATCATGTTATGTAGCAATGGTTTTGACAATATCTACTTGTTAGTACCAATAGTACCTATACCTAACCAAAAAACGTTTTTTTTTAAATATAATATATTTATTAACTGATTCACAGCCAAGGATTTCTCGTAGCGCTACGCCGGAGCCGGTAACATGCATTTCTCGCTAGGTAGCAAAAATGGCGCGTAGAGGCGTGACGACAGCGCGTCGTCATTGGCCCTGAATTGGTTACATTTAATTATCAAATAAATGTAATAAATCAGATCATAATAACCATAACATCGATATCGACTCCAAAATATCGACACTACCACCTCCCTATCGATAAATCTATCCCGCTAAAGAAGCTTACGTCACTGACGTATTGTTTATATATCAACTGCATCATATCTGCAGACTAACCCGACCAAGTCGCAAATATTTAAGTGAATTGTATAGCCCTGACAATGTATGATTATTACTGAATAAATGATATGATATGATATGAATACCCCAAAAATTTTATAATGCACTTGGTAGTATATGTTTTTAAATTAGCAGGATTTTTTATTAGACAAAATTGAATGGACCTAGGGGTTCTATTTGAGTTTGACAGATTGCAACTTAATTTGATTTATAATTGACATTTGGCAGTGCAAAAATTGTAAAAAGTTCGAATGTAATGTAGCTCACTGTCTTGCCAAACTAACAATACACATTCTGCGGGATGTAACAAAAATAATAAAATGTATCTATGGGGGGGTTGGCCTATCAAGATGACCTGACGTATGACCTGGCCCGAACAATTTTTTTTCTCTTAATTATTTTTTCCTATTTTATTCCTTAACAATATCTTGGACTGAATCAACGCCCTTAAACGAATCACCACTATCACCAGCATTTTTATTATACTTTCTATAAAAATACAAAGTTTCTAGTTTTTTCAATTATGATTTCAGTTTATTCTGAAGGTATAAATTAATTTATTTACAAAATTCGTCCTCTCTACTCTAAATCACTCTCTAGATGTTTGACATATCATGTAAAATCATGTATCATGTAATGTACGTAAGTATTGTTTAGGTACTTAATTGCCATATTATGATTAAAGTACAAGGTATCTGTTTTTTTAATTGAAAAATACAGTATGTATTTATAATAGGTAAACCACAAAACAATTAATTCATAACGCAAAAGTATAGCTAGGTACTTTTGGGATATGAACTCAAACCTTAGTTACAGAGCTTGCTATGTCACGAACTGTTATCGACACAAAGTCGAATTCGCCATATGAATTAAGTAGATTGTTTTAATTGAAATAATTTTAGTTTTGCATCAGTTTCATCAATTAGACGCCTTAATTGATGAAAGTTAATTGCATTGGATTGAGTAAGAGTTCACAATTAAAAAGTCATTAGCCAAGATATTAATTGAATCAAACATACAAACGTTTTTTATTCATTAATGTGCTACCTAATAACATATTTTATTGATACCTTCATAAATACTTGAGTAAACAACAATGTTTATATGTAAGGAAAATTCTATAGTTCGGCGAAACAGCAATTTTTCTCTCCTGTGGGCAATAGTTACCAGCTTGTGGGCATGTAGTAATGATTTTTACTACATGGTTAAGTAAGTAAATCAACCTTTATAGCCCTTTTGTGCAGTCCACAGGAAATACCCATAAACTACTTACTTAGATGAGTGCTCGAGTGTTTCTTCTTGGTAAAGAAATAAGTAGGTAAGTACCTATATTATAAATTGAAAGAGATGTCATATACCTACTACAGAAAAAGTGACCAAGACCCCCAGTATTATTTTTATTTATTTATTTTATTTATTAACACAAAAAGATACAGCTTATATAAAATTCCCACAAAACAGTTTACACAGTTTGACTGTGGGATCGTAGTCTCTACTCTCTTATATTTAAAATTTATTATATTATACTTATTATTATCTAAGTTTATAAGGTAACTACGTAGCTTTTTGCCAAATTTAACTTTATTTCTTTCCTGCCAGATGTCAGAGGGCAGGCTGTTGGGGATATAGGGTAGGCGCTTAGTGCTCAGGGATGTATAAGTATATATATTTTTTTTCTAGGGATGTAATATGTAATGGTATGTAGGTATGCAGGGTACCGGTATTATCTCCATACAAAAGTACCGGTATTATTCCGGTTCTTTGCCGGTACTTTTATTTTATTTAAAATGGGGTTATCTAAATATACGAAGATGTTACTTAAATACATGATCTAGTCCTACAAAAAGAGTATAAAATAATTCTGAATAATAATATTCAGTAATTAGGAGGTTTCAAAAAATACCGGTTCCAATTTAAGCCCTGTATGTACCTATGTAACTATATTACGTTATACCTAGTTTAAATATTAATAGAAAACTCAGAGCTAATTTGGCTTTTCTGTTCATCATTAATTGTAAGACTAGTGCTCAATAGCCTGAAAATTTGGCAAGCCAGTAGGAATCGAGTTCCATAGATATCCCACTTTGTTAAAATGCTATAGAAATGAGTACTTACAATTTCTTCGTTTTCGATATTTAGCAAGACTTTGTACCCCTTAAGTGAAACCTTTTTAAGATTGTTTTTAAAGAGGTCTTAAAATATTTGATATATCCCTAGAGATTTATAGTTATTTGGAGGTTATTCTAATTGTAAAAAATATAAGAAAAAATCGGCTATCATAAAAAAAACCAGGCCCAACCTGCTACAAATCTTCTCATGACTACAAACTACAGTTGCCACCACAAAAAGGTTCCAAATTAAAGGTATCTAATCTACTACATCTAACGTAAACATACCCTTATTCCCATACATTAAACACTTAGAAAATCGAAAAAATCGTGAAGTCGCATAACGCTTAATTCGATAATTACTGGGTTCCACCATTAAACCGAATTACCCGGACACTCGGAGAGGATAACTACTCATTACTGGCAGCCAGTGTAGTAAGACCCTTATGTATCTTAGGTAATAGGTAGGGCCTTCCCACACTTGCCCGTAAATCGCCAGTGTGTAGGGAATGCAAATCGGTAAAAAATGTATAGAAATTACCGGTAAATCGCTAAATTACCCGTAATTTTCATACATGAATGTATGGGGAAACCGGTATATAACCGGTTGATACCGAAATTTCAGGTTCGAATAAAATCCGGGTTGCACAACTACTAACTAATAGAATAAGGATCTGACATCTTTTTCTATAGAATTGCCCTCTAAACGTTACAGAATTCCCTGAAACTTCCGATTCTCACTCATTATAAGTAAATCTAAATGTGTTTATTTATATGCGATTAAGCCTCGTTCTGCTTACTAATAATGTTACAGAATTCTCCAATAACTTACTCTACTACTCTATTACACAGATCAACGTATTCTGGCCATCACTGGTCAAGAAAACGCTGAATCATGACTATCCCGATAATTTTAAGTGGCGATCTTCTCATTCCCACGATACGCGAATTTGATAAACATTCTCTAACAGATTTAATGGCTTTATGAGATCTATTGTTGGAATGAGACGTTAGAAATTAAGCCATTTTAGCGATTTGCTGGTGGATTCAGTGAGGTGGTTTGGGATAAATTCAAAAAATTTGAAAAATACCAAACATTCTTTTCTACACATTTTTAAATATCGAGGTTATTTGACATGTAAACGGGTTCTTACGAAGGGTTTGCAGCTAATGCTAGGAATCATTACGCTCTAAACCCATTTGTGTGAGTGTGTTTTGTCGAGGTGACTTTGGAGTGAGTTTCAATAGTGGTCAACATAAACGAACAAGACATAGGGGTTATAGCGATCTAAAGTCACCGTCATTCGACTTTCAGGACTGTGTAAACAAACCGCCATATTGAAATTGTCTTTGAATGATGAATTTACTAGTGATGGGAAAGTGCTATTTTAAGTCAAAATAAATCGATTACTAAAATACCGAACGTAAAACACATCCCATCTTCATATTTTTAATTGGTTTAATCTTCTGAAAAATCGGTGCTTGAAGTTTTACTAGAGTCACCAGTATTCATTATAAAAGGTGGCGTTACATCATCGGTATACCCTATCGATGATGCCGTCTAAATTTTACATTTTATGCTCTTCTCCTATTACATGATCCACGCATTTCTTCCACTGTAGTATGCATCTGCATCTGAATTTAGGTATTTATTTAATTTTAAGTATATCATACCTTACGCCACGATCCTTTGCTCATTTACTTACCGTGTAGTGTACACAATGCCTATATCAAGTAGATACCGTGAGTACCGGCATTACAATGTCACTAACTTTAGTCACATCACTAAACGTCATAGACAACGTAGAATATAAAAGAAACAAAAACGTCATTGCATTTTGTCGGAATAATCTAACTTTTAAATCATATTGAATTTTCAATGAAATTTCCAAGATTAAGTAATTTTTCCTATAGTTTTTTGTTTTTTACGACAAAGGCTATTTTAATAGTGTATGTTTTCAATGACTTTTGATGAGGTGGTGTGAAACTTTAAGGAGTAACAGTGATATATCAAAGTTACGCCGTTTGTTTACATAGTCCTTAAGGTCGAATGACATACGGTTTACGTTATGGCTACCCTTAAGTGTCAACCTACCCGCAGACTTCAGTTTTACCGTGAAAGTGGTTGCAACATCTTCGAAATATCAGAAACCAATTTTCATAAAAACCGTAGTAAAAATCCGTAAACATTAGTAAGGATTCTTGTCAGATTCTGAATCTGGATAAGTATTGGTGTAACTCACAGAATTACCAGAAACCTAGTTACATAAAGCCAACGCGTTAAAAAGTGAGGCAAAAAATACACTAAAATCATCTCTTTCCCTAATATAATATCGAATGAAATAGCTATAAGTAGGGCAATGTATGAAATTGAAAAAAAAAACTCAATTGAAATGGCTTCACTGCGCTTCTTGACAGAACGCACCTTCTAGTGTTGTTATTATTCTAAGGTGAAACTGAATGTTTTTCTTAAAATGGATATCTTAAGTCCTTAATTTGTGGCGTTTTCAGTCTAAAGGTAGCTACCAAATTGTCGCTTGTTGATAAGGTTGATTTCTAAGTGATTATTTATGACAGTAGAGCCTTATCGATAATCGTAAATGTGGTACCTTTAGCCTGAAAACGCCACATTTATGGCGGTTTACCTTATTGCAAATTTTGCATTTAATGTAATGTCGCATATCAAAAATATTTAGGTATATACTTTCATGTAAATAATTACTTATGGCAACTATTTAGACCTATTTTAACAAAAAAAATCGTATTAAGTACCTATCCAAAAATTACTTCGGAATTACCTCTTAGCGCCTCGTTTAAACAACACGGTAGTTAAAAAACGGACTCTTTTTTGTTAATTAAAATTGTTTGTATTTAGCGTATTCATTAGTAAGCCCCTCCTGATAAAAATCACAATTTTTTATAATAAAATTGCAATGTTCTTACCTAAGTTGACATAAAACCTATTCTCGCTTAACACCAGTTGCTTTTAAGTTGGTAGGCTTGTAAATGACAATTACTTTTGGCCACACCTGTCAAAATGTGGTAATTAGTTAATTAAGGCAAATGGCCAACATAACAAATTAATGCAGCGAGTTTGTCTCAATCAAAAGTTGAAGCCTGAAGGCATTTAACTGGCCGGTTTGCGGCGTTCGAGCCAGTTATGACACTCAATCTTATAAAAAAAATATTGGAGACTTGAAAATAATCATCTACAAAATTTAGTACCTACTTATAGACAGTAAACTCAAGCCAGGCTAAGTTTGCATTGGTTTTGAAATAATTAGATTTACTAAACACTTTCACATCAGGATGTGTGTGTGTCGATTTTGACAGCAGGTGCTATCAAAATCTATGCAAAAAAAAAATCCTTTTTTAGTAAATTTATAAAAAGAAGCTTCTTCCATTAGCGGAATTTCCTCAAATTCTTGATAAATCACTGTCTAACTTACGAGTATGAAAATAATAGTAGTAGTATTACGGGGAGGTACTCATTATTTTAACAGAGGTACTAAGACGACCCGATGGACGATCTGTCAATTTCTATAGAAAGAATCACGTTCCTGTTCACGTTCACGTCTCTTTCTAGTGTGAGTCATCCATTCGGTCATCCCCTAATTGGATGTCTGGGATCTATTCAATATATATCAGAAGTCAGAATTAGGTGCGCTATATTTGCAAACGAACATCTCATGGGAGCCAGCTCTAATTAGTTAGTAACCCAGCCGAAACGGGAAATATTGCAAAATGTTTTAGTTAAGTCAGGTTGATATCTACTGTTGATAGGCATTTAATTCCTGAAATACCCAACTATCGTGAATAATAACACTCACGTATTTTTAGTCACTATGCGCGACATGTTTCCGACATCTTAGGATGCGCCATCCATTATCAAGCGTCAACAACGGTGCGCGACGACGGCGACGACGCGCGCTAGCGGACTGAGCATCTTCTTGCCGCGCGCAGCGCCCTTGATGATAGAACCAGTTGAGGATGACACATCGTGCATAGTGACTAAAAATACGTGAGTGTTATCCGTAATTTTATTATAATATTAACTTTTTCGTTTATGCCTAAATATACCCTAGCCATACGGTTACTTTATGTTAGTCGATTTGTCAAAATCGTTAAACAATTGGACTTCATTGTATTTTAATACCGTTTTTTCTGTCTTCAACAATATCAGAATTACACGCAGGGCCCTCTGGTTGGGCCAGGATTCGTTCGAAAATAGTCGTTCTACAAAAACTCTCTATTAAAAACCGTTTAGCCAACTCATCAATCATTGCTAAAAACATCTGACCAAATTGACCACCACATAATTAAATAACTTAACAGATAACCGTGGATAATGAACAAAAGCGTATTATCCATCGCTCAACCTCTATCATACGAAAAATCACCTAATTCACACCCGATTTTGACAAAGTCGTATTAATCAGAGAGCCCCTTAATTATGCTTTTTTCTACAAAATGGTGAACGACACAGTTTTGACAGAGGTCGAGATTAATGATGGCTAATTACTGGACGCTGGAGGGCGTGTTTTGCGGTCTAATGGTTGCTGTTAAGTATAAATGTCGTATGTGCAGAACTGATATCTGCTGTGTATTCTGTGGACTGCCCGAGCTTTGGCCATTGTGATTCAGAATTTTATCTTTTCAAAATAGTATAGGGACACGCAGTAATAAATTGAACGTAGCTAGCCTAGGCCGGCAGATTAGTAACATTGTTAGGTGTTAGGGCCACTTGCACCGAGCAGATGACCACGAATCATCTGATAGGTAATCCTAAAAGTTGATAAAGAAACAAGCCGAACAGATGACTTCTGTCAAAGGTAGATAACTGTTTAAAATTATCAGAAATGTTCATAAAATGCTGACAAACTGTTGTCTTATCCAGAAATTATCACCGCTTGGCATCTTAGCCCTGCTGGGTTAGCCAACGAACCCGGAGTTAGCTGTCAAGTTCCATACAAAAAAAACCGCTTAACTTCGGGTCATGTGAACCCCGGGTGGTGCACGTGGCCCTTAGTAGTTTTGTGTTTGGTAATTTTTTGAGAGTTTTCCCGTTTCTGAAGTTATCCCAATGCACCCTATAGCTGGACCACGCTAAGTTTTAAGTTTTCAGAAATAGATAATTCTAAGGGTTGCTTCCGGTGCTGATTATGGTAATTTCGAGCCTACATCCTAATCATATTATTTTCCGCTTTCTAAATGGCTTTAAGTAAGTCCTTTATTTTCATACTTTACACTCGCCAGTAGATTCACGTCTATAAATATACATACATTTCGGATCTTATTACCGAGAAAGACGGTTTGAAATTGAATACATGTGCATATACATATAGTATATACTCGTACCTACGTATGAAGCCAACCGTACCAAGATCAAGTTATGCTGGTTATTTAGAGGCAATTCCTCTGTAAGCTACGCGGAAAAGACATCTCCGCACTTGTGCTGTTTTGTGTTTGTGCTGAATGTGCAACTGTTGTGCTAATGTTGTCAAGGACGGGATGATTGTATGACATATGTTAACGACTGGAAATCACAGATGGACAATGGTTTCGGTGGAATGTTTTCTGTGGGAAATATAAAATAGTAAACGTGGGTTGTAGATAGCGCTACAGTCATTTGTCAAAGAAGGCCCTGAAATTAATAAGAAAATTGGTAGCAGTAGCTCTGTCTGCATAAACGGCTGTCTTACTCAAATAATACTGTAATTCTATTCTTCTTTCTTTTTTATTCTGTATTTCTTCTACAAAAAAATTCTGTCTTTAAAAATGCTGATGGTAAGATTCTAAACACGAAAAGCTGCCGTTGAAAATTTTAAGGTAGGAATTAGGTGAAATGAACAACATTAACCAAATATGATAAATTCAAAACTATGACTATGTCTTTCTAAAAATCAACCTTAATTTCAAAGCAAGATAGTTTTAATTGTAATAAAAAAAAAAATCAATTTATGTTTTACTCAAGCATTTTTAACTGTAAGTACCTAAGAGATGGTGGAGGGACACCATCAGGTTCAAAAATTGCATAGATAGTTAATTTATGAATGAATCATTTGTTCTTCCTAGCGCCTATCATTCTCACCGACAATTTGCCTAATCGAAGTGTTTTTAAATCATGGAAAATTTATAGAAGCAACGAGTTTTATCTCTATAACATCCTGAAGAACTAAAGATGTGACGTTTTTAGACTAAACTGCCAAATACTCAAAGATATTTATTTGGAAATATATCTTATCATCTAGATGTGATCACAATAATAAAATAATGAAAAGTGTTCCGTAATAGAACACATAAGTGTTATTGGTATCGTATCTCACAAGAAACCGTATGATATTTTTTATAGGCACGAACACAGCCTTCATCATCTTTCGGTTTCAATTTAAGCTCTACCTTCAGTTTTACCCCTTTGACAGCGAAACTCCCTAATGAGCATAATTATAACCAACCCCACAGCTGCGGAGAGCATCAAGATTCATAACACAGTCGTGTAAAGGGTTACCCCAAATTATACCGAGTCTCACAAACCTGTAATTTTTGTACCACAATTGGCCGAAGCCTATTGTTCCGAGCCGCGAAATACAACGGCTTAAGTGACTTAAGAACTAAGCCGTTTTAAACACGGCTTATACTAATGTTTGGTAAATTGGTCGGTTTACAGCGGTGATTAGTTTTATTGTCATTAATTAAGGTTCGAAGTGATTTAATTTGACGTTTATAATCGAAAATTTGATCTGTGACGTGTGCCGCAGACCTGCAGATTTCTTATGAAGGTTGAAAATTTTCAGAAAATCGAAAATAATGTACTTTAGCCTGTATAAGTGTTTAATGTTCTCTAATATGTGTTTCATTGAATAAATGTATATTGTATTATATTCTAAAAGTTGCCAAGTAAATATACATATTAAAAAAAACTACTACTTACAAATTTTCAGGCATTCGTGCATGCAAGCAGGGCATAAGACCCTGAAAATTTTCCTTAAAACCTCAGAAAAGGGTTCTGTTGTAGGTAAGTATATATTTAAGTAGTTTCCGTCTAGTTTGTATACCTTAATTCAATAGAAATTCAACCTACAAAAGACCTCCCGCCAACATCGAAAATCGGATGTTTAGTCTTCTGCTTCACTTTTGTTGAAAAATTATGCAGAGAGGGAAACGAATTTTCCATTTTCTATTGGCATAACTCAAATCAGTCCTTAGGTTTCGAAGCAAAAGGAAGTACAAAAGCATGGACCTACAAATTTACATGTTTGAAACCTCACCAGTAACCCACTAAATCTGAATGTCATGTCAGTATCATGCGAAAACAGGCAAATCAGGCTACCTACTCGTATGTTATAAAATCTCGGCTTTTCTAGAAAAAGTCCCTAAGAAGTTAGTTTTTGCTTGACCCTCTGCCACCAAGTAGTGATGCGTACCTATTCGTTTTATGACAGCTCTATCACTACGCACCTATTTACGCAACTTTATGAAATCAACTACGCACCTCATCGTTCTCATCTCATGACATTTCCCCTTAATTAACCGAAACACTTAAAATTTCACTTACAATAATCATCGCCCAATTGTGGCCGCATAAACCGTCCTTGTCAATTTATATTGTCTCATAAGTAATTTCACATTCTCAGAGTCGGATTGTGAGGCGTTATAATGACAGGAGGATGACGTATGGATTCGGCGCTTAGGGCGTTTGCGCGCGCGCCGCCGGCGACTTCAAAGAGGTGGCCCGCTTTGATCTCGCCGCGGCACCGCCTCCAGTGCTGCGGCGGAATGGCTGTGGGTGGGATATCGATAGACGAGAAATGGGGTGTGTTGTAATCGATAAATAGGTATGCAATGTCCTAATATTTCCGGATACTTTTGTAAATTTGCAGTTCAGTCATGAAGGGATAACGTGATAAAACACTAGAGTAATTAATGACAATTGATCCTTTTATCCTAGTTAGGGGAATACCGAAAACAAAAGATCCCGTGGTCGTTCACCAACAAGATGGACAGATCAAGTGAAAGACTCGTCGCCATCCAAGTTCTACTCGGTCGTAAGAAACGCATAGGATAGAAACGATGGCGACAGATCATTCACTCCAGATGTAACAATGATGATGGCTATGATCCTCAGATATGAGGGATTGACCAGTGAGAGATCCTAAATTTGTTTACTATCAATTTGCCATATTTTTGACTTGGCATTTGTATTCTTCATCATAACGTAATCATATCATATATCATTATCTTAGGCTTTCTGCTGTATTTATGTGTAAGTATATAGATATAAGTAGTTCCCTTTTCTTCGGGAAACCTTGAATAAATCGGAGATTAAGATAAGATTTAGGTGTTGATCCCATAGTAAGAGATGCTCAGTTTGGAGACTAAAATCAAACCTTGAATTTAAAGCCCCATGGTCAGAGACACCGTGTATAATATATATGTAGGTACCTAGTGCCATTATTTTTTTTCACAAATCCATTGTCACATTTTAACTGTCCTGCAAATTTGTTTTGATTTAACCTCTTGTATGCGCAGATTAAAAGGCCGTACTGGGGATGATGGGAGAATAATTTCCCGATCGATGAAAATAACACACCTTATGAACCCCAGACATTGTAGTCTTTCAAATCTGAACCATTATCATTACAGGCAAAATTAATTTAAGGTAATTGCGATTGTTGATAACATCGACTATCGATACTATGTGGTCAACCATCGATACGTCCGCACCGACACAGGCACGTCCCTCGCCGCCGCAAGGTAATAAAACGAATGGCGCACGTATTTTGACGTGGAGCGGCGCTTCTGGTCGCGCCTCCCTCTCCCTCGTATCGCTCCAT
The DNA here is from genome assembly GCA_949128165.1 of Lathronympha strigana. NCBI lineage: Eukaryota > Metazoa > Arthropoda > Insecta > Lepidoptera > Tortricidae > Lathronympha > Lathronympha strigana. Next base: position 8,920,850 of record OX421921.1, on the reverse strand, counting down.
CCTTTTCCCACCACCGAAGGTGTCTGAAAGGCTATTATGGCGTTATAGCTCTGCCTTTGCTATAAATTACGCTGCAATAGTGCCTATTCTTTTGGACACAGCTCGGTTAGGCTAGGATCTGACGGATTCATTTTCTTAGAGTGCTCTTGATTACCTATGGGATTGGAGAGTGTTTGTGTTTAGGATATTAAATATATTGCTTTGTATGTTAGCGTGGTTTTGAGCATACAAAACTACATTCAGGACGGTAAGACGTTTACATTCCTACCTACCATGTGTCCTACGCCAGTTAAAAGAATGTCTCTATGAAGTTAGTAGATACCTATATCACGCAACAAGGTTTATACCTCGTGTTTTTAGGATTAGAAGAATTGTGTGATTGTTGTTGTGCGATATTGAGGAAAATTCCTGTTATTTTCTTTACCATAACGTTAAATGGGAATATGTAATTTCTCTCTACTCCATCTTTTTTTTCTACTCCAGCACTTCTATCTATCAATTAGATGACTGACAGCGATTTAAAAAAACCCGGCCAAGTGCGAGTCGGATTCGCGCACCGAGGGTTCCGTACTATCTTTATGTTGCAATTAAGTACACCTAGAAGTGGATATTTGACGTCAGCCACATGTATCGACAGATTGACTGACCCAATCTGTCGATACATGTGGCTGACGTTTGTACGGCATGGAGTTAGTAGGTATGCCGGTATGCGTCATGCGGGTTTATTGTTCCTTGATATTTTTGTATCATGTAAACCAATTTTTTTTAACTTTAGTTATCGAACAGTACTTTATCCCCTTCCACAGAAATATACGGCAGCCAAACGTATTTTTCCCGCTATTAAAATGTAGTTGCTATTCTTCTAAAAAACTTTTCATTGGTTAAAATAAGTAGTTTATTTAATGTCAAACCACATGCGCGAAAAATCATTGTTGTCAAACCTTTAGAAGGTCAAGCGATGATGATGAAACTGTCAATTCAATGGGAGCTACCGTATTGTCGTGCACCAGGCGGCGCCACTCATGACTGGGTCCTGTGTCACTATGAGAGAATTGTCAAGGTGACGTTTGAAGGTGGGACCCACGTTCCACTAGCGCCCCTGGCGGAAAATCGACTTGCGGTAATCCTCATGCGATTTTATTTCTAATTACAATAGCAGACGTCTTTGAATACTTAGTAAAAAGTTTGCAGATTGGTTTTGGTCAATTTACCTACTAGTTTCATAAATGCTTAATACTTGTCTTGAATACGTCAAATGTGATCTTAGTCCATATTTTTAACACGCTATTATACTGGTAATTCATTGACTAATACGGATAGAATGGCATGAGCATCCATGTACCCTAAGTTTCTTTGGATCAAATTGTAAACATGAAAACGTCAAAACGTGATTAAATGACTTTAAAACGAATCGAATTTTCTACATATTCCGGCGTATAATTCTCAAAATATTTAACATGTGATGTGCAATTGATGGCTAGCGATTTGCAAATTATTTCATCAGTGGACAACGATTTTTGTTGGGGTACGGGCCTCCATCCATCCATACATGCAAAGGTAATCATCTCCTTTAAGAATTTTCCGATACCTACTTGACAGATATACGAAAACAAAAGAATATATATACATGTGTGGTTACTATACACCCACCCAAGGGAAAGAGGTACCTATATATTTGTAATAATTAAGTAGGTACACATAAGTAAGTAGTAAAGCTAATAGCACAAAGTTAGCTCTACTATCAGTTAGTTAGCAATATTAGCTCTACTAAAGGCTTCTTTTTTGTGTGGATAAGGGCTAAATAAGAAAATCAATCTTTGTAGCTCTTAACCGATAAGGATGTTACAGGGAACGCCTGCAACTGTAACATCGTTTCGTATGTGACCGATGTGTAAATATCTGCGCTGTCGGTGACAATTTATGAAACCAAAAGCTTTTCCACTCGCTTAATTAAACTGGAATGTATAAAAGCCTAAAAAACGCAATCTCTCGGATTACCCAAAAGGCTCAAATTGGTACTTGTTTACTCTGGCAGTTAGATAAAAAAGGAGGTCAATAAAACAACAGAAAGCTCTTTGGCGGCGGGCGGCCATAAAACGGCTGTTAGATGGCGTATTAACGCCTGTTTCGACATCATTAGGATCGATTCCGATGGGTTTAGCCTAGTGTGTTTACCACGAGTTTGAAATCTACTGTAGATATCTATACTCGCTAGCGTCTACGTCAACGCACTGTCAGTTTATCTTGCTCGCACTTGCGGGTGGAAGCGGGATGCAACAGATAACGTGTCAAAATCTATCCTTCAAAATAACCTAAGATTTGAACTTAACCTCAGGTTTGGTAAGCTTCGGTCCAACTGATCTCCCTGGAGCGCAAACTCAGTAGGAGTATTCCAGAGCAGTAAAATGGCATGATGTTACGGAAGGGTCCCGGATTTTCCCCAGGCTACCATCCCACTTCACAGTCTTCAAGGAGACGGTAGCAGGTACACTCACCCAGTATCACTCATCAACAATTGAAAAATCGTCTTGGTTTTATAATGTAACTCATTTTCTAAACCAACTCGCGTTTTAAAATCACCTGTTCCATAATCATAATATGTTTCATAATCTCTTTTGTAAAATATTGCTGATACTAGAATCCACTTTAATTCAAATTGACCCTCACAGGTATTAAGTTTCACATTTGTGTTTAACGTACTAGTGTCGATATTTATTATAATTCAAATATTATTAAGTTGACTTTTTCACTTAGAGACTCCCACCATTATCGGTACATGTCCTTCTTATGTTGTTCAATTTACTAAACATTGATGTCATTGTCATAAGATTTATGAATAACAGTCGACAATGCCCTATCATCCATCATCTTTCTCACCCTACTTTAAGATCAGCTAAATTATCCCCTCTTCATCAAACGCAATAAAACCCATAGTCCACCATTATATAACGCCATCTATCTGATGTACATCAGATAGATGGCATTATATAATGTACGTATATCTACGATGTCAATCTACAACTGGTAGTTAGCGCTGTAATCATCTTACTTTCTATAATTTCTACTTGGGACTAGTAAGTTCCCTTTGGTCTGACAGAAGCTCCCAGATAACTCACCGGGAACATCCAAAAATGTATGTTCATAATATAGACATTCATGACAGTGACATAAGATTTCACAGAAACATCGAAGATTTTTTTTAGCTTCCTTCTTATTATTCTTCCTATTCCTAGCGTTTTCCCGGCTTATGCCACGACTGAGGGAGCCTGGGGTCCGCTTTGGCAACTAATCCCAAGATTTGGCGTAAACGTTAGTTTTACGAAAGCGTCTGAAGCTGACCTTCCAACCCAGAGTGTAAACTAGGGCGGATTAGTTCGGTTTCCTCACGATGTTTTCCTTCACCGAAAAGCGATTCGTAGATATCAAACATGAACTCTAATTATTTTCTTCGGCATTATGAAGGAAAACATCTACAAAACGCAAGATTTACTCGTCTAGTTTTAAACACATCATAAACAGACCGAAATCGACTTTTATTACTGCCTCGAGTACCAGGATCTCATAAAACTCGCGATATGGTTTGTATCTCACTTATCAAAGGAATTTTCAACCGAATATCATAATCGTAATCCATCCTTTGATGTAATTGTTTGTTAACATCACTGCAACATATTAAAATCTTAAATATGAGCGTATATCCATATCAATGTTTAAACGATTTTGAATTGCATTTCAATAGACTTAAGGTCGAAGGTACATAACGTTTGTTTAAAACTTAAATGCATTTTCGTAAAGGGGATGGTTTGTTTACAAAGTTACTGAACAGTTTATATAGTATTTATTCTTCAGGCAATAGAGATGAAAATGGTGTAGATTCTATGCATTTTAATATAGTAAAGCAGTATTTAATAATTTTTATTACGTTAAACATCCTATAAGAATGGTTCCCATCAAGCGTCAAATACTGTATATTGATAGACGTAGTTTCGTGGATCAAGTTATCTGACATATCTGCTCTTATCTTATGTTATTGTTCAAGCTTTAAACTGTCTAGCCTAATGTTTTACTGACATTACAATGGCAATATAATATCGCCCTCTTTATAGACATTCACTTAATGTCGGACGTTTAATCTCGCTTGATAATATCATTAGCGCATTAGGAGTCTATTGTTGTAAATATATGATAGGTAGGTGTTACTTTAGGTTGATTGGTTATTTGTGCATTGTATGATTCATAACTTTTATCTAATTAAATTAGTAGAGTTGTGTGGTTACAGATACCTTTTCCGTCGTAGATGGAGTTTCCTCAAGACGCGAATAGCAACTAATAAATCTCAATCTTTTTTACTATATTTCTAAAAAATATATAAAGACGAGTCCGGGTTTGAACTCGGTAACTCCTTTGATTTTGATGCTATACCTTACATTTACTCGTACATCTCACTCCTAAATCTCCTCATTCACCAGCCTATCATTTGTTTCGCTAGCCATGTACGTACGTTCAGGCATATCTTCCGGATCTGACGATAAATGTATGGTGAATTTGTCTGGCGGATGCCCGGCGGACATGCCCACTATGGAGATCTGACAGATTGCCCGAACGTATATGGCCGGCTATTATGCGTCTGACAACACCAAATTTATTAAGTTTAAAAAAAACTATTTATTTTAATTCTGCTAACAAAATTTGAAATTTGAATATTAAGTAATCATATTTGACAGAGCTGATTTATAATCAAACGAAATCGTTTCAATAGAAAATAATTGCAAATATTAATCTTAAATTAGGTGTTGTCTGTCAGCCCCTTAACAAGGAGACGGTATCAACAATTGAAAAATTGTCTTGGTTTTATAATATAACTCATTTTCTAAACCAACTCGCGTTTTAAAATCACCTGTTACATAATCTTTTTAATTGGAATAATAAGGTCAGTGCCAAAATAATCCGACGAACGCCCGTTAAAGTAATTATTTCATCGAATCCCGACTGTCAATCGATTGACATCAATAAAGTTAGCGAAACACTTGTACCGGCATTCCGGTTACCATCTTACCTCTATCTCTTTCACACCAAAGGCAAATAACTAAAGACTGAGAAAGAGGGTTGTTTTTTTATAAGACCAGGGGACTAAGCTTCGATATGGATGTCAATATCGGATAGTTTCTATAATCTTATTAACGGCTTAGTGTACCAAAATACTTTTTTGTTGCTAAGCAAAAATGCGCTTTATTCACAGGACAGTTGGGTTGATAGAGATTATTTGTATAGCATGTAAATTAAATCTGTCCCTTGACAGACGGCGTCGGTTCGATTAAAATGAACTGAGGTTTTATAACAAATATATTTGAATGTCTGGATTGCTAGGTTTATAGCAAGAAGTGTCCCAAGTTAAAAAGAGATGAAAGACTTTATTTATGAAGAGACACTAGTGGCAGAGAATCTACAAAACACGAATTCCTATCAACTTGTCTATTTGAGCACATTTATCCTACAGATGTTGAGAAGAATACCCAAGCCAAATTAACTCCGGCTTCTGAAATGACATTATTCAATCAGCAAAAGTTCCACATACCTGCTCGCCTCTCATAGTACCTACAGTAATCTTTTTAAAAATCCCCTCACTAATTAGCACAAACAAAATCTACTATTATCCGCTTTACACGCTTTGGTACACCAGAACAAGGTCACTCCATTCAAATTTGCTGAACATAACGAAAAATAGGTGTACCCAAACGGTCAAAGTCTAAAGGATGCAATAAAATAAGCTAATGACAAGAGTCAACGTTGGAAATAGGTACCCTGTAAGTGCTAAAAATGCTTAACGATTAGCAATCCAGTTCCGACACACACACGGCCGCAAAACAATAGTAACTTTGAGCAGCATATGAATACGTCTAGGTGATTATACGTGTCCATGGTGTGCCTGTCACAGGTCAGAATGAGTCGATCATTTAGGAAAACCAGTATAACGAGCGATAAAGTAGTGGCAGCCATAGATGACGAGATAATGCGCCCTCACCTTTCTTTCTTGGTAGAGTCAGACTAGAACTTTTCATAGATTTTCATAGCACAGACAAAGTGTTAAGTATACGTCATAATTTCATAGAAGTTGGACGTATAAAATAACACTTTAAAGTTTGTTCATTTGGAAGAGGTAACGTTGTTTGACGCTAATTGCTGCTGCTGGGGTGCTGCCGCTGGTCGTCGCTAGGACTAGTAGGTAGTAGGACTGCAATGTCTGCAATCACAGCGTAGAGACCTGGTAACCTTGTTATTTTAATTTAGCCTATGAACGGCTTTAAAATTGAACAGCCGTTTAATGGTTTTTTGCACCGATAGCCACATATTTTTGTTTGGAATTTGACAAGATAACTCCGGGTTAGCGGCCAAGCTTGGGTAGTGCAAATGGGATTTAGACTGATATTTAGCCGATGGATTTTAATAAACATTAGATTAATTCTGTCTAGATCCTAGCTTCCACCTTGTGTCTTTTGCAACATTGAGCCCGCGTACCAAAATCAATCAAACAAGAATGGTCTTGATGGATGATTTCAAATTCACGAGACAAACAACCCGGGTACAAGTCAGGAAGCGATACCTTAACAAATAAGGCATTACAATCTCGACGCCATTCGATCAAAATGGTCAAATATTATTCTACGAGTAGCAAATAAGGCTTTTACCCAATGGGCCTTTTAATACTCGGTCGTGGCTTTCCACGACACTGTCGGGGAGCAAAACGTATAGAGTTGTATGCATGCGCTTTTGTACTTATCCAGATCGTCGAAAAAGAGTCGTGACGACACAAAGTCTCGTGTTATAGAAATCCACACGACTGAGTATAAAAGCGACCATTATATACCCAGTACCACCCTACCGTACCGTACAAGTTTTTCCCACTTGAGTTCCGATTCCAAAATTTCAAATTCAACTTGTTTTTGTGCTACAATTTAAACTTTCGTAAGTCATACTGATATTAAATTGCAACGGTTATCACTTACGTATTTTTATCACATCCCATCCATCGCGAGCCCAGACTTCTGGCCGGGGTGTCGTGTTTCGGCGGTTCCGGGGTAACCTGCCGAATCCTACGCCTGATCAGACGACGCAACGAAGCCACGTAGTTACGTCGCCTAAATCAAATTATAAGTAGTGTTAAGTTTCATATGTTTTGGTTTTTTATTTGATGGTTGCAGTGCTTTGGTTTCTACTGTTATGGTGTAAACTGTTTTTTGAAATAAATATATCACAATAGGCGTGGCGTGACACTAGGGTTTGTTTTTGTGCTGTCGACTGTCGCACTCAAATTACGGAGGTCCCTCGACTCGACTCTACAGCAATGGCAACTAACACGGCGTGTGTCTATGTGTCACAAAACTCACAGCCCGCGCGTCTAACGAGTCGGCAGCTTTGTGAGATCAGTTGGCTTGTTAGAGTTGTTAGTCGACGAACGTTTGACACGTCCACAAAAAAACATTGGAATGCTCAATTGATTGGAATTGGTTGTGTCAAATAAAGAGAATTAAGATTTTTTTGATTGGAACTAAACATACAAAAATATTCTTGATTATTGTATGGCTAGTCTGAGCTTTAAATCTGTCAGTCTTAGTCCCAGTTTCTTTTTCTGAAAAACAAGTATATTCCAAAAGACTCATTGTACTCAATCAGCGACCTCCGGATTGAAAGGAGAATGAAAAACATTTCCAATGCTTTTAATATTGTTGTGAATTCTGTGTACACCTGAAAAGGTAAAGTTTTAGTGAGACAAATGTATAACTAACCATATGTATATGTCACCATCAAATGTAACCTAATTCTTACTCGTACATACAATAAATACTGTGATGCTTTGAGCTAAAATCCTATAAACCATCCCGACAATTAAGGTTTTCGATATAAGACAGCACTGAAATCGGTTCACTCACTCGAGAGCTACAACGCCACAGATAGACACACAATTTACAGTTAAGAGGCTGACAACAGCCAAGTCAGCGCACTGTGTCTATTTGTATCGGTGTAAACCAGATCACACTGTCACCGGCCGGCCAGGTTTTAGAAGGGAAAATCACGAAAACTATTAAAATAAATAAAACTGTAGGTACACTGTTTGTGAAATGTGACTCATTGTGAAACTTCCTGCCCCGCACAACTAAACTCTAGAATGTACTGTCACCAGCGATATTTCCGGGTCTTTTTTCTTGGGCGGCGATAGTCGCTTACCATCAGGCGATACGTCTGGTCGTTTGCCTCCTATTTCATAAAAAAAGATTAATTGCTACTGTATAGTGTATAGGTAAGTGGTGTATACTACTTAGGTTAAGCAACCTTGAGGCTACCGGACCTATGTTTTTGATAATACCTATTGATTTAATAAATAACTTATAATATATAATATCATGTTATAATATGATATCATTTATTATCTCATAAAATCCGAGTCCGGGTAACAATGTCGTACCTAAATCTTTGCATCATTATCACTAAAATTCTTAGAAAAACACCAAATCGACCAGAGCAAATCCAAAATCTTCCACGATTCATTTGGCCAATCATTTAGCACGAAGATTATGCCAATAACGTCATATTTTTTCCAAGAATCGTTTACTGCAATTTTAACGACGTCCTACTAATATTTTTTATAAATGAGACAGTCCGTATGTTTGTGCTGGTTTTTACAACAGGTTAATTCATAATTATAGAAAACAATCTGGATTTTATGTCTCTCGACGTTTTTACAGGGAGTGTCAAAAATACTGATGATCCATTTATGGGCGTAATAAGTAGGTACCATAGTCTGATTAGCATTTAGATAGATTAGATCTGATCTGATCCGGCAATGGCCACTCCATCAACAGTTATTGTCCGGATAAAGGAACGCTCTGATGTGGCTCGTAAAACTAAAGTTTGTCCTGAAGATGTGGTCACACAGAGCGTAATATTTAGATTTGCCGAGCTCCGGGAATACATGTTTGAGAGCTTAGGTCGGGTCTCTCAGATATGCTTAGCATCTAGGTCTTCCACACGCTGCTTAGCATTGGGATGGCAACGGGTAGATCTTGTATAAAAAATTAATTTCCCTGACAATCTAACTTTAACCGCAATAGGCATTACGTATTGCATAGCTCAGAGCTCAGTGAAACTTTCATATCACTTTGTTTTATACATTTCGAGTCCTCATGATATTTCCTTATTAATCTTACTCGCTCAACCCATCAGCCTAGCAATCAAGCGAGGAAATACTGCTAGCCTCTTCGGTACTAGGGGTCTTACCACGTCGTCTTAACGCGATTCAGTTTAGGACCTAAACTGAGTCGCTGCCATACAACTGAACCCAAACTGAATCGCGGTAAGACGACCCGCTACCTGCGCCGGACTCGGGCAGTGATGCCCTAGCCGCGAAGGTGATAGCACCACTCTGTCTGTCCGACGATATCTGCCCGACGCAGACGAAACATGTCACGCCTATTGTGATAAAAATACGTGAGTGTTAACCGTTGCAATTTAATATATGTATGTTTGTTTTATTGAGCACCCGATATTTCGACACTGTTGCAAGTGTCATGTTTACGGAGTAAACTAATCCTTAGAAATTGTATTTGGATTAGGTATCCTTGTGTGAATCTCCAAACCTTTGAACCTGTGATACGACCCAACTGCTTTCGCTCAGCTTTATATTTAAATATCCATGCTGCTGGTGTCGAAAAGTCCAACCATGACTATCACACGACGACACAGTTTTAAATTTAAGTTTCAAGCTGTAAGGCAAGAGTACGTTAATAAAGATTTTTACAGTGTGTATCAAAAGTACCGAATGATACTACAACTGCTGATAAGGCCAATGACCCTGAGTACGATGCAAAAGGAAAAATTTCGAAATTCGATTTTTTTTTTATTTTGTACTTACAGAGATAGGTGCATTTTTGATCAGCTGACAAAGTGATTTTTTTTTACCTTATCAGCTATTGAAGTTTCGTAAGATACTTTTCTTACCCTGTATGTATTACTAACTTTGTTTCAATTCACTCCTTACAGCAGTCGTTTTTGACCAAGTGGATTATATTCAGTACTTAGCTTCTTGTCTCTTTTCATATTTTTTTGTGTAAACGTGAACATCAAGCCGGCTTATTTGCAGCACCTACTCATTCCATCACGTTTCAGTAACTAGGGATGTTTCATTCTTTTAGCAATCCGAAACTTCAATCACGAAAATCATAAAATCACGTGATACCTACATTACCTACCTACCTACAAATTGAAAATCGTCGCTGCTGGTATCTCACCAGCTTACAGCATGAACACTTAAATCCCAGCATACTTGGAAATTTTTTCTAAGTTCGCTGATAAAATCATTAACTTTGAATTACACCTTGACGTACACTGTCTACTCTCCATCCTACTAACAATTGATACTGCCAACAGCAGCAAAAGACCACGTCAAATCGTCTCACTGCGCACATCTGCGCGCGACTGTACCGATTTCATAAAGCCAGTTTCACAACACGCACTAATCGTCCAATAAACGTCTATTTATAACATAATTGTACTTTAATATACCCACACGCCGCGAAAACCGAAAAAACGACTAAACCACTTCATTATGTCCTATTGTTGCGATTTCACTCCACTTTCAATGGGTACCCAGACCATTGACAATATTTTTTTCTTTGTATCTATTCTGAATTTTGCCGCGTTGCACCTTAATTTCATTTTTAATTTCAGTTCAATCAAAGACATTCAATTCTCGACCATATTTCAAAACTTAGAAGGTTCAGAATTGAATGATTCTTGAACTGTTTACTGCATGTGTGATTTTCGATATACGAATTTTAAATTGGATATGGACACGTCCATTGACTTGTGTGAGCACTCGATATTCGTAGTCACTTTACGTATAACTGGCCAGTGTTCTTCACTTGAAACTTGAAAGAGGCGCCACTGTCAAACTGTTACGATTTGATTCAGTAGAATGCTTTACTTTCCTTTTTGTATCACTGTTACGGATTAATTCGCTGGAGCATAGAGTCGCTCAGTCTGCACGTTTCCATAGACGATATACTGCGAAACCATAGATCATCCCGGGTGTTCTCTTGTTAATTCGTCACAGAGGAGGCTGCGTTTCGGGCCAATTTTTTGCCGCAATAAAAAAAGGGGAGTGAGGCAATGAAGTTGAGATCGGCAATCATTAGTTTGCAATATCACACATCAATTGACTGGGGTACTTTATAATTTTATTACATTATGCTAATATCTCTGTATAATGAACCGTTGAAAGATTTGAAAGCTTACCTATCACTTTTGTATAAATGCAAAAGCTACCATCTAATAATGTCGTAGTACTTACGTGGTAGTTATACAGAAAAAAATATCAATAGGAAGAAACTTATTTAAATATAATTATTAAACGGGTCTAACGCGAATTTACTTATTTACCGAAGTTTCGACACAGGTAAATAAGTAAATTCGCGCGAAAGTTTTAAAGGAAGAAACTTTCTCGGTAATATTAGTTTTGAATGAAAATAGGTAGTAGGTAAGTACTTCCCTATCTAAATAAATAAAAAAAGATTAACTGATCCAATTTATACTATCGTGAGACATATTAATATTATAATGAAATTACGGATAACGTACTTTAGTCACTACGCGCGACATATTGTGTTACGTGAGTGTTATCCGTAATTTCTTAACTCGGTAGGTCACACACATAAAATTAATTAAAGTCACATTTTATTAAATTAGACTATAAGAAACATAGTTTATAAAATAACAAGTGTAATTAGTGTAAGACCGTTCATGTTTAATAAATAAATAACTTTAGTATGTACAGTCAGTCAACCAATTGGAACCATATCATAGTGACGCTATATACATCAGATTGTTAGAAATCTCTGAATGCTTGTGATTTTGACATGCTTCTAGAGTGGCCTAGGGTTCCAATTAGTTAACTGTACCTTATTACTCACGACTGTTTAATTCAAAATTCAAAATTCAAAAATGTATTCTGTAAGATAGTAGTACCTATTCTGTGTATAAGAATACAGGATCTTTTTAAATATTCAAGCAACGCAACCGTTTCTCCTCTGCCGAAGTAAGTACAAGTCCAAATGGGCATACGCGGCTCTTTGGTGTTACTAGTCCGTACACTAAAATATATCAAAGTCCGTACACTAAAATATATCAAAATCCGTACACTAAAATATATCAAAGTCCGTACACTAAAATATATCAAAGTCCGTACACTAAAATATATCAAAGTCCGTACACTAAAATATATCATTACAGATTGTTTTTTGTATGTAGTGTGTGAAAAGTGAGTCTGTGTGCACATTTGCCCCGCAAAAGGTGCCAGAATAATTTGTACGGTAAGATGTCGCTTTGCCGTGTCCCTTCCAAGTTTTAAATGCAACAGAACCTAAACTTTGCTATTGAAATTATTAGAAATATTTCATCGAATTTCAAAATTTCCAAATTGGTGCGCCATGACATGAGGTCTTCTTCTCATATTTAATTAATCGAACCGCACCTTCAATAGTGCTAAACTTCTGTCGTAATAAAATATCAGAGAAGATTCATGATTTAAGTGTTACAATGATGAAAAGGTATTCATAGGATCATCTACGCTGTCCTGTTAAGCGTAGGTAATAGCGATATCTAAAAATTAAATCTACTTAATCTAAACATGCACCTTAAATTTTGTAGCGGACTGTTCCATTTTCAAAATCTTCTGTTTTTCAGATATTGCTATTATCTTTATCGGGCAGTAGGGTAAACCGGTTTTAGCGATTTTCTTTCATATACCTACCCTTTACTTTATTCCTGTCTTGAGAGGATCCTTATTTGCCACGGACATAAATAAGCTCTAAATCCATTATACCTAAACCGAACGAACGCAGTAACAGTAGCACAAAAAAAACTATATCTATCCCTTTTTTTCTGGATGCTAATACTAGCATTACTGGCGTAAGAAAAAGACTGTATGATGCACTACTGTTACAGCGTTCGTTCGGTAGTCAGACTTTATGATATCAGCATTTATACTGGTTTCTTCGAAGAAAACCCTCGCTAAGCGTTTGTTATAACTGGCCAGACCGAATGTGTGGGAGCCATGATTTACGAAAAAAAAGAAACAACTGTCAACGCCCAAGGCAGCGCGTGCCGCTCCAAATTAATAATAATGACGTTTTAATTACAAATTCACACGGCGCAACATTAAAATAACGATTATTTCTAAATTACAACCCAAATGCACACAAAAGAATTTAAAATTGGAATAAACTGCCGCCATGAAGCTTCTTTAAGTAATTGCAACAGACACCTTTACAATAAAGTTTATTTCAATATATGGTTTAAAAAACAAATGCGTAATATGCAATTACAACCAATGATTGTACGATTGAAGTAATTATATCTAATTTTGAATTGCATTCGATATCAACAACTGTTGTCGGCCAGTTCAAAATGAGCCACCGCTATTTCAGTTATCGCAGAAATTATTTGAATTTCGAACACGGTTAAGGGGTGTGTACAATGGTTTTAATTCACAAAACACCATTACACCCTAGCACGTACTGGCCACAAATTACAGTTTTCTTATATTTACAAAGACTTTTTTTTTAAATTTTACTTCGATAAAACTGGCAATAGGGATGTTATACAGCCAGTATTAATTACGATACAAAAGTTAACATAAATTAGCAGCTCTCGGGCATGTTATTAGTGGCTTTCTTCGTATTTCGCGTTTGTATGGGTTTTATTAAGCGTTACTAAGTTTTCGCCTTTTATTCATAGTGTTATTGAGGTTGGAAATTATAATAATAACTGGTAATTATTTGAATGTCGTGCGTGGGCAGATTGCAGAGTAACGGACGGTTATTTGAGAATAACGATCGTGTTTTCGTCATTGATTTATGATGACACCATTTTCAATGATTCGATGACGAGATGACATTTCACGTACCACGATGGCCTATTGTTGTTTGCAACCTATTATTTTCGGCTAATAAGCTCATTTGGTGCCATTATTTCAGTAAATTACTTATGTTAAGTAAGTATAGTTTCAAAGTAAATTGTTAAGACGCAGTTAAGACTTAGGAGTCTAAGTTGACTTCAATAAAACCACCATTCTTCTTAGGTATAATATCTTATTCTCTTTGCTTTCATTTAAAATCAACGGAAAACGACTACAAAAACAATTAAAAACATACTTATTGTAATATTTTATTCATTTATACCATATATGTAACATTTTTAGGGAACCAAAAATAAATGGGATAAGGATTTTTCACTACGTTTTTCTTTGCCAAACCAGTTAACTTCAAATGATATAAAAAGCTCAATATAAAAAACAAGCGATGTCTGAAGACTCTGGAGACAAAATAACATTCATTACAAAAACATAGTCGTGACAAATATGGAGCTCTATTAAAATCATAAAGTTTCATGATGATACCGTAATCAAAAACATCACTGACATTATGTGTGGCAACACCGTCTACACTTGACGCCTCTGGTGTCCAATTTGTCTCATAAACTGGCCACACTTACGTTATTGCCGATTATTTGTCAATAGAACTTAACCAAAGACACGCAATTATATATTTTTACGCTTTATCGCGCTTTCATGCAATGATACTGGCCATAGTTAACGACTTAACAACCAACATGAATATTTAAAAGTGACCTAAACGCGACAGAACCAAAAAAACTAAATCTTCATTATCTATGGTATTTCTTGGATGTAAAGGTCTGGTTACATTGGTATAGGTTGTTTGTGGGCGACCAATTATCGGATAACAAACTCTGTCCGTATCGAATTCTCGTACAGTTTTAACAATTTTGAGGTTCGAACGTCGTGTAATATAATTGGACATCGGTGTTAGGCTGGGCATACAAACATAGTGTCAATATATTTTTATTTGCATTATTGATATGTAGTCATGAAAGGTGATTTTCATTGTCCTGGACAAGTATGGGAAAATATCGTCCGGGATCGCGGGGAGTTTGACAAAGTTTTCCTCTTCTCTCCCCGGGCGGTAAAAATCTATTAGGTATTATTATAGACGCAATGTTTTTTTTAAATATATTTTCGTTACGCCGCTCACACCGTTCTAATGCGGACTGTGCTACTACACTGCCACTAATCATTATTGTTTACTTTTGATACTTTTTAGTGAGTAAGTAGGTACTCAATTCCTATTACCACAGCGTAGGGATGTACTCTTTACAGTGAGGTAACTTCATACACAGCCAGCGGCTCCGCTCGGTTATCGTGCGGAGACTCAGGGTTATCATAAAGTATGCGAAAGATATTTAGTAAATTTTTGATTTGACCGGAGGGTCACAAAAGGAAACATGGCAACCGGTTTAAACATATGTATGTATGTATTTTTACTGTTTATGTGAAAAGGCCGTTCCCGAAATTTTCATCCCAGATTCGTTATAAAGAGCCTCCCGGAACCTCAGATATTGATTTTTATCACGATCGGATCAAAACTCTACAAAAGGTAAGATAGCGGCTGTTTTTATCGATTTTACCTCAGATTCGTCATAAGTAAGGTTACTCAAATCTTCAATAATCGATTTTTATCAAATCAAAAAGACTCTTTTAATGTAACACCAATTTAAAAAAATAAAATAAATTTGATCCACATGGATTCATCTTTTATAATCTGATTTAAATAATTGATTTAACTAATAATTTGATTTAACTAATTTCCATTTTACACCCCTTAAAATAGACCACCGAATTTTCATAGAAATTCGGCGGCATTTCCTCCCCGCCCACTTCCCGCGCACCCCTCATCGATGACCCAAAAATCGGCGGAGTTGCCACACTGTATAGAATACATCCCTTGCTATTACTATCTTTAAATGTTAGTATACTCTCCGTAGGACTGCAAATGATTGCATACCAAAATAAAACAATTGACAAAAACTTCAGTATAGCTGTGAGCGCTACATAGGAAATCTCCATATTGTATTAGTACTCCATAGTCCAAATAATTCGACCTATGCACTAAACTAAAGCTCCTTCTGGAAATTAGCTCATACCTACTATTATAGATTATTTTTTCAGTAACTTGTGATTTTATGCAGATTATTATTATCTTTATACACTTACCTCAAAAAGAGATATACTTACTTAATAGTCTGAATGCTGCCTTAAACCGTCGTGTCGGCGGCACGCGACTCCTTCAAACACTCCGTTCCAAATCCAAATAAAGCAGATTCAAAATTCGAATAATTTCACAAACTCATACATCACCGTGTGATTTAAAAACTAGACTTTATTTCAATTGTTTAGAGAAAATTTTGGCTTAAATGTAAAGCGTTAGATGAGGTTGCGAAAGTTATCGATCAGTTGCGTATGTGTGGCGAATGGATTTTACAGAATACCGCTATTTAAAAAAGTTGAGTGACCATAGACAAGGCTCGTACGCTTTTAATTATTCTTTGTTTTGTGGCTAGTGTTCCGAACCGTACCGAACGATGTTTTATAGGTTTTTTTTTGCGGTTGGTCAATTTTAACGGTGTTGCAATGTGACATAATAACATGCGTAGATGTGCGTGCTCGAGAATTACTCTTGATGCGTAAGGGACATTAAAAATGTATATATTTCATGACTTCTAAAAAAAGTAGTTATTCTATTTTTCAGTGCCATTTGTTTTGATGGTTCTTAGCTAATTTAGCTACGTTTGGTGAACGCGGAGGAGCAGTCACGTTCCAGTTATTCAGCTCAAACTGTCTTGCCGAGTGGCTAAAGTACGAGTTATGTATTTATACTCTGGTATATCCTTACCATCTTCTTCTTCCTAGCGTTTTGCCGGCTTATGCCACGGCTCATGTAGGGGTCCGCTTTGGCATTTATCTTTTACTAAAGCTGCCCAGAGGGTAAACTAGGCTCTTTTGGGTCCGGTTTCCTCACGACGTTCACCGAAAAGCGATTGGTGAATATCAAATTATATTTCGTACATAAGTTCCGAAAAACTCATTGGTACGAGCCGCCAGGACTTGAACCGCGACTTTTGGACATACCATTAGGGACCATTCAATTGAGGACATTTTACTTTTTTTACTTTCTTTTTTCAGTGAATAAAGCCAATAAAGGTATTAAAAAATTAAGGATTGGTAGAGGTTTTCAATCAAAGATATACATAACACATAATTGTTTATTTACACCAGCTTATATGCACAGTACCGAAGGCTAAACGCCACTACATTAGTATAAAAGATCGCATCGCTGCGATGTAGGAACGAGAGGTCTATATACAGCCATACTCTTTCAAGGACTATTTATGACGTTTTTGGCAAAAGGTACTTTGCAGCTGTCGATAAAGCGCTAATATCATAAATATTCGTTTGAATATGAACCTTATCAACAACCGACAAAGTGGTAGACACCTTTTACTAAAAGCACGTTTTCACAGTAAGTATTTGTAAAGGCTTAATTTAAACATCCAGCTTATTTAAAACTGCAAATAATGAGCATTAAAAAGGAACGATGATGTAAGAAATGTATAGAAGTTAGCACAAAACAAGGACAGTTTATTGAATTTTTACATGGCAACATAAAACACTTTAGAAGGTTATGCCTCAAAAGAATTGTATCGAATATCGGAAGTACATTACAAATAAATGTTACTTAAATAAAAATTGATTTCTTGGAAGAGTATTTAATGACGCTAAATTACGACTAAGTGAGACCACGCAAAATAATAATAATATTTTACTTTCGAAATGCACCAGGTACTTTTGATTCTTGATAATATGATTCGTTTTTATTTAGTTGCAGTTAAATTCAGAGTAGGTACTCTTTTAAATAGGTATAATAATATGTAGTTTTTTACCCTCGTGGTCACACTTGGTCGCTTTAAAATTCAATTCAATCATTTATTTATATATTACAAACATTCTATACCACGTGCAGAATTACTTTTACTATAAATACATATTTATCAATTTTATTCATTCATTTGATGAAAAAAATATGAACATATAGGTACATCCTGCTTTCTTATTTCCGATAACTTTAAGGGGAGATTCTAAAGGTTAACTAAGATTAATTTTAGATATTCAATAAATAAATTTATTAGCTGAACCAGTGTAAAAGGTAAACCATCTAATACTAAATTGTGTTTTGGCATGTGCTGTCATGTCTGAAGTTTCAGCTTTGTTACTGCAGTAGTCACTTTTGAGTGACTCTAAAGGACCCTTTACAATGTAATATTCATTAATTTTGTATGAAAAACGAAAAATAAAAGTGATTCGAGAATAAGCGATTATATCAGGCAGCTCCTGCTTAACGTACAATGCTACGTGTCAACGGAAATAAAAAAGCACGGTGTACCTATAATATTGTTTTACTGCATTTTTCATAATACCGGTTGGTAGTGTCTCAATCTTCGTAATTAGTGACACAATTACTGTTCTTAATTAGTAATTAGTCTACTAATTTATTTAGCCGCGATTTGCTGGAAAGAGCTTACACGTAAGTACTTAGAATTTAAACTTAATCTATACATGTATCTATTTATGTACAGTTACTTTTAGGTCCATATTTATATCACTGGCACACAGAAGTTTTGAAAAATAATTTCCATATTGCACGTACTGGTTTAATAAATACAAAAATACATGAAATAACTTAATTCAGTATAAAAATTAGAAATTGCAATCCATGTGCCAGTCAACATAAACCACATAATAAATAATTTAGGAATATCTCTTTAAAATTATTAAGTACTTAAATAATAAAATCAACTATCACATTTAAATTTCCAACGAAGCTTCTTCATAAGTTTTTGTACAGTTACTAGTTCTATCAGATTTGTACAACTAACACTAGAGAGAGTGAAGTACTTTACGCCATACTAACCATTAGTGGAGATACATCAAACGTCACTATTAAAAAGTCTGATAATTTAAAAAAGTATTTCACCATAGAGTTCGTTCGATTCGACATTCGAACATTCGATTTTTAAAAATCGAGCGCGCGCCGATCGTACAACGCTTCATGTGCGATCGCGCGCGATGCCTCGTTTCATTTAGACGCGTTCACTACCAGGTTAGTAGCTGCCTCCTCACTTGCTCCTATGCTCATAGCTTTCTTCTTCAAAATGCCTAAATCTGTGACATTTTCTAGAAAGCTCTTATGCGCGGACAGTACTTTAGCGCTTTCAACATCCTTTTTAAGTTCCTCCATATCTCTCTTCAGCTTTGCTCGTCTGTTTTGGAACCAGGTGATGACTTGGGCGTTGGAGAGACCGAGAGAGCTGGCTATTTCGTCTCTGTCTGCCGGCGAGAGGTACTTCTGGTAGAGGAACCGTTTCTCCAGCTCGAATATCTGGTGGTTCGTAAAGGCGGTTCGAGATTTTCTTTTCTTCTTCGGCTGCGGCCTCGAGTTGAACAGGTTCAGGTGATTTGACTGACCATCTGGAACAATAAAAAGTATAATTAACGTAACTGAAAGATACGTCTGTCATTGATGGGATTTGTATTGTGTAGAAAATTTGGATCATGATTTTAATATTATAGTCTGACAAGCTAGCGAGCGCATAACAGTCAGACATGACATAGACAGAGACAGAGAGCATCATACTGTATTTTTCTTACGCTAGTATTACCACCCCGAAAAAAGGGTTGGATATACCTAATTCTTTTTTCTACTGTTTCTGCGATCGTTAGCTTGTCAGACTATAATTGCGCTATTATTTATATGTATAAAGGTGCCACTACTCATTATTACTTAAAATAAGCAAAGGTATAAAACAACTTTTTATATCACTGAGCCAAAGAAGTTAGTTTTTATAATAACTTTACAATAATGAACAAAGCCCAGGTAGAGCCGTTAGGTTAAAATCATGCCAATCAATAAAACTAATCAAGTTCCAATCAAGACACACATGAGACTCCAAATTAGGGGCAATTGTCATATATCACAGATAAAACAGCGGGCCTACCGCGAACATCGAAACTTCGAAATTTTCGACCTGCATCTCTTTCGCTCGAATATGTGAGGGCGATAGAGAGGGAGATACCAATTTTCGTTTGTTCGATACTCACGGTAGTAGGTCTGACTATACAGATAAGAGTATTATCAGGTATTAAAACAGTATTCGTGTCTATGACAGTCGTAAAGCGCCCGCAGCGCTAAAATGTAACTCGTCTGTCGTAAAATCACAATAAAAGGCGAGTTTAACGAGTCGAGTGTGGATACGGGCCACTTGTACCAGTAGACTGAGGGCTTAGTGCGAACATCGGAAAGTCAGACTCGAGCTGCTCTCTGGTTGCTGCTCTTTAGCTCGAAGCAAGCGGGAGAGGAAGACATATTTGCGTTCGTTCGATTTTGGAGGCATTAGGCTTCAACATTGTACCTATGACGCATTAGGTGAAACTTTTTTTAAATCCTGACTGATTTATGTCTACTTGAACGACCTGATAATTACAGTCGTCGGTCAAGTTTTGTTAAAGGCTTGTGAGTTTTGTAACCTGTAAGTCTCTCTTTCCGACAGTAGCTTGGATGGTTTGAAGTGTCTTTTAACAATGCATTAAAGATGTCGCTTAAAGGATGACTCACACTACAACGGGACGGGACGGGACGATCTGTCATTTTCCATAGAAATAATCACGAGATAGCTCGGAGCCCTCGGAGGTCACGTGACGTTTTCTATAGCAACTGACAGATCGGGCCGGCCCGGCCACGTCCCGGAACGATCTAGTGCGAGTCATCCTTATTGGTTTCATGCGTTTCGTTAAATTCTAAAAACACCGCGTACAGCGTATGATGATATACTTAATTCATTGAAATTAAACACTTTAGAACGGATTAATCGCGTTTATTAACAGCATGATCCTACGTTTCGAGCCCTTTATATACTTTAGTAAATCAATAAGAATGAATAGTAAATATAAGGTAGGTAAACATTTATTTTGATTAGGTATACATATGTGTACTTTGATAAATAGTATTAATACCTATGTTTAGAAATTATTATTTAGAAAATAGCAAAGGTACCAATGCAATTATGAAATAATTACCTGCCACATATATCCAAAGTAAATATAATTCTATTGCTGTGCCGATTAAAATTTGTGTATGTTTATGATAATCTCATAAGATAATCATTCATAGAACATTACAAGAAATAAAAAAATCAGATATAAACACATTTAAAAATTTGTAATTTTCTTTTATTGCCACCGTAACGGAAATGAAGAATAGCAACAATGTTATCGAGTTCCGGTGCACGCTACTAGTGTTATCTGTGGATTACTAACCTGCATGTTTACATCACTAGTTTCAATTGTAAAACGAATGGAAATGGAAGTGAAGCTTATACATCTACATCTTATCTTATACCTTTAAACGATCTTGGAAACGACTTGGCTAATGATTTGGTTGAAAATTGGTAAATGGCTAATAATATAATTTCAATTCGTATGTACCTATAAGGTACGATTCTATATTGAAAGACCACCTGAGCACAACAATTATCATAAAACAAGTTTCAAACCCAACAATGAAAAGCACCTAATAAAGTAAAAACGGTATTTAACGTTTAGTTTATGGTAACTTTACTTTTTATTCGACCTCCTCGGAGCTTCATGACACGAGCATTTATATCGCGCGGTTCACCGCAGAAATTAAAAAAATAACCCATCCACGACCGTTAATTTGAACGCCTATGTGTTGTCGTTTTGGACACGACTTCGAAATTTGAAATGTTGCAATTATGGGGACCACATAAGATGCACCATTCAATTGCAGTTTTTAATATATATATTTTTTAACCAGTTGTACTTGAATAGCAACCTTTCTGATATTGCAATGTACCTTTGCAATATGTTATTGTGGAGTGCAGACTTTAATCTCCATAAAATTATGCAGATAGAAGACCCGTTGCTCTGGCCGATGCTCAGCTGCCCGTTGCCTCTTGTTACCGCCTTGTTACCAGGATACCAGGTTGGATGAAATAAAACTCATAGTAAGTTTTAAGCGCGCCGTATAAGCAGAGGCGCGGGAGTTGTTGTAGAGTGACTTGTAGAACTGACTTTCAGGGCAAAGGGGGCCCTTATTTGTACGCTCCCCGCGTCTACCATATAGGTGGGTGGACGATACTAGGCGTCGCATGTATATTCAAGCAGTAAGCTTACGACTAGTACATTATAAATGGGGAGGAATATGGTTTATTTATTAGGAACATTATTTATCATTTTAGTAGTAATGAACACTTTGTCAACATTAATTGACACATAAATAAACAATAGTACGATCGCTTGGTGGGATCGGTGTATGACATATATGACCAATCTCTCTTTTGGGACTGGGTTAATAATGAGTACATCAATATATGCATATATGGACCAATCTCTCTTATGGGATTGGTCGAGTGTAAAATAATCGAACACAACATATTTATAAAACTGATTAACTTAATTATATATACAAACTTAACCTAAAGCTATTCGCGACAGTTATAATAAAGAGGATATTCTTTATTGGCTACCTACGTCGCTAGCTTATAAACTGTGTAATGTGTATGTACGTACTATTCCTGAAAATCGCTCCACATTGGCTGAACATCGTCTACAATGTGTTCCAATTTTTAAATTACCGATCGCAATTACCAATGGCAGTGCAGCATAGCAGCCGGAAGCGCGGCCATAATGCACTTACTGCCAACCGAACGAGCCAAAACAGTCGGCCATTGCTTTAACGACTTTTATATGTGAATGTTTTATAAGTGGCCAGTGATTGTACGTGTACCTATTTTGGGGAACTTACAAAGAAAAATAAAGGTTCCCACATAGTGATTAAGTTTAACGCGCAAATGCAGTGATGCATAAATGGCGATATTTGTCAAAAACGCATCTCTCACATACCTACGCTGCTCAGCCAGCTCTGTAAGTAGGAAACCGCGAAAAATTAAAAATTTCTATAGCAAACCGGTTTCCTAATTCCTACTGACATGCAAGTCCTGACAGTTGTATTTAATACAACTATGTAACGGTTATCTTTTTAAATTCGACCAAAGCCGCAACATGGAAAGTTTATTGTTTTATTCTTACTAAATAAATATTAAAGTTTTGGCAGTTTGTTAACGAAGGTCAAAATGAGGAAATCCACAACATAGGTACGCTAATAAACATGATAAATCTAATAATATATGCAAAGACATCAAATTGTTGAATAAATTCGTACAAAACAATAAAGAATTACCGCCATCAAACATCAAAGTCATTTGTATGCATCAAGGCAATCAAGTCAAAGTATTTTTGTTTTTTCTTTCATGTTTCTGGTAGCGGATACCCGCTTATTATGCCTAGTTCACGTAATTACCAGTGTTGCCAACCAAACGAGTTGCCATACAAATTGTAAGGGTGTGATTCATATCAATTGATAATTATTTTGATGGGATTTTATATTTTATTGTTGATAATGATTGTCTTGAGGTGTAGGGTCATTTAGTAGATGTATCATTAGCATATTTTGGTGCATGGAATTCGTTATTTGGTTACCTACAGCTTTTAACCCCTTAGTTCCAAATGATGTCACTTTTTAATGATTATACCTACGTTAGTTTCATTAAGTTTTTCTTCAATAAAGGTGCTAAACTTGGCTTAAAATTATCGATAGTAGGTACATATTTTAGAACTTAGTTATGTCTATTTTTATAGTCCACGTTCCCTTTTATAATACCCATTAATTACTTTTTTAGTTTAGTTCCCAGCATAACAGGCTTAAAAATACTCAGCCATAGACGAGAACACACGCATTCGATTTCGCTACGCTTTTTGCACTCAATACTAAATCAATCTCTGGTTTCGGAACGATTAAAAAAAGTTAATAAATATCGCAAACTCGCATTACGATACAATGTGTTTTTTCTAATTCATACTTTAAGTATGTCACATAAGGTCGTGTTTACATTAACGGTATTGTATTAGATAAGATGTTGGCAACCTTTGGTTTCTTATAAAATACCTTTGGTCGAATAACGAGGTGTGTAACGGAAAAAACTACAGGATTCAATTTGTACTCGTTAAGGAGCTGTCCTGGGTCCTTTGTGGAGGCGTCACGTCTGTGATCGAGCGGCCGGTCGGCATTTGTTTCTTTACCCTATACGCTACGATTAGTCCTGCCTGGGTATATAATTTCTATAGAGCTTGTCAACCGACCAGTGGAGACCAACGCCTAAGGACCGTGTCAAATCATCGAACGTCTTTGGTTTCTGATCTCTTCTTCTTAGTTGCTGAGTTTAATATTAGTAAGTTACATAATTAATTATTACACCTTTGTTTTACGACTTTTGATGAGTACCATCGCTAATACTGGCCACTTGTAATTCCTACTGCAACGAAATAAGGTCTACCGATGGTAAAATATTTATTTGCACAAAACTTTTCACTGGATAATAAGTTAAACCTCGAAATTAGTGCATCTGCGCTAATTTCGCTAAGTACCAGCTTCTTCCTCTAGACCGCATCCAACGGAGAGCTGCTCGAATTGTCAACTGCCAACGTATTTCTGATCGGCTTGATCCCTTGGCGCTGCGTAGAGATGTGGCCTCACTCTGCATTTTCTATCGCATGGGAGTGTTCCGAGGAATTGTTCGGATTAATCCCTGCCGCTTCTTTCCGCCATCGCCCTACGCGACAATATTTCCACTCTCACCATTCAGATGGTTGGCAGTCCTCAACTGTGCGCTTTTCCCGAAACTTCCTGCCTCGCACAGCTAAACTGTGGAACGAACTGTCGCCAGCGGTGTTTCCGGACCGATACGACCTTCAAACCTTCAAGAAAAGAGCGTACTCCCACCTTAAAGGCCGGCAACGCACTTGCGACACCTCTGGTGTTGCGGGTGTCCATGGACGACGTTAATCGCTTACCATCAGGCGATTCGTTTGCTCGTTTGCCACCTATAGCATAAAAAAAAAACGAAGCTTCATCCATTTTTTCTTAACCATTTTAAAGTACTCGTTAGAAAACTAGCCTATTGCGAGACTCAATTCAAAAAAAGAAGAAATTTAAACTAATTCACTTAACACCAACCTTTCTAACTAGACGTTACAGACAACAAAACCATTCCTTCGCCAATACGTGCGTATCGATCAATCAACCTCACGTCAAGTTTGCTTGAAAACTCTTCCAATTCTGTATTGATTACCCTTTAAACACCCAAATTAGGATAAGAACCAAGGCAAACGCATCAATGGTAATCGAAGTAGCGATTTACTCGCGGAATTTTCACTACCAGATTTGACTTGGTAAAGGTAGGGGTCAAACATATGCCCCTCACAATCGAGTCCCTGCGTGATGTTATTGAAGAAATAATTAAGTACAAACCCGTGAAAATGAGAGATTTTTAATAGAATGGGCGAAGGAATCGTCGTGACAGGTAAGCGATTTGTAACAGTTTTTAGCCGTATTTGGGTAAAAAAAACTGTTTTTTAAGATCAACCATCTATCAAGATGTCCATTGAAATTGAGAGCTTGCGCACATAATATTCTGCAAGTTTGCATCACGATAAGTTTGAGTAATTAATACTAAACACATCAAAAGTCATAGAAAGTTAGAGTTACTTGTTTTATAGTTAGCTTAGGATAAACATTCCGCCCATCAAAATTTCTCATTCCAATTGCTTGAATCTTCAACTTCAATAAAGCGATATCTGTCGTGAATTTCATTTAAATAATTTCGAATTATTACAAACCGGCAATCAAACATACTCAAAACCTAATCATTTGAATCCCGGACCTCAATAACGATTATAAATTGCCAAAAAACGTCGTTAGTGCCAAAAATGTCACATTAGACACGGGTAGCGTTTTAGCACCTGACTAGGTAATTATGTTATTCTAATTTGGTCGCAAGGTGTGACTTGCTGACATGTCGTGGACGAATGCGCTGATCCTCGGGCGATGTAAATACGTATGTCTTCGTATGTCTATTTCGTTGACGCCGTTTACAAAGGTCGGCATAACTCATAAAAAAGGTTAATGTTTTGGTTAGGCTGATCTTGAAACCGCTGTACAATTTTATTAAAATTTTAACGGCATGAAAGCCACAGTACAGTGTCTTTTTTTGTGACTGCATATTATCTGTCTTGCGACTTCGTTCGTAAAACATTTAGAATTGTTCTTCTTATTGCTAACTTTTGAAATGGATCAATCCAGTATTTCGTATAAGGTAATTTAGGTTACAAATTATTTGTATGCCAACTGGCATAAAAAACAGACAATATGGTTATTCTGTATGTGTTCCATTGACAAGCGGCCTTTTCCGCTATATTAGTCATGTTTATTTAAAATTATGTGTAACTTACACATCTTGTATCTTATCTTTGTTCGTTTTTTATATTCCTAAATACATCAGAAGGCGTAATAAAAACAGGTCGGCATTATCAAAACATGTCCCCGCGGCGGCACGGCTGGTTTAGCTTCACGGACGATTGACAGACAGACAGACAAGCAAACACGCATAATGACGCGTGACTTTGTTTCTCTTGCGGCTCTTAATTGGGATCCGGTGTTTTAGAATGGGAGTAAAAATAGAATTTGGTATGGATATACCTACCAAGTATATGGAAGTGTTTCGGATAAAATGATCTCTTTGATAAGGAAATATAGAAAAAAATAAAGAAGAAGAAGAAAGAAAAGTCAGGCGTATTAAAAATTTAAAGTTCAAACGTTTAGAGACGCATTTAAGTTATTTATGGAACCCGGCGTTACTTTGCATAAAACAATAATTATCAATTTGCGGAATAGCAAAAAAAATTGTCGTAATTAAATTGAGACGCAAATTCCTATGGTGTGGGCAAAGACATATTGGCCTATTGTGCCAAGGATGTAGGTAATTACATACAAAACGTTATTCAGTAAACGGTATACAATCATTATTTTCCGCTATTAATATCGACTATAAATCACATCAATCATATGCATACAAGACATGCCTGCTTAATTTATGCCATACTAATTGCTCTTAATAAGACATTGTAACATTATCTTAAAGTATAACGTCATATATACTGCAGTAAGGTTACCAGAGTTAAGACATTTTCATGTTGGGTATCTTCTAAAACGTACTATGTTTATGTGAATTTGTAATTCACTTTAGACGTTTTATAGAAACAACATTTGCTATTACTATTGCGATTGATGATCCAGTATAACTATGAATTGCAACTACAGATAGTTTAAGATTTTTCTGGAACGTTCTGGTGCAATTTTTATACCATAACTTAAATCGCAAAACATTTGTTTCCTAAAGTAAATGCTTAATGATTTAGTTACTTAAGATAATATAAAAATCATTATGCCGTCCAAGCCTAAACAGTTTTCCCTGCTTCTCACTTCGAAGCATTCTTGTCGCACACCAGGCGACGTCACTCATGCGTGGGTCTTGTGTTAACGTGAAAAATCGTCAAAATGACGTTTGAAAGTTCCCGCCAGACCCAAGTACCACTAGCACCTATAACAGCGAATTCACTCATGATAATCATATATGCCATAAGGCAGGTTATTGTGCGGGCACCGACACTGTAATGAAGCATCAGTTAAAGATCTAGAGCTCGCACTAACGTTGGTTGACTTATGCGCATGTCTGTTCAGCAATATGAATATTCCTGGCGTGGGCCCAAAGACCTTTCCGCCGCGAGTTTGTCACTCATCCAACTGGATATTATCCGTTAATTGATTCAAGCGATTAATAAACAGTAACGACTTAAATTAGAATTGGAATTACGGATAATTTGTGAATAGAAATTGATCTGTAAATAATGATAATTTACTCACGTCAAATGTTGGCTAGCCCTGAAACGGTTTCCATTTGGCAACGATAGATGGCATGGATGTTTTGCACAGATATTGCATACGTACCTACACTTACGAGTAAGAGATATTACTCTGAAGGAACTGATTAAACCAGCCTTAACCATATAATAGGTATTCCGTGGCCAGGCCGTGCTTGTGTTGCGAGTACTAGACGACGATATATATACAAGATAGATACATATAAATACTTAAATACATAGGCTACATGCATAACTCAGGAACAAATAGTCGTGATAAACACACGAATAAATGCCCTGACCAGGATTCGAACCCTGGACCTCCTGTTTTGTAAGCAGAGTCACTACCAACTAGGCTAGGAGGTCTTTAAAATATTAATATATGCAGTAATAAAAACAGAGCTTTCACTGTCCATCCCGCACGCATGATAATTAATTATGTTCTCTTTCTTACATATACCTTATTTCTATATAGGCCGTCACTTACCGATTGAGTGACATACTCGTGCACTTCACTGCACCAACATATTATAGATCTGTATGTGCAATCGAAGGACTAAATTGCGTATGGATATATGTAATAAATCATTTACTTTTAGGTTTTCCTTCTCTATTTCTTCATAAAGCACCGTTAACTTCAAATCGCAAATGGCGTTTCTAATCTAACTGGCCAGCAATTTGGAATCGAGCCAGAAAATAAGATTTCCCAGCGGGGCACAGCGCTTACCGATATAACTCGGTAAAAACTACAATGAGCGCAAACCTCAATGGAGTCGTAATTTAAAAATCGATTTTTATAAAACAAATCTAATGTGGCCAGCCAACGGGGCGTAAAACCAGGAGTTTTACGTGATTGGTGCAGCCCGAATATCGTTTACGCTACGGCGGTGTCCGAGAAGGTTGTAAGTCCATAAGCTAGCCATAGATAATGAAGTGTTTTGTTTGTGGTCGTCATCGTGTGAACCGGAGCCGTGAGAATGTGGTTAGAGTTTCTACGAATGTTTTTTTGGCTTCAGTTTTTGGTGCTGGTTAATAGATGACTTCGTTTTGTAATTCGGTTCAGTTAGGTTAGGTAGTAGACGTTTTTAATGAAATTTTGACAAAAAGACTAACTAGCCAGTACATGATATGCTTTTTCCTTTTAAGTTTGGACAGTTTACAAAGGTAACTTAAAACCATATCCAGAATTCCTGATCTTCTTTACACACTAAGGGTCACTTGCACCAACCATGGGTTTTTGGTATAGAATTTGACTGCTAGCTCCGGGTTCGTTGGCTAACCCTGAAATACCCATTTACGAGACAGTCATTAAACAAATGCACCTAAGAACCTGTTTAAAATGTATGGAATTATATCACTTTAGTAGCCAACACCAATAAAAACTCGACAACTTAATCATTGATGCTTAATTTTGGTAACGTCGGTCTACTTAGATCTGAAACATTTTTTCTTAAGACTTATTTTGACGAGTGCAATGGTCCAAATCATTCACCAATCGTTCGCTGTGTAATTCGATTCGAATCATCGAGCACGGCTGCTCAATCGATTGTCAAATTGGCAGTTGATCTTAAAAAAAAAACACGCGGAAAAAGGTCATGAAAGTGTAAACGGTCATCGAATTTTCTTAAGTGGACATCGATCTATTTTACATTAAGCAGGCGACTGGATGTAGATAAAAATAATGGAAAGAGTATGAGTTTTGAATTGTTTTTGCTCAAAGTGTACCTACATCGAAATGTTTGCCAATTTAGCCAAGCTTGACAGTACTGGCTTCCCACCAGGCGGTTTTGACCCTACGTAAAATACTTACACCTACTTTTGATAATTGTGTATTAGTTGGTAAATAATTTGTAGTTAATACATAACATACCTATATATATATATTACGCGATATGTTAATATTTTCTGTCTTTTGTTTGCTTCTAAATACTTATTAGCTAATGTTGCTTCGCCAGCTGAATAAAAACTGAACAGATGCGTACAAACTGATTTATTTAACTTATTAACTGATTAAGCTTCAAAAGCAGGCGCCAACATTTTTCGGCAAATTCAAAGTCACGTAAATAACGTTACATATCGTAAATCAAGGGCGCTTAAACTACGCATTCCGTTCTAAATCCGAACTTTTCTAATCTGTGGTTGTCGGAAAAAGCTGCCAGTACAAAAACTAGCACTACCAACTTTTTTAAATTTATTTAATACCTTACCACATTGTGCTACAGTATATTTTTGCTGGAATAAGTCGAAGATGAGTTGGTTTCTGTAAAAAGGTTGCACGCGTGGATTGACGGCAGTTAGTGCACAACCCATGACAGTGTAACGACCGATGGTTATCGAAAGCATCTTTAGTCTTTGGGCGAAGCCGGTGTTCTAAATTCAAAATTTAAACTGTTCTTTGTTGAATGTGAATAAAGTTATAATTTTTAATAATAGGATCGTTAGTTATGAGCCTTTTAGTGTGTATTTTTTTTTGCATTTTATACAATTCTTCTGGCTATACATATTTGATTTATTTTCTAGCGATACTGGCCTGATTCACGTGTTAGTGAATGAATATAAGATTGCCTAGGTAGAATAATCGCTAAGCCAACACAAAATGGCCACGTTTGAACATAATGTAAATGTGTAATTTCACTAATTTAGCAGCGTTGAAATATAATTTTTTGATTACTTATTCACCCAGCCACTGTTCTGAACGAAAAATATTCTAATAAACTGACTGAGATTAAATTCAATGTAAATAGTAATATATGTGTGCGAATCCCTGATACACGTTGGTGTATCAGGGCGTTAAGTGCGAAAGCCCCAAACCATTTTGTGTACCTACTGAGACAAGATGTTGGGCAACCCAGCAATTTCATCAATTCGAAAGTGCACCTAAATTATTAACCAGCATTTGCAACATTCTGTTTCAACTAAAAAACAGCCAGCCACCAACAAAGACCTAGGTAGGTACGCCGCACGCACCATATATTTACCCTTTTCGGTACCAACAATCGTACCATAATTTGTAGAATTCACAGGCAGATAACACGCTCTATAATTTGAAGCTTATGTACCCATTATGATACGAATCGGGTATATTTAGTTGCGCTAGAGATACATATCCACCTGTACCTTATTACATATCCACAAAGTACATTTACATACTTATTAAATTGTATACCTTACATATATACAATAAGGTGCAAATTAGAATGAATTTTCAAATGCAGTTGTGCTATAGATAGTACAAGCATGGGGAAAATGTAACACGTACTTTCGCGCGATTAATGTGGTACAGGGTGGGGGTAGCTATGAAATGATCTGGCATGGTTGCTCGATTTGTATGAATGTTATGTATGTCACATATTATTACCGTGTAGGAGGGACATATGTATCATTATGGAACCCGTAAAACTCTCTGGAAACAATAAGTTTTTAATTCAGATATGAGATAATATTGTCTTCTGTTACCGTGATTGTTATTCATTGAAATTAAACTCTTTAGACCGGATTAAACGCGTTTATTAACACCATGACCCTACGTTTCGAGCCCTTTACAGCACTCGTTCATCATTCTCTCTGCCTCTGCTCCTTTACAGCATTCTCTCAGTCATCATCTTAACCCTGTGAAAACGAGTGCTGTAAAGTGCTCGAAACGTAGGGTCATGGTGTTAATAAACGTGATTAATCCGTTCTAAAGTGTTTAATTCCAGATATGAGATATCAAAAGTCATGTCAGAAGACACACGGTACTAAACACAAGCCAAAAAAGAAAAATATTTAATAAAACAAAAATATCAGACCTTACCTACCCAAAGATAATGGTAAACCATAACATCAAAACAGCGTAAAACAAACCAAAATACTACTCAAAATCATTACCCAAAGAAAATTAGCACTTCTAAATAAAAACAAACATCAAGAGGCTGCTTTGATCTCCGCGGCACTGATAACTTTTTATTCCACTATCGTAAAACGACGTAAGCGGCAAGAACATATCACTAACATCACCTTCGGCTATAACCGAAAAAGACGTAAGTGCTAGTATTGGTTGCTACAAATACGTCTTTTCGGGTTATTATGGCAGTATATTGAACCAAAACAAACCATTAGGGCTGCTCGAGATAACTCCACTTTACGGTTAGCTTCGTTTTATGCTTTATTTATTGTCTCTGGTTTTGTTAAAGAGGTTGGAGAGTAAGAAGTTTTATTGACTCCTTTTAATAATTATTACGCACTTATCCTTTAAGCTTGCTAGCCTTAAATGCAAAAA
Source organism: Lathronympha strigana (assembly GCA_949128165.1). Lineage (NCBI taxonomy): Eukaryota > Metazoa > Arthropoda > Insecta > Lepidoptera > Tortricidae > Lathronympha > Lathronympha strigana. The sequence goes on along the minus strand of OX421921.1, from coordinate 8,888,799 downwards.
GTGTAATGAATTATTCATTTATTAAGCAAGTTTGAAATATTCTAACAGTAAGAATAAATAATAAAAATAGAAGACTTTTGAATACTGAACCTAAGTATTAAGTATGTATATACTTATGCGGTAAAAAAATAGTTTATGTCCGTGTTAAGATAAAAATATGGTGTTTGTTATTAAAATATTTAAAGAAATACTTAGTTACGAGTAAATAAAATCTCGTACTTTTAAAACGTTTGAGACTCAAAATATACGTTTTTATGCATCTTACACAAAAGTTACCTAGAACACATAACATTTAAAATAACACATAGCGTGGTTTATAAAAATACGACATTCGTATGAGTAGTACTAGTGCAACTTATGAGTTATGAGTATTTATCTCAGTAACAAAATACCTAAGTATAACGTATAACAAGACAAAACCCCATACAGCTCCATATGGCTCGCGTTTTGTAAAGCTATTTGTTCTTTCGCCTTTGTCTCTCTAACAAAATGTCGATTAAAAAAAAGGAAAGAGACGGCAAAACTGACCAAGTTTTTTTGCACAAATTTGTCGCTTTTTCTGCTAAAACGGTACGTTTATTAGCCATAATTAACAGTTGCATTAACGGTCAGATCACGTTTGTGTCATAACGGCCTGGTTAGGATCACGTGGCGGCAATTAAACAAATAAGCCTTGGAATGATCACGACTGTTTGCAACCTACTTAACTGATACCAATTATGTCGTATATGCTGTTTAACAGTGTCACTTGTAATATACGATTTTAAGCTAACATGGTAATTTGTATTATAACTTATATCTAAAAAGGGATAATTACCATGTACTATGTGATCTTACTCCGTGAACACGGCGCTTGCAACAGTGTCGAAATCGAAATATCGGGTGCTCAATAAAACAATCATACATGATTACCATATATGTTTCTTTTATTATCCCATTTTTGATATTAGTTATATACGTGTAATAGTATAATTTGTTCTTAATGAATGAACAGTTAATCGCAAATGAATATGTAAAATAAAGTCATACTCTTTACTGCACACTTCACACAGTTTATATCCAGGGTCGAGTATAGAACCTGGACCCTTACCATGACGTCTAAAGCTAAACGCGATTCAGTTCAGGTTCAGTTAAGGCTCAGTTGTATGGAAGCGACTCAGTTTAGTTAGTCGTCAACTGAATTGCGGCCCTGAGAGTTTTTTCTTACCAATTATCAGACAATGTACACACGCGTTCAGAATTGCATGGGCAGTTTATGAATAAATTCATTCATAAATTGTCCATGCAATTATGAACGCTATAGTAGGTACCTATTATTCACATATAAATTTTATTTTTAATTTTTATATTTAAAATTTTATGTTCTATTGTTATTAATGTATTGTATGTTTATATAGACGGCGAGGGGCTTTACCACGATCGCCTTATGCGATTCAGTTTAGGACCTAAACTGAATCGCGTTAGGCGATCGTGGTAGGCTCCTTGTCTGAAATAAACATTTTGAATTTGAGAAACAAACGAGAAAACTTCTTGTTAAAGTAGGTACCAATGTGTAGTGTATGCAACAATTTATAGAACTTAAATCAAATTTTATCCTCGGCACCATGCTGAAGGCAGTTTTAGATCCATTTTAGTCTTTATTTAATTTTAGTTTAGTTATTATGTAGTTTTAGTTTGGTTTTACTTTCTGCTTTAAATGTGTAATTATATATTTTAGTCAATTTTATTGCAATTATATTGGAAACAAAGTAAATCAAAAGTTCTACATAGCCCAGAGTCGGAAATACTATACGGCGACTAAAACATATTAAGCAATAATTTTAAATACCTATGGATTTTTATTTTTGAATTTATAAATTTACTTCACAGAAAGCATGCAAAAGCATCTTTACAACCTAACACTTTTTAATAATCAGTAAATTACGAAAAGCAGATAATATCCGGAAATGGATTCTGTTAACTCCCGGTGTGAGGGGGCCATAATTTAAAACTTCACCGATCGACCCCCGACGGTGTTCCATAGTTTGATTGCTTCCGCGCCATTTTATTATTTTACGCTGTTTTAAATTAAGTTATCATCGAATTCAATTATACGCGTTCGGTTTTAATAATGTACTGTTTGACTATTCAACGCTGTTGTGTACCTAATAGTAGGTAAACAAGAGAAAGTTTTTTAAAGTACGTTTTTCTTTTAGATTAAATCGAAATATACTAACTTCCATTTAAAACGAGGTATGATTATAACTATGCGTGTTATTCCCGATATTTCAGCGCACCCCAGAATGACCATGATCATACAATTAGCGAATGCAATCGGTTATTTTCAGCATCAAATTATCTGTCAATCAAAAGTAAGTATAAATAGCCAAAATAAGTATTATTTACCTATTATTTTAAAATAAATCCTAAATACACATGAAGTCTGACAACTATTACAACTGTAAGATCATAATTTCACCGAACACCTACCATCTGCGGCTTAATCTCGAAGCTCCGTAAACTTCCCTAAAACACCCAACACATCTAACAAATAGACCGAAAATTGGCTTAAAGCGATGACGTATAAATCACCGAAGAGCAATAATGTGGCTTCCCCAGGGGCCGGAGCCGCAGGAGAAATGTCCCGAAACACTTCCTTTGTCACATAATTGCCTAAATTGTTATTAGACGGAATCAAGACATATGAGGGACGCTTGTTGGCTTATTTAGTGCAGCGAACGAATATTTCCTTCTCTGTCTCACTGGTAATTTCTACATAAGAGCGACAAAGAAGTGAAACTTCGTTCCCTCTGGATATTTATAGTATTTTAGAGCTGCTTTTAAAAAGGACGTAAGTGGACGTGGTTTAATTTATGAGATGTGCTGTTTTGTAGAGTGAGAGCAGTCGTGAGAGATGTGCTTTTAATACAGTGAGCTTGGGATTATTAAGGTTTTGTAAGTTTAATTGTAACTGACTATTGCTTCTAAAAGGGGTGGAATGATGACCAAGAAGTCAGTGTATGTTTTGTGTGTTTTGTAATAATAATATATGTACTTAATTTCTTTGTATTTATTGTTAGTTGGGTTCACTGTTTACTTTCGAAGTAGGTACTTTTTCATTTTTCCCACGTAGTTCACACCTATTTTAATCTGAAAACTTTTTTATTTGCTATCTAGATATCAGCAGACTTATATTTGAAAAAATAAAACAAACTAAAAGTTAAAATGGGATTGCCAACCTAATAAAGTTTGTAGTTGTACCTTACAAAGAGAACGCATACCAAACTATGGCTTTTGTATGTACTCGTATATATTTTTCCCGTTTATTTTTTATGTTCATTTCGCTACCAACTGCTACGGAATCTGAACTCCGGTATTCTGTCTGCCTTTACAAAACTTGTACTACATTTATCATGCAATGCAACTACTTGCATTTCTCTCAATTTAACCATTCTCAATGAGTTTTGAAATTGAATCCGATTGCAAATTGATATGACTGGTATACCGTATTAGATCGACTAATAGCAGATTTATGGTAGCTGCAGGTACCAGTAGTAAATTCCAATTAAGAATATTCTCAAGCGTCAATGCATGTTGTGTAAATGATTTAGATTGCGTACACATTCCGCGCAATTCCAATACAAAACATTAGCTGCAGTACCTAATGGTTATATATAATTTTTACTTGTAGGCATTTTCACGAAAAGAGATTTAATTATTTTATTTTTTCAATCCATTGCCCTTCTTCAAACTGTTAGTAGGTTACAAAATGGAGTTACTGGCGGTAGCGGTTACAAAACGGAGAGTAGGCACGTAACATATCTGAGCATTTTGGGTAATTTGTTTCTATTACTTTTGTTCTCCTAGATCGCTCTATTTTTTTTTTGTCATCTTTAAGTGGTTAGCTAGACTATTATTTATTTAGATTAACTTCATATAATTATCGTGAATTGTCACGAATACAGACTCTTTAGGAATGTACATTCCTAAAGAGTCTGTATTGAGTGGTTTAAATACTTTAAATATTACTCCAAATTATCTGCGACTTATCGTTTGTGATCTCATGATCTGTCAATGATTATGTTGATAGATCACAGTTTTTTAATAAATCCTTCTAAACAAACAAACAAAAACAAAAAAGAATCCGCAAAGCTACCTCTCCCTCTCCCACCGCTTTATTTACATGATTCCCTCTCGTTTTATTTCCTCGCAAATCCGGATGGCAATAAATCGGGCGCCGTATAAATCTAAATCTGTGCCGACGTGCAAATTGTCGCGATTGTTTACCGCGGTGTTGGCCAACTTGGGTTTGTGAGGGTTTTGTGTGTTTGGGGTTATTTTGGTAGGTATGTTGGTTTGACTATTGAATCAAACGGACTGGCAATGTCTATCATTTTCGATACAAAAACAACTGTCAATCTTTGCGGGGGAGGGGCATGTCAAATGTATGGCTTTTCGTACGCATCAAATAGCTATGTCAGAAAACGCCAATCTATAGGTAAATTAAGTATGATTGGTTGTCATATGCATTCGGAAGAGGGATTGTGACCTAATCAGGTAAAGGTACCACATTGTCGGCTGTTGAGAAAATTAATTTCCAAAGTGATCGACCTACCAATAATTAAGTAGGTATATTTAGGCCGAAAACTTCACGATTTACTTACCTGCCTACTAAATTATGTGAAGAGAAAGATATTATTAATACCGGTTGACTGACGGAGAAGGTCAGTGGACTGGGTAAGAGACAATATAAAATCCATAGTTGTGTATGACGATGTCGGGTGGGTGACAGAGGTATAGAAGAAAGACCCAACAATAGGACAAGGACAAGCAAATGATGATGATGATGCTGATTTAAGTTCAGTACGTTTGTGTTTATGAGTTGGGATATATTTTAGATTACGAGGGAATATTATTAGCGTTTAAAATTGTGTTTATTGTTTATATTTAAGTAGCACTAAACTAAATAAATACCAACTTAATCCAGACGTTAGTGGAAACTATTATTGATATTTTTTTATAGTGTATTTCTTTAAACACCTGTGCTGACATTTGAATGTTGCATTCCAACTGAATAACTTGCTTTTTTTCAGGTACTTTTACTTTACTGCATGATTATGTTTATTTTGCAAGCCTCTATGTGTATATTTATATTTGTATAGGATATATTACGTTTTATTACTCTACCTTAAAAGCCACTATATACTTGGTAACAGTTCGGTTAATTACATGAAATTGGCCGTGTAATAAAATAGTACATTACGGTAAAATGGCGAAAAAGAGGAAATTCGCAACGAGTGGCGATAAATTAAAACACGCCCTGTTTTAAATCGACACGAGTTGCGAATTACCTCTTCGCACCTGTATTGTACGACGTTTTTCAGTACATATGGCTGATATGGCCTTTATGCCACACCTGGCCATAAAGTGCCTTTTTCCGCACGCTACGCGTAAGGAAAAAGCCAATTTCTGCCCAAGTGTAGGCATAAAATGATGTACCTAACACGTGAGGTAATAAATAAAGCCCTTGATCGCATATTTACGTCCCTCGCTTGCAGCTCGGGTTGCAAACATCTGCGATCTCGGCCTTTCTTTGTTTTACCGCACTAGTTAGGTAATGTACTATTTCAATATTCGACGCAGGCACGTAAAGTGCTCATTATCGCTCTAGGGCGGTAAAGCAGCACCATGTGTACTTACTGTAAAAATATAAAAGGGGTTCTAAACATTAAATAAAAAGCCAAAGCAATGATATACTGCATATGTCTCATTTAGGGTGAATAGAATAAATGTCACTAACTTTAGGGGACATTTGGTGTCGTTTTCGGCTAAAGGTGCCACGGTCGGTTGTGGATAAGGCGCTAATGCCTTAGATATTCACTTGGAAAAGCACCCTATAAACAATACCCTACCACCCTATAACAGTGGTACCTTTTACTAAACTCAAACACATTTGAAAACGCCCCGTGGATTTATAGTTTATAAGTCCCTACTTATAGAATACATTTAATTTAGAAATGGACTGTAGCAGAAAAAAAATTACCATTGTAAGAGTAAGTAATACTTATGCTATAAAATATGTACACTTGAAGTATAAACCACTAAAGAATAATTAATAATGACACAAATGCCGCCGGTGAAAAGTCTCTTTCAGACAACTTAACTTAACGTTAAAAATTTAACTTATTCAACTCAAGTTGGGTACTTATATATGTAAAATTTTAAATTATACAGTAAACGTTATTAATCGCGTTTATTAACACCATGATCCTACGTTTTGAGACCTTTACAGCACTTGTTTTCACAGGGTTAAGATGATGAGATTAATCCGTTCTAAAGTGTTTATCAATGAACAACAATTGTGGAAACAGAAGCCAGTTTTATTTAATTTTAATAACATTCACAGCAATACAGTTGTTCATAACCTTCAGTAATTCCTATAAAAAATGCTCTATTTCAATCAAATCCATCAGTCCATCACAATATTACCTCAAAAAAAGACCACACAAAAATACCACCATCGAAGAATTTAAATCATGACCGCATCTTATGAAAATGTCACATTGCAATTTGTCGTACACTTATCACACCGACGAAGACATCAAGCATCAGACGACGGACAAACCACAAGAAACGCCAGCTTTTGCTGACACCGCAAAACAGAAGCCATTTTCAACTTTAAGGCAGTTACAATTAAAGTCTAATTTTCTTTGGAAATTTCTTAGAATAAAACACGGAAACTGGCAAGGAGTTTCGAATCCTAATTTAACACAATAAGGTCTAATTTTAGTCGATAATAAAGGTAGAGATGTTCGAATACTAGCAATACATCTGTCGCTGAGGAGTTTAACGTAATTTGTAGTTTTGTCATGTGTCGGCCGCACGCAAATGATTTTTTACTATTATTGGGTGGCGAACTATTTGTGACATTTTGGAATATATCTCGTCGTAAAACTATTAGTGCAGCGGGACTTCAAAACTGTCTATTAGTGACAAAATGTTGTATACGAGACCATTATGTCGGTGGGATACAGATGTTGGTTTTGTGATTAAAAGTAACAGTTTGAAAACTTGTATCATTCTTCACTTTCTTTTTATACCGATTTTATTTATTGCGTATTATTTATAAACGATGACTCACACTAGAACGGGGCGGGGCGGGACGGGAAAATCTGTCAATTTCTATAGAAAGCGTCACGTGACATCCGAGGGCTCCGAGCTATCACGTGATACTTTCTATAGAAATTAACAGATTTTCCCGTCCCGTCCCGGTCCGTGCTGGTGTGAGTCATCCTTAAAGGATATAACCTAAAAAAATATTTTACAGCAATAATACATTTCATAGCATTTTTTCGGTTACGGTTACGGCGATTCGTACCTTCTCAAAGAAATGAAACACGAAAAGTTTTCATTCAACCCTGTGGCAACGAGTTCTGTAAAGGACTCTAAACTTCAGAATACAGATAATGTAGTGTGTTTCATTTCAATGTTTTATAGTATAATGGTAAATTCGACCTTAGCAAATATTTAGGATTTACACTTTAAGATACTGATTAGTTATATATAATATGTATACATTGCGATACATATGCCACTGTGTCACTTATCCCGGATTTACCCTAAAATCAACATATTCAAATATATATATAGTAAAACAAACGGCCGAAAACTAGGGCAAAAGCCATTAATTCATGTCAGTTAGTCATCGATTGTGCCCGAATCGATTCGTGTCATCGCCAACGCTGATAAATTGTTAATCGATAGTTCTTTAGCAACCGATTCGGAGGACAGGGGTGTGGACTGTGGAGTTCAAAACTATTTGGAGGCTCAATGCGCTTGTATAAATTTTGATTAATTCTAAGTTTGTAAACAGTGTAAGGTTGAAACTAAATTTAAAATTAATATAAATTACCTCACATCAAATTTGGAGCGCGGAACTGGGTGTCTACTACAAAACACATCGTTTATTTGTTCTTATTTGCCTCTATCAGGCCAGAGCCTGTTTGAGTGATAAGGAGCCAAATAGACGAACCAATGAACGAAGTGGTTTATGGTAGTCCCTCAGAGCGAAATGGAATTCTCTTGTTTCGGAGCCCAATATTATTTTTAGGTGTCCGAGTCAGTGAATTAGATAAGTAATCAAGTAAATATGTAGGTATAAAAAAGGGATTTAAGCGGAGATGAGAATTGGTGCGCCCTAAAATATCTTCTTTTCTTTGTATTTGTATCTAGCAGCCCAGAAAATTTGCCTTTAAATTCAATGTATCTTACTAACCAAACATTTTACAGAAAAACAAAACCGGTAAGCTAGTCACGTCCCCGTCCCTTTAGCAAACAAATCGTCTCCGTCTCTTTAAATGTCGTAACATGCCTTAAAACAATTTAAAACTACACTTTATATATTGGACTTAGAGTACATTTTTCAGCAATAGTGAATTTCAGTTCCGCAATTCAGTGAGAATGGCGACAAAATGTCAGGACAGATTAGATGTGATTACGGGCGGGTTAACACGATTTTAGTAAACAATCTAAAATAAACTTTATACTTTAGTATATAAAGTACATTTTACTGGAACTAGGGATGCGAGTTACGTCATTTGAGAAGGTGGTGGGTGGGGGATAAGGCGCGATTTAAAGGGATAACGTGTTGGAGAGGGCGCCTCTCCGATTTGTTACAATTACGAACAGATTGAGGTTAAGTAATGAAGTTTGCCCCCGGGATGAGAAAACAGACGCTTACTTATTACCCGACTGCGGAAGAGAGGGTAAAGCTTATCATATGTTTTTATCGCTATAGTTGTGACAACGCAAAAAAATACTAGTAACTACGAGACGTTCATTATAGCAGAGAATCAGATTTAAAGAACGTCATATTTCATGTCGTTATTCTAGATACCTATATCAATCGTTGACTTATACCTGCTAGACAAGTAGACACGTCATCCCAAAAACATTTTTCAGCAGCGCATTTTAAGCACCCGCGCCGGCTCCTCAAGTTTGTTATTAGCAAAACTACATTCTTTGACTCAACGACTGTCAAACATGTCGTAGATTACATATTTTGTTCTGGTTGTCTCCTCTAGTTTACTTATTACCTCAATGACATCAGTCTATCATAAATATCAAATAGACAAGGTAGGTGGTAGATACGTTAAGTCAATAAACATGTCATGATCATACAAACAATCATGACAAGGTCGAGGCTAACAATCACACACATTAAACATGTGCAATTGGCGTCATACACTTGCTCATGTTTATTTCATGCGTTGACAATGCAATTAATTATAAGTAGGTTACGCCAACGATATAATGGATAAAATAAGTAAAGTAACATACTTTTTACTAAAAAATTACTCAAAAATAAATGAAGAAGTTTAAAAGTGATACAGCCAATGGGAGCTACCATATTGTCGCTCACCAGGCGGCGCCACTCATGCGTGGGTCCTGTGTCAGTATGAGAGAATTGTCAAAGTGACGTTTGAATTGTTTGGAGGACCAGGACCCACGTTCCACTAGCGCCCCTAGCAGAAAATCGGCTCGCGGTAATCCTCATTGCAATACTCGTAGTAATCTTCCGCTCTATGAAGGCCTTCTAACACCATCTTGTAGTACAGCTATAAGAGCGTGTCACACGGAATATACGTACTATTGCAGGTAACTGTACCCTGTAAATCCGGTTATAATTTTTTTGCAAAAAGTTATTATTATGCAAACTAGCCGCCAACTTCCAACCTTGTTTTCAACTTCTTTGGTTTGGCTTTATGATTGTCGATTATGTTTTTCAAATTTTAAGGGTGGCATCACATCTATCCGCAATTCGTATATGAGAAATCGCTCGTTATAATAGTACCTACCTATGGTGACGCGTACGCATCTTGAAGCTGAAAGCATGCGTACGCAACTTGTTATTAAAAGATGCTGATACGTGCGATTCCATGTCCTAAGGTTCCTTCTCAACTGCTGTTACTTTTTATTTATTTCTCGTTTCTTAGCGAGTTTTTTACTTCGGTACCGCTATAATTACAACTCATCATAATATAACTAATATTATTAGTCCTCAATATATTAAGGTTTAACTACATGCGGGAATGAGCTACTCAGGGCCTAAAAGGTACTTTTAATAGACGAGAACAGGTGAAAATAATGTAATAATCTTATAAATAAGTAACTTACGTTTATTACTCGGCGAGCAAAATGATGGTTATTAGGCCGCTACTCACCTTACATTTCAAAAACACCTTATATTATTTGAAAATATGGTATAATAAGACCTTTTGCGTTCAAGAGCAATAATAATGTTATTACTGTACGTAAAAAGATGGACAATTAACACAATCGTTACTATTAAGGAGAGGCTGAGTTTAAGCTTTTAAGATTTGCTCGTAAATATTTATTGGAATGTAATTACTGCCTACTTGTGTTCGGACAGAGCTAAGTTTAAGACAGACGATAAATCACTGTAAGATCTTCATTATCTACTATTATAGTCATTGCAAAAAGCGCGTTAATCGCGTAATAAAATAAATGGCGAAATTGTGGCTGATGCAAGAAACATGGTTAATAACTATTCTATTATTAATTTAATCTTACTATAAAAGTCCTTATAAAAAGGTATTTTACAGAAAAAAAACGAAAAATTTAGGTAGTTACTTAAGTTACTGGGCCATCTATCCAGGACTTACCCTATCAAAGTAACCTACATATTTCGGTCATGGTATAATATTCATTGACATAAAATCCAATTTAAATATCTACATACCCCTACACTATTAGACGATCTTTCACGGCCGTGCCCCCATCAAGTTGATGCGCGTTTCCTTTTCCACCATCTATTTACTACATTGAAAGCTTTTATAATAGAATATACCTATAGTGCTAACAGAATGTCACTAGATAATAGGTAATAAAAGAGGAAAAATATGCGTTAGGAGTCAAGTAGGTACTAGGTACCTACCAAAAACGGTTTTCTTTAAAGAAGGGATATGCATGAGTTAAGTCTTCTGTTGAAGTCAAGAGAAAAAAAAGTTAATAGGTAATTATTTCGTAACGAGGAGTTCATAACTTCATACACTTATTGCGAGTTCAATTGTCACCCAATTTGAAACAATCAAAAATCTTTCTAACTGGCCTATGATAGTCACGTTTACATTAAGCCAATGCAATTGCTAGAGTACAACATGATAGAGAATGAACTCCCAACCAAATCCCTCTAAGAGAAAGCTAACTTTATGTCTCCTCACAAGCTTGACATCACGCCATCGCCATCTCCAACTACAAATTCGACTTATCCCCCAAGAATTCCAATTCCACTCCTCAACACTCACTGCTAAATCGGATCAATTTGTCAGCATAGGTCGTCTGTTATGACTATGACGGAGGGCGGGCCCCAGTTCGTTTGTCGCGCCATTTGCCCGGGAATGCAGTGTCATCAGAGCCGGGTCGGGCGTGAAATGGAAAACGCCCCACCCCTGGCTGGTAGTAAAGTTTTATGTGACTATGACGTGGATTACTAACTTAGGTTAGAACAGCAACACAAAGGGGGGCCAGTAGTGACTCCAACGTTTTCAAATTCACATTCGAAATTCAATTTTGAACTACTTTTGTAACGGCAGCACACCAGTCGCACTGCAGCCCTAAGATGGTTATCCACCAATGCCGTCAGATAGATAAACAGACAAGGTGCACGGAGAGTGCGAAAGTGATTGCTGTCAAATGTGAATAACTGTTTAAAACTATCAGAAATTCAACAAAAATGGCGACAAACTGTTGTTCTTATCCAGCAAGTATCACGCTATCCGCTTGGCATCTATGGCCTGTTGGTCTTAAAAGTGATGAATTGAGAATACTTTAATGATCCAATAGCAAAATATTATGTACCTACATTAAAAAATATGCAATGGTACTGAGTTCTGGAGTAATATCTACGCATTATAATACGAAATCTTATTAGTTAGAACATATACATTTTAGAAATAATACCTATTGTCTGTTGAACACCGCTGGGGTTAAAAAATATCTACATCTAATTCACAATCCTGGGTATAACAACTCTTCCAATATAAGATATTTCAAGATATATTATATTGGATTTGACAAAAGTTTTCATTGGTTATAAGTTGCAATATTTTGTTGACAAACAAGTTCCGCAATGTAAAACTAATTCATAAAATTACATTTTATTTGCATAACCAAACTAATTGTAACACTTTTCTATGTTGCAACTAAAATGTCTTTCTTCACAGTGCACAGTGATACTACGGAATAATTACAGAAATTGTGTGTAATATTTACATTTGTTAAGACCGCTGTAATTAATGACATAAATCTAATTACGGGGAATAGCGCTGTGTCATTAGTTGGTACAATTAACTACTGCGTATAATTATTACTTTTAACTTGCGTTAAACTAAGCACTTGTAATTTAGCAGATGGTTATTAATAGTGGGTGAATGATAGAAAAAATCAAATGTTAGTCTGTTAAAAAAAAATATATACGAGTATATTAGTTGTTTCATATAATTATTTGAAGCAGCAGAATTTTCATATTGTACAATTTTTTAAATTTAATTTAGGAATTCCTGCATTTATTTAAAATATTATAATAGGTACCTTAGTAGGTCCATTTAGTATAAGAAGGTACATACAGAATAAAGACTAAAAAAATCAGAAAATATTAAAATTTTATAAGATTCTAAATTTCTCGCTTGTTAAACGATAATAGTAGTATTATCGCTGCGTATCGTAATAAGCATAATAACAGTACCTACTACAAGTATCTACCCAATAACTACTTACCAGCAAAAAGACACAAATAACATTTTCGAACGATCTACTTAAACGCAACGTTTAAAATCGATCTACTTAAACGCAATCGTCTGCGTATTAAATTCTGAATTAAAAAAAAGAAACGTCAAGAATTTAAATGGAGTATTTGTTGCCAGTCGGAATCGTACCTGTTCTGTCACGGTGATCGTGACGACTGCCGATGTGTGTAAAAAAGATATTGTCCCGTGCTTACCATCTACAGGTTGCTACAGTGTTACCTGTCTACTAATGCTATGGATATGAAATAGATACCTATATTATTCGATGTAATTTTTATGGTATACAATTAAGGCTCAAAATACTTGTGAAGTTTCACGATATTAAAAATCACTTAATAAATGGTTCCTATTCAAATTTGCTTAGTTTTAACAACTTCAACACAGAATCCGGTTTACTTCATTAGCATATATCATTAATCCAACCAACCAATGAGATATTTACCTATTGGTGAAAAATACGCCTTAACAAATTTTACTTTTACCAGCCATCAGGCACGCTGGCAACTACCCCGGACTTACTCTTTAAAAATAATATCTCCATCATCCACGCCGACAGCTTTTCCAGATTTACAATTAAAAAAATCTAAATCACAAGTGCTGCCTGTATACTTCGATTATGATCCCCGATGACGTCCCCGCAGGTGCAGTCTCACGACTCGCTACACTCCCGCGCCGATCCAAAGCGATTGGTCACGCTGGCACGACAGTGTTATCCGGTCATCCGGTCATTTCTTTTTTTATGCGTGTGCAAACGCTTGTCTTTTATGCCATTTGTTCAATTTTCGTATTCATAGTAAAGCTCCAAGCACAAAATAGCCACAAGTCATAAAATAAATTGCGAAATGCACAATTTTACGGAGATCGCATGTGCAATAAATTAGTCCTTAAAATATTTTTATCACTGAAATATAACCATTACTTGCAACTATACTTGTCATATTATACCTGCATGCGAATGAACTTTGCTGTTTTTTTTTATATATCAAAAGAATAACAGAAAACTTAAATAACAAGAAAATAATGACTAAAATAAACTTAAATAAACAATAAAGATAAAATAAATACCACAAATAACTATAATTATTAACTATTTGTAAAAAACAATAACGTTCAGCTGAGAAAGGTAACTGGAAAGATCAAGATTTTTACAGCTAGTTTCATTGTCAATATAGTAAAGTGGCTAACATAACGAAATTTTACCTTTACGAATAACAACAACTAAAAGGTCGTTTATTATTTTCCCCACAATATAACGCCATAGCCGTTTTCACGATGCACCGAATAATAATACGTTCACACTACAGTATCTAATCACAAAGTATGAAACTATAATCCCGTGGAGATACGAGTAATTTATAGCCATTAATAGAGGCGTTAGAAGCTAATTTTCTCATTAGCAGTCACTAATCAGATTGTTTACCACGAAATGCGAACGGTTTTCTTCTCCATTGCACTTGTATTTTTATCCGTAAGTGTGACAAACGTAACACTTCGTTGGTGGTTCGCGATAGGTTATCCAATGCTTTCTCATTTCACACTCACTCAACACGCGATCCGTCATTATAAAAATAGTTATCGGTTATTTATTTAGGAAAAGCGGTTTAAATTTAAATAACTGGCTGACTGAGATCTTTGTAAACAAATTTTCCCAAGAAAATAATCTTACAAGATTATTTTTCTCGTGTTTAAATGGTTTTTAGCACATTTATGTTTTCTAGAATTCTCAGTTACAAAATGTATATAGATATATTTTATAATCGATTGACTACTATCGACTCTCTCTACTATCGATTGACCTAGCTATATATAGTATCTGTATGTATGGTACATACACGTATCTCTAGCTGGAGTACTTACCTGTCCTATCGATCTGTCTGATGAATACATGCTACGGACAAATCCGTCAATTTATGACGACTTTAATATCCGGCCGATATACTTACTTTAGAAACATTATAAAAATCTATGTCTCAGTCAGTTCCGTGGCGAAGTTTGTCGCTCTCGCCTCGGTCTATTTAGCCACCAAAAGCGGTGATTCTCGAAAATTTGACATAACAGAACATAACAACAGAACAGGTAGGATGAATGCAATCGCCTATTCTTTGTACGGCTAAAACTTGGTTTTTAGCCGAATTCAAGGTTTTTCTATGCAAAATCAGCTAACCGTTGCATACCCTAATCATAGGGCGTTTGAAACAGACGCTGTGGTCATATATGGCTCTACGTCGTCGTCATCCGTCCGTTGGTCAAGTTATCCCTCAAGCGTAACCAGTAAGTAGGTACCTAGACACGCTTGTTGGACATGTATAGTTCAGCCCACCCCACTTCTCTTGACGATCGCTGTTCAAAGTTTCAAACGAGATAATTCATGAGAATTATTAAATGCATTGTTGTATAAATTATAGAGTCTATCTTGGAATTCATTGAGTGAGTCTCTTTCGTTTAATGTAACGAGGGATATGTACAAGTACCTATGTGCGACAAAGTAGCTAAATTATATTATTATGCTCGCTGTTTAATATTGCACATATAATGTTGAAAAGTCGGTTCTCAATTTTTATTGCCATTAAGTTCATTAAATTGTGTATATAGTGTTATGCGGTAAATCGGTAATCTACGGCTCAATATATCTACCTTCCGAAAAAAATACATTTACTTAATGGAATTGCCTTCGTCATAATTATAGGTACCTATTCAGTAGACCAGTATAAAACTTACACCTTTATTTGTTAAATAATTTTAAAAAAAAACATCGGCGTTGCCGAGTTTTCATGGGACATTTACCGAAAAAATTGTGTAACTTTTTGCGCGTTCTTCTGAATATGTAAAATGTCCATCGTAAACTTTTTTCATGTTATATAATTTTATTATAGACTGTGAATGGACAAAAAGAAGCAGGTGCAACAAGTAAACAGTTCTCCTATTTATCCATAGAGTTAGAATGTGCCATTTGAGGAACCGCTGTTTGCCTAGCGGGTTCGAGAGCGGTGGCAAACGGTTGGGCAAACATATTTGGGCCCGTATTGTCTATAATACATTTGTTTCTAAGTAATACTAATAAACGCAAAAGTGTTTCGCACATATAACGAGCACCGTTTTACGAAATTAGCTAAAACACAGGAAAAAGATCAGTTTAAAGGGCAAAATTCGAAGCGAGAAATGTATGCGAGAGATTAACCATTTGCTTAGGTACATATTTCAAATCTGCCACCTAAATTGGTTCACTTTTTATTCGTTCTTCAATTATTGTAGTCTGTTTTAAAATAACACTCCTTACAAATTAACTAATGGCGTTAAATTAAATCGTGTAAAACAAACAAACTAAAAACCCAAACAGCCAAAAAAACTGCTAAATGTCTCCCTAAACACGCGCGAACACTCTCAAATAAAACTACCACAGATTCAATAAAAACTTGAAACCCCCATTCTACAGAATATATACACTTACCCAAGCCATTTCACCCGCCAGCGCGCGAGTACAAAAGACTACAGCCGTTTTGTTGTCACCACTGATAATAGTTTCGCCTCTTATGGTGGCATGACGTGTTATTCTGCAATTTTCCGAGCCACTACGCTCGCTTGTAATGAAACTACTGGGACGTATTGATGGCTATTTTGTCAAGAAATGTTTTGAGATTTTATTTATTTTAGGGGGAGAGTAAAAAGAAACTTAGTGAATAGGTGCAAAGGGTTGATTGTCTATAGAAAATTAGAATGTTGTGTCTTTTTCTCCTAACATAATGAGAAGAACGTTATCATAATTATAGATTTAAAAATGGTGATATACTCGTTTCTGTATTTAATATTACTGAATAACTAAGTATTGTAGGTAAGTAGGTAGGCAATTTAAAATAATAAAAAATGAGTTTTTTTATCTCAATCAAGATTATTAAACTTACCCCATGTGGTGCCGTGAAAATAATGGAACCCTATGTTTTATTCGATACACACCAACTGAACCATGAAGCCCACCGAAAACTGTTAATTACATTTTCTAATGTTTATCTTAATTTATTAAATAAACACCGTGACAGCTCACTATTATGGCGACTTGTTCGACTGTCAAATTAAGTCTATGGAAAAGCGCAATCGGTCGAAAGCGTAGCCAATCCTGTTACAGCGGGTAGGGTAGACAGATAGGGTAGCATGAGAGGTAGCGACCGCGGTTACGGGTGCGGTAGCGGGAGATGTAGCGACTGAGCACGAAGGATTTCTTTATTGTGAAGCAGAGCAGAGTTTGAATTTTTATTGGGACAGTTATTATTATAAGCCTCTTTCTCCAATTTTTAATGTTTCTTTTTTGACTGTTGTATTAATAGTATTACACCAATCATAGTTTCTTCTTCATACTAAAATTTTGCGTCTATATAAGTTGTTAGGCTACTTTATCCTAGTCAGAATACGGCACTGGTAACGCTCTTAAATTTTTTATATACATAACTAACCGTAATGCAGTGAGGTATGTACCTACATTTAAACTGACGTCATCAATTTCCCAGTCAAGCTAAACACGGAAAGTCAAATAAAATTCACTCCGGCCTTACGCAAAGTCATTCCTAGTCTGGCCTATAATTAACGTAGTAATAGTAATAGTGTCCCAAACGAAAAAAACTGCTCAGTAGCAGCCCTGAAAGATTTTGCTTTTTAAACAAAAAGCAGCTCTATACCATAAAGGTTAGAGCTCATTTACGTGCGCGCGGTTCTAAAGATATATAACGTTTTGAAAAGTCTTTGAATAGTTAGTGGTAGAGCGAATGTATTTAGTGCTAGGGCTGTCGCGTGGTCGCTATCGTGCGATCTGAATCGCGTCGCGGCACGGAATCGCGCGACAAATCACTGGAATTACGAACTAGAGCTCATTAGCAACAATATTTCAGTCGAAAAGCCGTAGAACGAGGACAAATGGCATTTCATGTCACACTGGGTTATAGAAGAAATGTTTATTGGTTAGCTTGGGCGTGTTTTTTGAACGTTAGTTTGAGCTACTTAATATTTTTTATTAACGAACTTTTACTGTTGCCTGCAAAATTCACTAAAAACCTACACGTATAACTTACCTCAACTTAACCTAGGAATAAGTGTACAAATATATTGCAAATTATACACACATAAAGTTCTTTTATTGGTTTAGGAAATACAAATAGGTAGGTACTCTTATAGTCGTGACCTGTGTTTATATCAAGACTATTCTGAAAGACTAGAAAAATCAACTATCTAAATCGCAATAATTCATTAACCTATAAATAGGTACGTGACTACTATTAACCTCTCATAATTTTAGGAACACTCTTCGTTATCTTACCGCTCCCGCCCACTTAATAAAATGTCATAATATTGAGTCTGCTCAGTGTTGCTGGCTGTCAAAACAAAAAAAAAATGGCGCCAACGCAAAAACGCGCCCAAAAAGTTTGTCTCAAAAAAACGGCCAAGTACCTTGCATAATTTTATGGTTTATTCTAATAACGCTTTTTAAACTGAGACTTCGAAAAATGCGATATAAGACTTTCTATTTTCGCTTATTATGTCTGTTTTATAACGAGCGGTAATATGTAATTACTTTTTTACATCTACCCATTATTATAAGTCGTAAGCTACCATATAATTCACAATCTAGCTTTTATAACTCTTTGATAAATCGAATTTATTACCTACTATATTACTAACTAATTAGAAACATAAAGCAATTACGGCAAATTTGTAATTCACTAATAACCACCGTTATTCATTAGTCCAATTTCGCTTTATCATATACTTTTTGTTAAGTTTTAAAAATCATCTCCATGAATGAATTGGAAATTAGATTTCTCCCGATCATTTGGCGGGTAAAACAAACGAGCGAATTAATGTCGACTCATCATCGTTTCAATTTTTAAATTACGAACACTCGCCGGCGCCTTTTCGCTCACGCTAATGAAGATTGTATGCAGCCGTCCTTTTTTGTCACCGTATCTGTTTGTTTTGAGCTCACCATCAATTATTTTCCAGTTTGGAATTAGCTGTAGCTATCTCGGCTGGCGCGTGGGCCGCGTATGTTGTCATCTCTATCGGTTTGAGTTTGTTTTGTGCGTGACGCGCCACGCCCAGTTTTTTCCACGCGGCGGCAGCTTTGACCGGTAGCTCGGTTATCTGACTTTTTTGGTCGGTGGTGTGTGTCCGACCTAATAATGTTTGAGTAGACGCATAAAAAAAGACTGGCTGTATGCAGTGGGAGGCACAAGGCGCTGTTGTTTCGTTGATTGTGCGCGTTAAGTACACTAATGTGATGTAAGACCTGTGGACAGGACAGGTGTTCAAAGTCCGCCATTTTGATTATTACACGCGCACCCGCCCGCACTTATCAAGTGCAAATTAGCAAAGCTGTTTAGCTGTTTCAGTTTTGTACTAGCTTTAATTGCAACCTGCTTTTAATTCAATTTATCATTTGAACCTGTCTATTTCCAGCAATAAAAATAAATAGGCACTTATGCGATTTTAATCTATTCCTGTAAAATTAATTAAGTTATGTGTTACTTATAATTACGCTGGTTTAGTACCTACTTACAATTATTATGGGCAATGTTACTGTTACTGAGAATTAGGTCCTAAAATTAAACTCAAAGTAGGTAATAGGTATTAGATTATAGTTATTTGAAACTTTTTCTTTTTAAAACATTTAGAGCACTATCATAACCTATAAAAATAGCGGAATAATTTACCCTACAGTGTGGCCTTCAGTTTCTGGTTACATTCTAAATATTGATCATAATTTATGGACAAACCTGTTAAAACAGTACCAATCTGTTTGCAATAAATTGTACGAAACAAAAACTTTTGTAAACAGACAGATGATAAAATGGTCTAAGACCGGAAACATTTATTTGACCAAAATTAACTATGTTTACTTTAAACAAAAACAATGACAAAAGAATGGGCATCGACCACACAGATTGCACAAACTGTGAAGACAACTTTTTTTATCTGCATGTTGGTGGCCCAACGGTAACGCGTGACTTTCAATCTGAAGGTCTCGGGTTGAAATCCTGCCGGCTCACCAATGAGTTTTTCGGAACCTATGTACGAAATATCATTTGATATTTAGCAATCGTTTTTGGTGAAGGCAAACATCGTAAGGAAACCGGAGATTACTCCGGTTTCCTTACAATGTTTGCCTTATTGGGAATACCCAATAAGGCCTAGTTTACCCTCTGGGTTGGAAGATCAGATGGCAGTCGCTTTCCTAAAACTAGCGCCTAAGTCAAATTTTGGGATTAGTTGCCAAAGCGTACCCTAGGCTCCTTGAACCGTGGGCACCGTGGCATAAGGCGTGAACACCGGGATACCAACATGAAACGTAACGCAAAATTCGACGTTCGCTTTTCAAATTTAGAACAGCACACTAGAAATAGAATGGAACGCAAGGTTCGATACGCTAATGATCGAAAAGGTATTCGCATACGAGCGCTGCTACTTTAAAAAGTACTTAAGTGCAGTAGAAACCCCATATCTTTGTGCTGTTTTAGTTATGCGTGGTAGCGCTCGTTACCGGCAAATTGGTAATTCGACCGACCGGGTTGATGGAAATGAGTACCTATTTTGAATTTCGAATGCGCTTTTGTGAATGCTAGTAAACGGGGCCTTTTAAATACGCTAATTGATGTACGAGATTAGACTGGAAATATGTTACGGGTTTCGTAAAAAAGCTTGATCAAAGTTTTCCCGTCACTTATCTACCTCCCTATAGGTGAAAGTAGTAACTAAATGAACAAAAATAGGAACTTATATCATCGCACATCACACATCTACACATTGTTATTTGTGATTGGTTTTAGTACATAAGATAGTACCTACCTTAATGAGTCCCCCTGTCTGTTGATGATAAGGTTCATTTCTAAAAGAATCTATGAAATTAGCGCCTTATCGACAACCGCCAACGCCACAAAGTGGTATCTTTAATTTAAAACAAGTATATTTAGCATAGGCTAATTCTAACAGCGCTAGTCTTAAATACTTAGAAGCTTAATGAATCAGTATCCAGGCTAAAACAATTTAAATAAAAAGAATAGTAATACAAATAAATGTGCTCCTTCTAATGATTATGCTCATAATGATCGCACACGATCCTAAGCAGTATTACTGTTTAAAAGCTTAAATAACTGTACAATAAGAATTCGGAACAGTGGGTTAAACAATTAGTTCCCCAGATTCGCGTAATGGCCACACAATCCTTGCGAGGATACCGTACGGCGTTGTCGAGGTCTGGGGCTAAAGCGGTTAGCGGTTTATCATGGATAAAATAAGAATAGAACCAGTGGGTACGCCAAATGCGTCCAAATAATTGAGCTCTTTTATAGGCCTATGTCCAGCAGTGGACGTCTTTCGGCTGAAATGATGATGATGATTAATTATTATTCTTATAATCATCGCACAAGATCCTAGCGATATATTCATGAAGCTTAAATTACCATACAATATTTATATGCATATGCATGTAAGAAAGAGGAACAATGGGTTAAACAATAGTTAATTTATAAAATACATATTTCATTCAATTGCGAGATGGGTTATTTTTTTTTTTATTCAAATGCAATTTTTATAGTTATAAGCTACCATACACCATTAGCGGCACACAAACCGTATGCGGTTTTCGCTCGCAATCTCTTTCTGTTAAGTACTTTTAAGTGTTTTTCAATATATAAATAAATTAAAACATCATATGTTCATGTATTTATTGAATACCTAAGTAACGTATTTTAATTATGCTAAATTATTCTTAATTATTCAAATCAACTCTTTCCCGCTAGCGCCTATAAATTAAAAACAAAATCCTCCAGACAACTTGAAGTTACCTTTACTTTATTACCTAATTGGTTTCGTTACACACACGAAAGTATAACATTACGCACGCGTAGGTTATCTGACACTTTCTTCCCTTCATCAATTAAGGAATAATGAGAAGAAATGGATCGAGTTATACGAGTTATAATAATAAAGTATAGAAATATGTATACATTTCTTAAATATTTTAGGATTTGAATTTAATATTTGTTAAGACTTTGTTGTCACAAAGTATGGCAACTAGCATCACAATTTTACCTTTTTATGAACCAATCCCTCGCTATCCTGCCCACTAGTACACCTAAGTCAATAAATATTGTTTAAAAAACCACGTTTTCTGATAACCTCACAATGTTACTAAAGACACCGGAGTCGCCTATGCCATAAATATGTGACGATTTTAGGAAAAAAGGTACTGCTTTGTCGGCTATAGTCTATATGGCGCTAAAGCCATAAAGATTCATTTCTATATGAACCTTATCAAGAGCCGACAAACTGGTACCTTTTACTAAACTCAACCACATAATTACCATTTCATACAAAAGAAGGTCGCCGGTCCGCATTTATATTGCTCATTATAAACACATGTAATTCCTCGTGAAATACGCTCTGGTCTCATAAAGGCTAATTAATTGTCGCCGAACGATGTAATTAGCGTTATTAAGGGTGTTATAGAGCAAAAATGTCTTAAGAGGAGTTTATAAGCGCTGACAGAGAGCACGTTTTGTGTAAATGAGTTTTAGGAAGGTAATGCTGGATACAGATTAGGTCTGTCGGGTTCTATACAATATTTGTGATTGTTTTTGATAAAACAGTTGTCGGTTGCCGATAAGGATACCATAAAGATTTGTTTAGAAATTAACCCTATCAACAAGCGATAAAGTGGTACCTTTTAGTGAAAATTCAAACATATTTTAAATTTAGTTAGTTTCTAAGGATTTTTTTTACATTTGCAAATAATTAGAAGAGAAAAATAGTGAGCATTTGAACCAGTATACACTTGAATAGGTTATGTGCCTGCATGACCAACTAAATTATTATTTAAAAAAAATGTCTGCTGAGCTAGCATATACTATAGAATTAATATAATTAGAATGAATAACTATGTACAAAAAGCCTATGCCATGCATAGGCTTTTTGTACGCATAGGACCTAATTATAGTATCGTTAAAATAAGTTAGAAAGGTCATCATAGATACGACATATAAAACACCCTATCATGTATATATTATACCTATGATGATGTTATAAAATGATTGACTGATTGATAGAAAGGTAAAAAACTATTTAAGTGACAGCCTACATTCCAATGGACAGAAGCGATGCGATTTAGTCATTACTACAATGATTATGTTCCCATTTATGGAACCCTAAAATGGATAAAGAGTTTCAGCCAGACGTTGTCAACCACACCTTAAGTATGTACATCCTATAATTACCTTTTAAAAGGCTTTATAAGCCTGCAAAAGTACCATAAGTTTAGGTTGTTACTGAAATGTTAATCCGTCAATATGTATGGTAATAGATAATGGAGACATTGGAGATATCCATTAATATCTCCAATATTCATTACCATACATATTCTCTAGAATACATGGTTGTTTTCTAGAGTGTTGGTGGCCCCGATGTAAGGCGTCTGACTTTCAATATGAAGGTCGCGGGTTCAATCTCCGGCTCGTACCAATTAGCTTTCGGAACTTATTGTACGAAATACCAATCGCTTGTCGTTGAAAGAAAACACCGGGGAACAGCAGAAAAGCAGACTAATCCCGTCAAGACCTAGTTTACCCTCTTGGTTGGAACTTCGGAATGGTAGTCGCTTTCGTAAAACTTGCGCGTACGCCAGATCTTGGGATTAGTTGCCAAAGCGGACCGCATTTTCCCTGAACCATGGCATGGCAGAAGCTGGTAAACGCTATAATAAAGAAGAAGAAAGAAACTGCTGATGGAGACTGTTACATGAAGAATACTGTTCTATTTAAGATATACATAATAATAATACATATTTATAATTACATATTATACTTTAATGTAATAAAAGATATGGGGACGTCAGCAGTGTGAGCCTAGTGGTCTGATAGATAAACACTAGGTTTCGTTTCGTGGTCAATGCTATATTTCGAGTGACACATTAAACATCTGAACAAAATATAAACAAACCGTTTCTATGCTAGATTCAAACAGTTGTCAGATACGTAATATAAATCACATGCTGCCAGCATACGCATATGCTACCTCCAATATAAATCTACCTATGAAATAAATTGAGACCACTCTTATTAATCTTAATCACCCCAAATGCAATGCCCCGGGCGCCACCCTGAACTTTAATTAATAAACCGGTAATATTCAAGGGAATTACTACCAAAAAACATGCGTCAAGTAAATTACATTACAATTACTCGGCACAGAGTAAGTGGATAAAGAGGCATTTTTATTAAACGACAGGTATTTATTCGACACTTGCACTTGTTTTGCATATTTTTTTACCGACAAATTAACTAGTTTACAAAACGTGTCCAATATAATGTCAATTAATTTCAATGTCAGTGCCGGCCGCTCAAGATTAACCTGTATATACATAGGCAAAACAAATAGGTTACAATAATAATAACCTGTATATACTTACTACATAAAGGATGACTCACACTAGCACGGGACAGGACGGGACGGGGCGGGACGGGAAAATCTGTCAATTTCTATAGAAAGAATCACGTGATAGCTCGGAGCCCTTGGATGTGATATAGAAATTGACAGATTTTCCCGTCCCGCCCGTCCCGTCCCGTTCCGTCATCCTTAACCCAGTAGTTAAACCATCACTTTCACATATTTAATGTATTTTAGATCCCATTAACTCTCAATAGTCCTTAAACCCTGGTGGGTACTGCCTCCGCGTGGGTACCATGACTCGGGCAGGTGCAACAACCGCTCGGTGTACCCTTTACATTTCACTTCTCTGCGTGTTGGCTCCGGCTCCGCGGTCGTCCTAAAGGTTCGGAACACCATTTTTCCGTGATGGGAAAGACATCTAACCTGTATTGTTATAGTTATATGTTGGCTATGTGTTGAAACTTTAAAGTCCAGAACACCTCTCTACTTGCCCCAGCCCCCATGCCGAAGTTGTCCAATGAGCCATCTTAGAGGCCACGTTACGAGGGGGGCCCATTTATGTGGGCGAGTCACCGTCAGCCGAAAATAAAATTGCTTACTGTTTTATTTGGCATGCGTCCGGTTTTATCCTCCATAACCCAGTATTTTCCAAAAATTCATTGGTACACCGAGCCCTTCGGATAAAAATTCCAACGTCTTACCGCTCGACCACCAGTCTTTTTTTAAATATTGAGTGCCCATAACAAATAATCAACAAATATTGAGCTAATGAGTTGCACAGCACTCTGTGCTGCGGCTCTCATCGTTATGCGACATATCGTCGGTTACAATAAAGTTGAATGTCGACTTTTGAAAAGGGCAAATAATATTTATTACCTACGTACACAAAATACGTCAAACGTTAGTGAAGAAATAATATAGTCACGAGCTTGCTTTTGCGAAATACCTAGGTATACTTTTTCTAAGTCATGATAAGCTTAAACTATTAAGCTCTCTTCTACTCTTAAAAACATAAAAGACGGATCACTTTGTATGATAAATGATGTACCTATATAATTACATACAAAGTAATCCATTTTTACTAATAAGTATGATTGCGCTTTATAGTCCAGATAATTTTGACCTTAGACTACGCATACTTCGTTCCACATCTAAAGATCCTATTACACTGGGGACTACGGGTCATGTCATACCATAAGTTAAAGTGACCCAGTTTCTAGCTGATAGCAAATTATGTTATTTGCCATATTTGCTGCTAGTACATAACGTGGTCATTATAAAGTCATTTATGGCGGATATTAAGTGGCTTTGCGTTTTGTAACAATCGTTTAGGTTAATTTTGTAGGTATATGCCATGCGTTCGTATGTTTTTTAGAGTTTAGCATAGAAATTAAGAGTGCACAATCGCGACCCGTCAGAAGGCCTAGTATAAAAATTGTACGACATTAACTCCTCGACCGCGTTAGCGTATCGGGAGTTCAAATTATGTTTGCCGTTTATTTAAATCATCCGGCAACTTTCATATTTTGACCCCTCGATACGCTAACGCGGTCGAGGAGTTAATGTCGTATAACTTTTATACTAGGCCTTCTGGACTCTGGAGCGCTTTCGCCCCCCGCAGCCACTACACTACGCTACCCTTCTACGATACAATTGAGAGCGTAATAGATCTTATTGCAGCTACCCACAAAAAATTAAAAGGAGATAGTAGGCACCTACAACATGCTGCTTACAACTAAACTACAATTTTTAAAGATTAAAGCTTTTACCAAATTTACACAGACAAATACATTTAAAAAATCGATGCTTAACGTTACCCGAAATACACTTTAGTACATGGTCTCCGTATGTCAAATATTTGTACATCCGCTCTCGGCTGAAGCGCCGATAATTCTACGACCACATGCATAACATCTTTACACTATTTATACTGTACCATGATCTAAGATTTTCAGTTGACATCTTACCTGAAACCAAAAGAACAAAAAAATATTAAATTACCTACATGTCGTCATTTGTAAAAAGACACCGGGTATTGTTTCTAAAATTTGGCTACAGCCAAGCCAATATCGTAATTTTAAACGTCAAACTTCTGTTAAATTATGTACAGTCTGTGCTAAAATCTATGAAACTTAGCTTAGGTCATAGCATATGTTCGGTAGTGTGGACATACCAATACTACAAATAAATTATGCGTCCACATCCAAGCTACGTTAACCACAACATAAGTAACAATGTATGGAAGCGTGACACCAGGGTTAACTTAGCGTGGTCTGACTATGGTCGTGGTCATTATTGCAAGCAAAAAAAGCCATAAAATAAATGGTGATTAAATTAGCCTAGCTGTACTGATCTAGCCGACGCCTGAGGCCCTTATTACACATTCTCATTACATACTAACGATGTAATTGCAAGACTCACGCATCACTTACACAAGTTACACACGTGCAGTCTATGTTAAATATATGTCTACAATTTTGGACCTTAATCCTTGGTAATAAAGGTGAAAAGTGTACATATATTTGTGGCGTCGATCGTAGACATCGTGCTTGTTATTCACAACAATAACTAGTAATCGCTTTAGGCGAACCAAATTGAATGTGATCTGTGATTACGTATAGTTGGTATGCATCTCGAGGTCATAGTTAGTACAATCTATTGTCAGTTTCGCACTTTCATATTTGTTAGAACTTAGAATGGGACAGCGTTAGTGACAGGCGATAACAAAGCGATCATCTGAAACTTTGACAGATCATCCCGTCCCGCCCCGTCCCGTCCCATCCTAGTGTGAGTCATCCGTTACTCTCACTGAAGTTTAAGTTCATGTCACCTCCACAAATTCTCATATTTAAACTTATGTTATCCAAACACAGCCGTTGAAAACTAGAGCACAGTTCAAACGCAAGCCCTAACCATTAAACCTCAGTCATTTCGCGTCCTAACCGATCCCGCTTATCGGCTGTAACAACCGGCTGTTTACTGTAATTCGTCTGTAATGGTCCATTAGTACAAGTGCTGTTCTGGAAGTACGAGTTAAGCTGTCACTTGGCTTTCGGCGAAGTAATGGACGAACGCCGACATTCGCTGCCCCGAATGCCCCGATGCATTGTTATTAGTAAGCTGAGCTTAGTTGCTTGCAGCTGAGGTTTTGTATAAGTGTGTTTAAACTCAACACTTTATTTAGTCAATTATTTTACAATTGTAATTAGAAAACTCCCGTGAGTATCAGAAATATTAAAGTACTTAGGTATATCGGGTTAATCACGTCAATAAAGTCGAAAATAGCTCGACATGTTTCGGAACAGTCCGTGTCCTTATTCATGAGTCATGCATCTGGCCGCGGCGGCTGCTCTACGCATATGTGTGTGTGGGTGCGTTTATTTTTCAATTTTATGTTGTCGAAACAGAGCCATTTAAAATTTATTTAATCGTATGGCTATTTGCATTGTTATACTTTTTATTTAAACATGTTCACAATCTTATGTCTAACTCCTTAGCCCATTGGGCTGCGTTTACAACAGGAGAGAGAAAGTCGGGAGAGCTTCCTCCAGTATATTTCCGTATGGGGCGTATGGGACAGTCGTTGACGATGTGGTAGATGGATTGCACTGGTGCACCACAGTCGCACGCTGGAGTGTTACGCCAGCCGCACTTGAACATGTAGTCCCCACAAAGCCATTTAAAATAGGAGCACAGTTCAAACTCAAGCTAACCTAACCTAACCATTAAACCCCAGTCGTTACGCCTTCTAACCGATCCCGTTTATCGGCTGAAATAACCGGCTGTTTACTGTAATTCTTATGTAATGGTCCATTAGTACAGTGCTGTTCTGTGCAAATATGAGTTAAGCTGTCACTTGGCTTACGGTGAAGTAATTCGCGGACACAATATTTTTTTTACCTATTACTATAGCTTGATATTGCGGTAAGTTGCATTCAGCTACGATTTTGTGTATACTTACTATTTTTTTTTTCTCTTTATTTCTTTAGACGTAATATATACAGTCTAACAGTATAAACAAATTACTGTACAATTCAGAATTACTACGCTGAGGTATACAACATACAATACTAACACGCATACATAGCCATAATAAAATACACTACACTACACATA
Organism: Lathronympha strigana; assembly: GCA_949128165.1. Classification (NCBI taxonomy): domain Eukaryota; kingdom Metazoa; phylum Arthropoda; class Insecta; order Lepidoptera; family Tortricidae; genus Lathronympha; species Lathronympha strigana. The sequence goes on along the minus strand of OX421921.1, from coordinate 8,860,453 downwards.
GTATGTATTACATACTATGTGTAGTGTAGTGTATTTTATTATGGCGTCTATTCATTATACCTACATCCAGTAACTGTAAATAATGTCATAAGATTATTAAATACTAACATTCCTGTACACTCCAATCTTTCAGTCTAAACTATTAAAAAATGAATATCACACTCCTTATTTAATTCAATTTACATTAACGCATTAGTGCGGTAATGTAGCACCATATTTACTTAAAATAATGTTAAGTAACAAAATTCTATTTTCGGCGAACACCTTCGGCCAAGCCCTACTTCACGTACTTGTCACTCTTAGACAATAGAAACAAACCACTCTTATAACGAGCGCATTAAGTTCAAAATAACTAATAATGACACTTACCATTATCCACTCCATCGTGTCGCCCGCGGCTGATCGACAAATGAGGATCTATGGATCATTGATCTATAGTAAGTAGTGTTCGTAAAACATAATGGTTATAATTTGCATGTGTCAAAGTTATGGGAGGTTTCATTTTAACTTCATAGGCCTTTAAATTATAATTAATAAGGTCAATTTATTTGCAATTTCATTAGTAATCATATAACTTATTACTTACTTTTTACTGCGTTATTTTTTTACAATTTTATTGGCAATCACGTATGAAATATTAAGTACTTTTTATTGGTATTGACATAAAACGTGCTAAAGACTCTTAACAACGTTTTAATGAGACACGTTTTATTACTGTTATAAACAGTCCACTGAATAGATAAGTAGAGAAAACCAATTAATACAATACTTTCACAAACATGAAATTTGTATACGTACTAAACACGTAAAGATATGATATTGATATGATATTATGTGATTGTTTTTAGTAAAAGTAAAACTTTGACTATCGACGATAAGACGCTAATGCTTGCCATAAGGATAAGGAAGCATGTAGAAATGATACGATAGATTGGGATACGAATGAAAGCTCAACTTTTGTGTTAGGTGTTAGTTGAAAAAAAAATCGTGTATTATTGAAGTTATCTTCTAAGTAGGTATGGTTTAGAAATTATCAGAATACCAATGTCGACGTAAATTTATGTTTTGCCAAACTTAGCAACAGAGTCTACATATTGATTTTAAAACTATGGCGGCTTAGATTAGTGTTTAAGAACACCTACTAAGATTTGTAATAAGGTCAAGACCGACAATTAAGATCCCAAGAAACCGTCTGACTTATAGCAGAAGTAAAGAGTCATGAAGCATCCAGTGAACGTCTATCACTTGAATCGGATATGAATGAATCCTTAACTAAGGGAAACACCCAAAGCAACAGTAATTACTCTACTACACAATTAACTGGTCATTGGTACACCTTATCTCCTCATGATAAAGTTCACAACTCATCAGCTATTTCCGACGCTGACGCACCCATTGACCGAGGTTCAAACAGTAATATCCTTACCATTGATATACCTTATGTCGAAGTAACAGGTATCACAAATGGTTAGTTATCCGTGATGTTACTGTAAGTCTTTGTTGACGCCGATGCTATTAAAGAGCGATTAGGCCGCTCAATCCCACTTTCGATTTTACTACTGTCTAAACCGATGCGGCATTGACGATAAAAAGACTACATAAATGATTCACTAAAGATAGACTTTGTAATTTGGTCAATGATCACTCTTCTATTTATTTAAGTAACTTGTCCTAATATTGTGCCAAACCCTCTCACTCTTTATTCTATCAACTTCAGTCTCCGACCCTGACTGATGCCTAGAATTGATGTCTTTCTTGACTTATAGTACTGGAATATTTTCACTTTTTGGTGAAGAAAGGAATGTTGTGGCATTGTGATGCGAGTTTATTCTACAGTATATGTAAAGTCTCTAACCTCTCTCACAAAACACATAGCACACAAATATTTACGTCAGTTCGTGCGAGATCAAATAAAAGAATATCAGTGCAATATTTTTAATTAATATTTTATCAGGTCAAGATTGTAAATGGGAATGGTGTTTCCACAAAGGTTATTCTTATGAAATGAGGGACCAATGACCAGGAGCCCATGCCCGTACACGTACAGAAGCTAAGTTATGACAGCGAGTCGGGCACTACAGTTACATCCCAATTGATGGCCAAATAAAATTGCAAACTGACGGTTTAGGGTCCCGCTCTCTGTGAAAGTTCTGAGATCTTTCAAGAAAATGTACATATATATTTATTGGTAGATACTTTTGGGTCAAAAACAAAACGATCT